>CALNVZ010003430.1:41478399-41502582 GCA_940671915.1 Paracentrotus lividus | reverse complement strand
GGTTTGTGGTCGCATTATAATTAGAGAACTTGAAAAATCTACTCAGTCATGCTTTCCCAATTAATAGTAACTACAAGGGTAAGTTTAAAACATATCGAAATGCATTGAATAATATATACGACGTAAATAAGATCTACAATGTTGGTATGACGAGCCCGTGATATCTATGAGAGTGAGTGTCATTACCATAATTTATACTTGTAATTAAAACTGTAGATATACCATAATATTGTGAACGACGGAACCTCGTTTCCGTATTTTAAAGTAATTTGATGAACATTTATTTCTCACTGATTTATAAAAAATAGTATAAGCAATAATTTTTTTTTTGAGAATGGTGATGAAACTTGTGATTAATGAACTCGATGGTGGAATTCGAAAAAAAAAATGAAAATGGAAATCGCGACCTTTTCGGTAAATAAAAGCTGCTGGTCAGAACACTGCCCCTATAAAGGTTGTACAAGATGAATAGATAGTATTTCTCACATGGATAACTGCTGAGATTAATAGACGGCTAATGATACAAAAATGATAATTATTTTTTTTTAAAGGAAGTGATGATAAGAATACAAGTAGAAATGAATTTATTTGAATATCCGTAAACTCAGAAAATTAGTAATTACAAAGTTGATAAGACGAGTAAGCAAAAATTTTCCCCGCGAAGTATTTCTAATAAATATAAAATAATCCGACGAAAACTGTGGGAATAATTGAATAAAGGTTTCAGGAAAATATAAAGGGATGATATCTAACTGAAATTAACAGTGAATAATTAAAACGTTATTTTGCTAATAGATCGTAAGAAATGAATAAATCCTATACCTCTAAATAATTATTGGAATGGAAACATCAATTAGATCTTTATGAGCTTGTATTATAAGAAAAATTGATGCAGAGAGATTTACTCAATTACTTCATAAAATATATCGTCAAGTAATTTAGATTGTTCTGATCTAGATTCTAAACTTTTGCGCTTAAACTCTAAAAAAAATGGTAAAAAAATCTTAACAAACATATTGAGGCAAAGGTAATTCGCGTGAAATTGAGTAAAAAATATTACTCTAATAGGTTGAGGCTAATGATTACTTACAGACTAAAAAAATATTACTCACATAAAATATAGAAAGCGGTTGAGCTAAATGTTAACTCACAGAAGAGTAACTTTTAGTCATACTAATGTAGTCATTCACTAATCTACTGCTTGAAAGGAGTAAAACATTAACATTGTTTACTCATTTTCTTTGCGAGTTACTTTTGACTCTGTTAAGAGATAAACAAATTTCTCGTTGGGAGTAAAGCATTTAGTTACTCCGTGGAGTAAGACATTAGTTTACTCAATGATTCTTGCGAGTTTAACCTTTTTTTTACAGTGTAGCCGCTCCTATAACTTTAATCAGAGTCTGTTTTGTAAATGTTCAAATAATGAGCCTATCATAGGATCAGTTCCTGATTGACTGGAAATCTAAAAAGACTCCAATATTTAAAGGTTAAAGGAACTAAAATCCTGAAAACTATATTATCGTCCAATTATTCTGTTGTCTCTCATAGTTCGCAAATTATAGAACAGATAGTTAACATTGCAATTTGTTGATCTATCTACGAAAACACGATCTTTTTTAGAGTTGATCAATTCGCTTATTTAACCAAACCATTCTACTGTCACATGTTTACTAGAAGGTCGACGATTGGTATATAGGAGGCGTTTAATGAACATTTGAAGTTGTTGGGGGAATATATTTTGGATATCCTCAAATGTTTTGATTTATTGTCATACAATTGTTACTTTTTAAATTGGAAAAAGTATGGTATATAAACAATCCCATTGAATTGGTTTCGATGCTACCTTCACAACAGAAACAAATAGTTCATTTGTCATGGTGTATCAATCATCTCTCCAAAACGTTACTGTTGGAATCTAAGAGAGTGATCTTGGACTATTTTATTCTTAATTTATGAATTAATGATATTTCTGAAAGTATAAGAATCCATTTGTAACATTTTGCTGATGACGTCGAGTTTTATAGTATTGGTAAAAGAATGAAATACTGTTAACATAAGAACTCCAAAAAGTTTGAATAATATAAGAGTGGTATGACATAATCACTTAATATCAACCATAAACACGACTAAATTTATGTGCTAATAATTAATTCTTCTGATGAAACTATCATGTTTTTATTTCATATATATATATTTACTTCCTATATGTCAATGTATAGATGTATTCACGGTTGGCCCGATGCGCCTTTGCAATAATTTGAAATGGTATGGCGAAAGAATAATGTTAAATAACAGTATTAATAATATCTTAAAATGTGATAATAACCTAAACCAATTTGGGCATTGTTTTAAGATTCTTTTATGTTTCTGGTGCAAAGTTCTGGAAATCTTTTGACCCTATTCGTTACACAATGCACTTTTCGATAAATTACATTAATGATGTTACGAAGACTTTATTTTCCAATGGATCTTTTGATGTCGATCTCTGGACAGCTGCAATTTATTTGTTATAATGTTCACCAGCATTGTGTTACGTTTTTTTATATTATATATTTTTTAATTTTTAAATATAGATAATAAATAAGCGCTATTTATTAATTCTTAACAGTCGTGGTAATAGATCCAAATATAGTGATTCACTATAAACTACTTTTCACGTCGTACATGTTGTTTTAAAGATATTATAATTAGACCAATTGTGGTTTGATAGTCAGTCATAGGCAATATGATCAAATGCAATTATTTATTTTCTTTTCACATTTAGTAATGAACCAGCACTGTTGAACTTAATTTAGAATGATGTGTAGAAGATCAAGAATTATGATTACATAGGATAAGTTTAAATAGATCCCAGTATATAATTTCGATTTATTAATACATTCCGTACTTACATATAGATAAAATCAGATTGTTACTATATATTTTCGTTATTTGATTATTGTTTATTTATGTACTACTACTGCTATGTGTTACTTATTATTTGATATAAGTAACAGGACATAATAGATGTTAAAAACATAAAGCAAATTGCGGATATATTTTATTCCTGTAATAATATATTCAAATAATAACAATAGAAATAATAAACAAAAAAAAATACCGTAAAACGTGAGCGGAAATTGTTGTATTCGAAGGTCTGAAAAAGGACGTTTTAAGGTAAGATCAATTGGCGCACATTATTCTGGTCAATTTTTTAGCCCTTTAAATTCAAGATCAATTTGGCACTATAAGTTGCAACCAATTTGGCGCCCTTAATTTAAGATCATTAAAAGCGCCCTAGGGTCTTAAGATCATTTGGCGCCCCTTCGTTTCGGTCAATTGGCGCCCACGTTAAAGTTTGATTTAGGCGAATGAAATGAAATCGTTCAATAGCCAACAATCTGTATTTAAAATAGTATTATCAATTCTGTGAATAAATGCTATGGGATCTTGTGGTCTTGCAGGAACACATGACCAGTTGCCATACAATGTTTGTGGTTAGTAGCCAAAATTTAGCATATGATCATAAAGCAATGTATATTTAATGAAATATAACAGCACTATGTACTATGGCATGTGTTAGTAGGGTCATCGGACAAGTTTAAATATGCTATCAATAATCCTGAGTCAATTAGGGCTAAACATGATTCGATTAATAAGCATTAATTTTTGAGAAGGATCATATACAAAACAGTTTTTACCCTTTACATATTAGGCTGACATAATGGGTCTTGCAATATCCCATATATTAGTTTATTCTTCATACATGTCTAATATGCAAGTACTTTAATAAACATGAACTTTGCTTGTTTAGGAAAATGCTATGACTTGAAAAGGATTAGGCCTATGGTATGAGCACTGATTAAAATAAGGAAAATTACAGCTAAAAAAAAAAAAAATTGTCAAGTAAACTTCGCCGGGAAAATTTTCTACGGACAATATACTCAAAATATGGTTTGGCGATAGAGGGTAATTTTTTGCTGCAGCAATTGTCTGTGGGTAGCTTTTCCAGGAGCCCTATTACATAATATAACCTTAACAGGATCTTGTTTTCGTCAACTCTGAATTATAAAAGGTACTAGATAAAATCAATAATTTATATGAAAGGCTTATCCTTGGTCCTAATTTTTAAATTGTGTCACAATCGTTTGCATTGATTGATAGATTGACAACTGACTTGCTCCGAGTCCTCATAATAATGGGAGTTGATGACAAATTGAAAGATATATATATATAGTTATTATATATATTAATAAATTATATATAAATTTATATAAAATGGGGTATGGAGAAAAGGCTTTTGATTGGTCAATGCCCTATTCCATTGGCAATGCCGTAATTCGGTAATAGTGACCAGCGTGCACTATACCGGCAATTTCATGCATCTGCTTTGTTGGCGCACAAGTAACAAAAATGTGGCACAACAATAGATATGCGGGCAACAAATAACGATACAATGCTTATTAGACCCAATTGGAAAATATTGGAAGATCAAAGCAGATTAGGAGGTCAAACATTAAGGGGTATAATTTACAATAATAAAATCTGCAGGCATCTATTAATGCAACATTACTGAACTATGTGAACTCCAACAATACTATAGTAGCTAACTAATAGAACTAAATACTTAAGAGCTGAGAGAGGATTCATC
The DNA here is from genome assembly GCA_940671915.1 of Paracentrotus lividus. NCBI lineage: Eukaryota > Metazoa > Echinodermata > Echinoidea > Camarodonta > Echinidae > Paracentrotus > Paracentrotus lividus. The sequence continues at coordinate 41,497,952 of CALNVZ010003430.1, read as the reverse complement.
ATAGACTAGTTATAGACGTTCGATTTAACTTTCAAGGTTTAAAAATCTCCTGTTTTTACGTGTATAAGAGGATTTCAAGTTCTTCTTGGAGAGAGGATTAATCATATAAATGTAAGGTAAGTTCGATATACTATTGATACAATTTTCTGATTCATACTAATATACATATAGCACATTGCTTATTGTTCGTTCATAATACATATATTCGTGTCCATAATTTCAAATTTACCTCTTAGTGCGTTTATACTTTAAATCTCGCTACGGATCGTTGAAATTAAAACGCACGCGAGAAATTTGAAATTTATGGACACTCATTTATGGTAATTTGACTCGACTAGCATGCACTATATTGTTAATTTATATTCTGATTATTCGATGCAAGCAGACAATTTGTTCAAATTCTTTTTAGGATAATTTTATACTGCTACTTTTTGATGTCGGCGGTGAGGCTTTTAGATTTCCTGGTTTGGAGTGGAGATCCGCCATTGTCATCATTGCAGATGACACCGCGTGGTCTTTAGGATGCGTTATTTTCTTCAGCAGCAATCTCCATATTCGCGCGATGATTTTTTTGAAAAGGTGAGTTTCACACGTCTGCTCATGAACAGTCGTGTTTATTTTCGTCTGTTCAGAAACGGATTTTGATCATCTTTTTGTCACACATGAGCAATAGACGAGAGTGTGACTTCGCCTTTCAGTTTTGAGATTGCTATGCTACTTTTTTATTATAAATCTATGATTTTAATGTTTTTGGCATTTTCTATTATCAATGTTATCTCATGCATTTTCAGATGCAATTAGGCAGACAAAGTTGTTACAAATTCATATATATATATATAATAGAAACTATAATATATAATAAGTGAAAAGCTTGGCAAATAGGAGTGTTTTTTCAAGCATCGGCCATTCTCTGTTTTTATTTCGACTACAATTTTGGCACAGAAGCAGTAGCCATGTTAAAAGAGTAGTTCCTCTCACATATACAGTGCGTCAAAAGAACTATACACTTTTGAATGGCTGCAAATAAAAGTATATTTTTTTAGGTAATGATTTAATGTATGGAAAGCTCATTATCCAAAATTTCATATGACCTAAAAAGACTGCGAAATAGTCATCATGAATGAGCAGCGTTCACTTTTGTAAGGGTATGGAAATTTAGGGTGCGCAGGATTGCCATAATTATGTATGAGGAGTCATTTGAGGCTTAAGGAATTGAGGATATCTAGATTAACTGATCCAATTATCGAATGAGTTGGGGGTTTGCTAAGTGAGGTTTTGTGGAATTTGGGATTAATTTTCAATGCATGAGTGAAGAGGAATATGTATTCCTAATTGTTGCATTGTAACTTTCAAGGTTTCTTCAGTGGTTGTTAGTGGTAGTCAGGATGGGGTGGCAGAACAGGTGAGATGCAGGGTAAGTTTTTGATCAGTTTTGATAATCGGTTTTTCATGATTTATTGGATGTCTGAATGTCTAAACATCAAGTGATCTTCTTTTTTTTTTCACACATTTTTTTAGAGTATCATTTACATAATGCCCACCTGGATTTAAGTAATTTAATGAGAGTTTTAGATAATCTTACAAGTATTGAAATGTGGGGCAGGCATATTATGATGTCACTGATGTTTAACCCCCCACCCCCAAAAAAAAAAAAAAAAAAAAAAAAAAAAAAAGATGCGAGGAGGTAGTCAGAATTTGAGTAGAACAATGAATATGAAGGTCCAAAACACACCCAATGGATCAAAAAAGGAGATAGAGAAAGAGGGAGGGAACAGGAGAAAAAGAAGAAGGAGAGAGGGAGAGAGGGAGGAGACACGGAAGGAGGAAGACAGAGAAAGAGAGAGAAAGAGGGAGGGAGAGAAAGGAAGAGAGAGAGAGATTAAACACACCACTGAAGGCCTCATTAAATATCCTTGGAAAGTACAATGGCCATAGGATACATATTCTGTTCTCTACATAGAAATGTAATCCCAATTCACACAATTTCAACTTAGCAAACCGAACTCATCATAATTGATCAGTATTCTACATATCTCAATTCCTTAAAGCTCCAATGACTTTTCCCTCATACAAATTGGTATGGCAAATTCTGCGCAGCCCTAATTTCCATAGCCTTTACAAAGTGACGCTGCTATTCATGCTGATGACTTATTTTCGGAATTTATGATGTCATATGAATTTGGGATAATGAGCTATTGCCATACATGTGAATTTTTCATTACTAAAATCATATATTGTTTTATTTGGCAGCCATTCAAAGTGTATAGTTCTTTTTTGGGAACGCCTGTAGATTATGTAATATTAATATATATAGTATTAATATATTAAAACACCCGCGAAGTACAATATTTTTAAAAGGACACATAAAGTTATGGGTATATTAAATACATTTGGAATGCACTCTCACATCAAATATGATTCAAATAAACAAAGCATTGCGACGGTCATAAACATCAATCCAATACATATAATTATCGATGAACTAGTAGTTTTTTGTTTTACTTGAAGATCTCTATGATATGATTAAATGTAAAACAATTCAATACTAATTTGTTTTTTAAAATGTAATATATAATAATAAAATAAATGGTGTTTGTGAGTTTGTTTTCAACAGGCTCTTATTTCATGAATTATCACCCAATCTCAAAAGAGTTTAGTACTTAAGCGATTTTATATTTGATGATATCGGAGCTTGTTTCAAATCGATTTCTACAATTCATTTATCCTACCGTCCAATATAGTGTCTTGTTGATTTGAATCCGTCATATATAAAACAGCTCTAAATTTGGAATGTAACTGGTCTCCATATTTGTTTTGATGTCAATATATTTCAGCTGACCAAAGTCAAAGCTTTCAGCTGGAATTAAATTTGAGCTTGACAGATAGATAAAGACAGTTTAACTGTACATATGGAATAAACGATTATTAAACAAATTATTTTATAAAATTGTAACTAAAGATTGGGGGGCGGGGGTAATCTCTACTCCTAGTAACAGTTGAACTTGGCCAAAGTCAAATCTAATGGGTTCAGAATAGAATAGTTGAACGTTAAAACAAAACAAGAAAGAAGAGAAAGAGAAGATGATAGAAATAATTTGAGCTCATACGTTTGCTGTACATGCTTTCCATCTTCAACACATCTTGATTCAAAGTTGTAATTTTCAGGAAAATGAAAAAGCAGAATTATTTTCAGGAAATTGGTCAATTAGGTCTAAACACTGTTGTCTCGTCCCACATGGTCTAATCCATTTTCGTCACAACAAGCTTCTTTACTTTAGCCTTTGGCTCTAATTCGTGAGATTCGCCTAATTTACATTTTTGTCTATTTCGTTTTTGTGTTTCTGATGGTCATTTAAGTCTATACTACATTAGGTCATTTCCTGACTAAGAAAAGGTATAAACAAACTATTTCATTTTGGATTAAACCGAAATACAATTAACCATATTTGGGGGTTATTGACGAATTGGGCAATTAGAATATAGTAGAGATTCAAGTGAGAAATTAGATCGCAATTGTTAGTAGCCACTTGGATTTGGCCCAGTGGTGAGAATTAGTGCAACTCTGTCAAACCAATTGGATATAAAACTATATCATAGCCAGGGGAGCATTTCATAAAGGCTTGCTGGAACGTATTTTAATTTTGACAAGTCTGTTTCACCAACGCGTTACCATAGTAAGTAGCTTCTCAGTCTCAGGTAATAATGTAAAGATATAGAACAAGAAATGTTTGATGCAATGGTCCACAGATATAAACTATAATTTTATAAGTGTTGAAATTCTGTAATCTCACGAAAGGGTTAATCATGTTAGCATGATACATGATAGGTAAAGTTTGACCATGCATGTAGTTTTCGCATCTTAAAAAAAAAAAATTTGAAATTTGAATAATGGGTAATGGGCATGGGTCAAAATTACATTCGCAATTCATAATTTGGTTTACTTGCTAGGAATGAATACAAATATTTAAAGGCATTTAAACACATTATGTAGCATTTACAAATTGACTCATAACTTGAAATGTTCTATAAATATATAAACGAACAAAAGTAAGTTCCCTTTGTGTGATGTTAAAAAATTTGAATATCGTTTCAAAATCATTTATTTTAAACCTTTGAGCGCGGGCTGTCAACACGATTGTTTACGCGCTGCGGCGGAGCGATTTCTTGTTGCAACTTAAAAGTTATAGAAATTGGTCATTTTTGTGCTTTCATTCTCCTTGCATTTAACTGTCATTATTCATAATTTGTGGTAAATGTAAAACATGAAAGGGAGACATTTTTTCTATTAAACACTGTAAGGCATAGTCCAATCAAAAACAAATATAAGATGCGTTATTTGGTAAGAACAGAATTTTGGCGAAGTTCGCTTTCTTCCTTTCCAGTAGATTCACATGCAAAATGCGTAACGCATGTTGCACACGCGCGGTTCGAATCTGATAAGCAATGAATAAGCATTGAAAGAGGTCCTGTTTCTTTCAAATTAGTTCTATAAATTATGGATTCAGATCAAGCGCCGGCTTGCATCTCTCCGGACAATGGCCATTTGACTAACCATTCATTAACAGCGAGGTGTAATTTTGAAATAAAAGTGAGACTTTTACTTATCATACCTACTGGGCATTTGACATACTTTCTTTATTACATATTATAGTTAACAAGTGTTGAGAACAAAATGTCAGATAATCAACCTCTCATTATCTTGATAGTATTTATATAGCGGTCGGAAATGACAGGACTTAATCCTCCCATGCAATAATGTTTATATTATCTTATAATGAACATTTTTTACCCAAGCTTTTTATTTCTCTCTTCTATCCTTTCTCATTTCAATCTTATCTCTCCTGATTTCTCAATCGACACTAGCTTTTTTATGATTATTTCTTCCTCCGGATCCGTCACGCGTACGCCAAAAGTTAGATCGGATTCGTTTTATGTAAAAAATTATGGTATGTTGACATGAAGTGATTGTTTCTCGGATTTTTTTTCCACGTACTTGGTTATTTCTTTAACGGAATGTTTCAAATGAAATATATATTTGTCCTATTCTCACATGAATTTAGCCAAAGAGTGTGAAAGCTGAATAAGGTTTGTCATATATTAGGGAATTATCTTCGGCTTCTGTAGAAGCCGTCGTACGATGATGGACCTCGCTCGGTTTCTGTTAGAACCTCGTCGATCCAAGGTAAAGTTGTGATATTTGGTTGTGTACTTTAAAAAAATGATTTGTTATTTAATGAAGATGAATGAATGATTCTTCATCAAAATGTGTAGCTAATAAATTACTACACGGCATACATTAGGATTTTTTCAATTCTTCTGGTTAAAAAAATGATTGATTATTGAAATAAGGGGAACTTACTTTTTGTGTTGTTTTATAATAGGACCATATGCATTGACATCATAGCTTCTTGTTGGGAGTTTCGGCCATTGCCGTTGCACGTGATTGTGAAAGCAACTGGGCATCTGTGCAAAATCCTTTATCGGCGTATATATGATAACTTCCTGAGTGAGGGCGCTTGATTTTATGACGTCATATGCATAAGGTCTATTTCAAATTCATTGAAGTCTCTTATTGGAATATTCTATTGGAAGTATCATGGAGAAAATCGGGCAATTATTGAAATTAATTATTACTCTCGGTTGGTTTTCGTGTGGCAGTGTTTCTAATTGTCTATTGTCAGAAATAAAAAATCTGACTTTGTTATTGAAGTGGTATAATTATTAGAAATCATCTGAATGTCTCAATTATAAACAATTATTATCTTGAAAAAGTATTCTAAAGTGAATGAATCCATGACGAATGTTTATTAAACAATTTCATCACTTTTCTCATAATTCTTGTTGTTAATTTCTTTTGTCCCCATCCAACAATTACACTACTTTTGCATTTGTTTTATTCCTTAGATTGTTGTCATTTACTACTTGGCATTTTCTAAATATTTGATTGCTCAGAGTTGATATTTTTTTTTTAATTAGATCTTATAATGAAATACATGCTTTGAATGCCAATTATTTAAAACTAATTATCTGATGAAATAAAGTTGTGAATTTTTATGAAGGTGGGGGGGGGGGGGTGGTTGGTTGTGACTACAAAAATGCACAGTCAATTATGGTATGACCTCACATAGGGATGAATTTCATAACTTACATCAAACAGTTTATGGGCTATGCCCTCACACATACAGCATTCAATTTCTTAATGTTGAGTTTCATTTATTGGACAATATGTATATAAGCAATATCATTTGACTATGATCAGGCATGATATATATGGTAAGACTCGCAATAAATAAAGTCATTAATAGATACAGCTCTCAATCATCTCATCAATTCTGCATATTGTCTAGTTCCAATATGATGAACTGAGATTCCTGCCATAAAGCGCCTTCTTTGAGATAATAGAGAGTTAAGATTCAGACAGTGAGGGCTGCGTGGTAGGAGTTCTGGCTGATGATCGGTATGGCTATCGGTGTCAGTGGCTCTGTTTGAGTCATGGCCTATTGTAATGTGTCCTCTCTTGGTCTACTGCATCCTGTGGTCATGCACTGTTCGCGTTCGGATTGATTCCTGTTTGGAGCGGGGTAAATTGACCTAGAGAAAACAGACAAAGCTGGAAAGTTAGTTTAGCAATGATTACAAAGTTAACCAGCTATCACTCGAAAGAAAGTATGTAGAAGTATAGCCTAAATAAGGGTTTATTCATAGTCGTGGATTAACAGGTATAGATCTCATCAAGTTTTTATCAGGTGTTGTCTTGACGTATGAGTTGTACAATTTGGACACCGTTTCAAACAACATCAGCGTAGGTGCGTGGTTGTTGATCAGGTGCTATTTATGAGGATAGGATATAAATGTGCAAAAAAGATCTCATACTAAGACAGTGTTTGTTAGCGCCTGAGAATACATGTACTATATTACCTTATGAGTGAACATAGGGAAGTGCTTATAGAGAAAGAGGTTAGGAAGAAGTGATGGTGATGAAGCAAGAGAGCGATGTAGTTGTTAGGTAGATCGCGAATTGTGATTGACGCTCGAGAATTAGGCTCTCAGTACCTGTGTTATTAATTTCTGCTGAGATAGGGAAGCGAGTTGCTCAAGTAGTAGATAAGGGATTGCTGAGGAGGATTAATTTGTCTTGAGACCAAGAGTGTCAAGATTGAGGTAGAGTTGTTCTACAATAGAGCACGGGTCTGAAGAGATTTGGCTGTATCGTGAAGGAGGGCAGTCAGGGTACGTTGGGTAGTTCTAGGTCTGGGGACCGTGAAACGTGGAAAGTAAGATTGTTGGACCGATTGAGTATCAGGTTTGGAGTTAGTCTAGGTTTGCCAATAAGCGAGTCCTGCGTGAAACCATCAACACTAAATTGAATATTTTGAGTTCAGCGCTTTTTGACATCTCGAGATGTGGAGGATGGTGCTATGCATTATTTGAAATGTAGTTAATTTTTATATAAACAATATATCGTAAACTGAAACTCCTTTCTAAACGAGAAAATGGTCGTCCTTGCAGTTAGATTTCATATAGGATAAATTTGTTCAGATCCTAAGCTCTATATATACAATGTAATTCAGCTTGCCAAACCAATGAATAGTTCAACAACTTTTTTGATTGCTACATGACATCCATTTATGAAGCAGTAGAACATGTAAAATCCATACATAAGACCTAGGTCACTTAAATAATAATGTTGTGGATCACGTAAAATTCCTCAAATAAATTTGGTAGGAAAAGGGAAAACTTTATTAAAAAAAAGAAAAAAAAATTGAACCCATAATGCGCCTGCTCCTCTTCATTTCATATAAGATTATTCCAGAATCTAATCAAGGGCCCTGATTTCTTCTGAGGAATGAAATTTATAACTATAGTTGGTCTGTAAATTTTGCAATAATTCCGGTCGTCTTATTCTCATCGCATGAATTTATGTTGGCAACTCATATCTGCCCGATTTTTTTTCCTGAGAAATCAGGCGTTTACCAAAGAATTATTCTGCAATTGTATCCGCTCCCTGGTTATCACTCATACTAAATATATAAATTCCGAAAATTGTATGCTGCCTCCATACTTTTTTTACATGAATTCATTTGCAACATTATTCGGTCGGCAGACTTTTTTCTGAAAAAAAAAAAATAGACTTTGCTAATTAAATCGAGCCATTACCACTCCATAACTAAATAATCAAGTACATCATTATATTGCTCCATCTTCATTTCATGAAAAATTCGTTTTGCAACTTTATCGGCGCAGACTTCTTCTGATCAAGAATGAATATCTCTACTAAAATTGGGCCGTTATCACTCAATAATTACATAATTATTCTGCAATTGTATCCGCTCTGTCTTTATTTCATTAAGAATTTATTTCTCAACTTTATCGGCGCAGACTTCTTCGGATAAAGAAAAAATTTCACGACTAAAATCGGCCCGTTATCACTTGATAATTAAAGAATTCATTCTACAACTTAATTGGCTCGCTTTCTTCTGATTTTATTTTAGTTCTCTTGCCATAAATTTGACACGGTCGCACTTTTTTTTAACGGTCGGTCGTTATATATTTCTTTCCTGCCCAACAATCTACTTTTACCCAACGCATGCTGTATCTATTACACCATTTAAATTTATTTTGCACCATGTGACGTTCCCCTTTTCCATTGGTGTTGTATTTTAACAAGGACTTCAATGCTGAACAAGGCATTTATTTTTTTTAAATTATAGCTATGATTTTCATTCCGAAAGAGGTATATGTACTATTTTGTGAAGTTCATTCCAAGTGAAATATTTGCAGTTGAAATAACATTTTGTCATAATATTTTTCAAAAATTACCAATAATATTTTTGGTTCTACACATTCATCTTGTTTTACACTGCACCTTGGATTAGTTTAACTAGACAGATGGTGCTATATAAATGCTATATTATTATTTTTATCATTATTATCAATTGAAGGAAATAAAACCACAAGAACGTTAACATTGAGTTGAAAGAAAAACCCTAGAGTCACTCACACTAAAAACAGTAAACTCTGCCTCATACTCTGATATCCTCTTAAGTGCGATCTCACTGAGTTTGATGGGATCCGTGGGCATCTCTTTAGGCAGTGGGAAAGGATTAATGTTCCTGAACTTTGGGAACCAGTACATCAGACGCTGGTACTTCTTGATGGGATGAGCCTTCCGACCAAAAATGCTTATCAAAATCTCCTTGGTGTCGTTGTTTGGCAAGACAGCTATTCATGGGATACAAAGAGAAATAATTGAAATCAAATTATTAGAAAGTAAACCACAGCATTTTAAGTATAGAGAGAAACAAGCATTGAATTGCTGTTGGATCCCTGTCCAGCCAATTACAATCAACTCATAAGGATGTGTTCCAGACCAAGCCAAGCTGCCATTTTATAACAAAATCTCATTACACATTTGAATAGTTGGCATGTTTAAAATTGGAACAGGCTGCATTGCTTCATTATACAAACCCAAAAACTTTTGTTAACCATGCTTGTTGTAACAGGAACAGACTGTATTGTAAATACTGTGAACAGTGAGTGCACCTTGGGGAACATAATGCCTTTGTAGGGCAAGCGCCAAAGGGTACTAAAAAATTTGAAAGCTGAGGTTCTTGAATCTGATAAAGGAATGCTTGGCAGTGGGGACTCTGTTATATTCTTTGATTTTATTTTTGTGCCAAGTTTAGGTGCAACTTTTAAATGCAATAAGAACAAACTACAGTTCTGAATATTACCCAAGACAATTATTATAGAAGATATTAAAATGACATACAGTCAACTCTCGTTATGATGAGGTGCTTGGAACCAAGCCAATTACCAAGAGAGAACTATGAAAACTTGTTATAAAGGCACATAGATAGATGTGCACATGTTTGAAATTGTTTGAGGGATAATAACCTTGTTATATTGAAATATTGCTATATTTGAGCTCAATATAACAAGAGTTGACTGTACAGCAAATTCCTAAAATAATTTGTGACATCTCGGAAGTTAGAAGACATACCATTGTCTTCCATCTGCTGTAGAACCTTGATGCCGCACACCTGCTGTTCCGGGAAGTGATTGAACATAGACTGGTACGCATTCTTAGCCACATACTTCCCTTTAGGGAAGACATCCAACAATCTGTTATAGGCATCCACATCCTTCTCCACGCCGAAAGCTTTCATGTACCTCAGGGCAGTCTCAATGAATTGTATATGGCCTCTACGCCTCTTATCCATTTCAGTAAAGGACTTGATGAATCCTTAAATGCACCTTGTTTGGTGAATCCTGGGATGCTTCCTCAAAGAGAGGCTTTAGAAAGGCGATAGAGTTCTCTCTAGTCTTGTAACGCTTGATCCTGCAAGGTCATTTTGTCCCCTAAGCACCTGGAACATGTGTGAAATTGCTGAATCCATCCGAAATTTAGATTTGAAAAAATGGAGGGTCTAAAAAGAATTTTGTATGGGTAAACAAGTACCTATTCATACAACCCATATTAATGTAGATTGACATCAGTAGACGGTTCTAAAATAATTCACAAAAATAATATGTACCATTGATAAATTATTTGTTCCTAAAAGTAGCAACATGGTAGGCCGTCAAACTTCAAAATTTCATGTTTAGAAAAAGTTTATGAATAGAGCATTCATTACCGGGATGCTCATAAAAATTTGTGCAAATATATCTTATGTATAAGAACACCCTCCCTAATAACCATCCAAAATAAATAATATTATATCGCGGATCTGGCCAGATTAGACACAATATTTTGGAAGGGCACTCTATTATGCACGTACAATTGTGCCCTGAAATCGGTACTGATGTCTGACTTGGCTAGATCCACCAATGTCTTGGGTACCTTTCATGCTAACAACTGAGAATTCCTTACCTGCAACAGGTTTGGAAGGGCTTTGCACAGACTTAAAGGACAGATTCTGTTAGAACACATCACCCCAAATCTCATGGAAGATAAACAGCAGATACACGTCCTAGGGTGGCCATGGCTCTGAAAATCTGCAGTCTAGCCCTATAGTATGAATCTGAAAAGGAAAGGGCAAATAAACAAATGGACATACATCACTTCAATGATAAGACAATAGAGGAAATAGAGGGAATGCAGGTTAGCCACAAATGCATTACAATATTAATATGAGGCCTCATACACTACCTTTTACATTTACCAGAGATTCTTGAAAAATGCTGTAGGCTCAGCAGTTCAGGTTTCAGTTCCAGCTCAGTTTTCTTCTCTTCTCTAATAGCTTGTTGCGTGCATCATCCTTTTCTGCTCTGATCCCTTTCAAGTTGTCGAGTTGGGTGGGAGAAGGAAAGAGCGCGGTCTAGATCAGTATGAGAGTGCCCGGTTCGGACAAGATTGTATGATCACGCGTGGCCGAAAGATGTTTTTGTGTGTATAGGTGTGCCTCACCGCTGTATTCAGTGCAATGTGAATGCAGCTGGAAAACACTCCATCCATCCGAATGAGGACAATAATGTTGGTCCCGTGTATAGGAGAGTGACAACATGCACGTTAAACCGATACACTATTCGAAAAAAGGATGTTCACCCGGTGTATTGCACCTACATGTAGCCACTCCACGTAAGGTCTACCATTGTGCAGAAATATCCAATAAAGGTCTGCACAGTTTGGAAAAGAAGAAGAAAGGGTGTTCTTGCTCCTCTTCCATTGATTTATGGGGAGCAGAATCTTTTTGTCTTCCATAACCCGATCAGCATTGTCTTGAAGATCATCAACTGGGGAGGGGGGGGGCAGAGACTATTAATTAAAGTTCGGTTATCGTTTTGATGGTCTAAAACAGGTACATCACATTTATTTGTTGTTGTAATCCCAAAAGGCAGTGGAGGTGAGAAGTGCTGCAGTGTATTGAACTCATTACAAACGTATGAAAATAATTCAGTGCCCAGTATAGTAGAAACTGGTTTTAAGCTCCTTGGGACCATAGGAATTCACCGTGTTATATCAGAATTCTTTATATGAGGTAAAAAAAAAAAAAAATATAGAGGTAGTAGCAACATCACCTTGTTCGGTGCGTGGACACCCAACTCCCATAAAACCTAGAGAGACCTATCTATCAATGGCAATGCAAATGTCAATGGTAAATAAGCTTCTAGCTTGAACTTTACATCTCTCGCTATAACAAGTTAGATTCTCCTATAGTATCCCAGTAATGAAGTAGATCTAGATTCTAAAGTAAACTACATGAATCCTCGACAGCACGTGTCAAATATATGCCTCCGCCATTGCCAGATCAGAAATATATGGCACATTCATCTATTTATTTTCCTTTTACATACAAAGACATCTGTGACTTGCCTTATGCCTTGTGACCAAAACCCTATCTCATTCTCCATTGTCCTTCCTATAATTTACCTACAACACTCCAAAACTAAGAAGATAATTTAATTATGGCTATATTTATTAACTCAATACATGGAATTTCAAAGGTCAAACTACACATTTCTGCAAAATCTAATCAGATAACCTTTATATATGTGATAAATTCTACCCTCAAATTGAAGCTCCTATCCAATTGTTTCTTGAGATATATCCGATAACGAAACTCAATACATGGAATTTCACAATTGACCCTGACCCTTGACTTTGACCTACATACTCCAAAATCAATCAGATATCTCTTTTGGTGATAAATACTATCCCCAATTTTGAAGTTGATACTCAAATGTTTCTATGAGATAAGTGAGTAAGATGAGCCTGTGGGTAAGATGAGCCACCCCTGTAACTATCAGAAACTGTAATAAATAAAGACTTGTTTTCACCTTCAGAACATTAAGACACTATTAAATCACTGGTAACAATTTGAAGACATGAGCTAAAACAATGGTATGAAATTTGACATCATTTTGTAATTCACACATTTTAAAAAATGTCCTCCATTATCAAGATATGATGATTTTTGATGGACCTATGAAATAATGTTTATTATGAATCGGTATATATAACTTTTAGTGAAAGCTTTTGAGCTTCATAACACAAAATTTTAAAAAATATGAAGAAGTTTTCAAAATGGCGTCCATTGGGGCTAGATGTAAATTTTTGGTTGAGGTGAGGTGGACCATGCAAAACCTCACAAATTCTAATTTAGAAATCCTGATTTTTTAAAAAGTTGTTTCGGTAAGTTTTATTGATGTTTATTTGGATTCTTAGAAGCTTTTAACAAAGAAAATTTAAGAAAAAGCTTATGATGTTGAATTTTTTGTTTAAGTTATTTCATTTATCATCCATATTGCATATAATACACACATTTCTGATAAAACTTACCCCACCGCTTGGCTCATCTTACCTGAGTCTGGGCGTCAATTGATCCACTTGAAACTATTTTTGTTTTTTGTTTTTATTTTTTGGGCTGGGAGGGAATTATGACAATATTTTAATGCATATTGGCTTCGCAGGATCTCGAGGGGAAAAAGTGAGAACAGTAGTTGTATCTTCATTATTTAATCTATGTAGAGAGTACTTAGTCCAGCACCATTACACGCGATGCGACACAATACGGCGCTTCAAGTTCTCAAGAAACAAACAAGAAAACAACAAGCCCATCGGAGATATCACAATAAATTTGGGGGAAAATCATTGGTTTTCTTGTATTTTCATAATTTCATAAAATCATAAATACACTTTGTTGAGATGGGAAATGTAAATTTACATTCATTTAATACTGTATGTGCATGGATAATGTCAGGGGGTCCGATGTCCGGACACTTAAGCAGATAAAAACATCATCTTTAACTCTGGATTTTCTCAAAATTTGTGCATTAAATTGCTAAACTAATTGTTAATATTTGTGCTTTGTTATGTTGTCTGTTAAATATTACTTTCAATCAATTAAAGAAATACAGCGAGTCCCCCCAAAAAATGTCCTTCTGACTGGGCAATAAATAACTTCTATAATAAAGAATTATTGCCAATTTCATATGCATAATTTGAAAGCCCACATAATTCTGCGATTCTTGTGAAAATTTCAAATGTTTTGCTTCATTGGTTTTGAATACACAGGATCTTTTATAAGAGTAGTCATTTTTGGCCCATCCCAAGTTTGATGAAAAGGAATACATTACAAAAATGCCATACATTAATTTGTGCTTCACTTTTATTTCAGTTTAACAACTGTGATGTTCATACCTTTGCTTTCAAGGAGCAATGCCATATCCTATTGGCCATGAGTCTGACTAGTTCGAGATTTGAGTCTCGAGAGTCGTGGAGATGTCTCCTGAGTCTCCGGAGAAGTGTGTGAAAATTGAAATAAAAATCTACAAAATTAGTTTTTCTAGTCATAGCTTCAGTCAACGCGACATCGCCGATACTCTCTTGTCTACTAATGATACACAAAATCGTTCGTGACTAGTTTGTGACTCCAGTCTCTGTAGTCTTGAAGATGTCGCTGTGATGTCGTCTGGGTCTCCAGGGAGTCACCCCAAAAATCAATTATTTAAAAGACTTTGAAAAAAGCCTTGCTTGCTTGTAATAAAAAGGTGTAAATTTTTTTTTTTTTAATCAAATTGTGTCATTTTTTCAGGGGGTCTTCATCTGGCGGCGATTTCCGTAATTGCTGTTAGTTTTATTCAAGTTCAAGTTCAAGTTTATTTATTCAGGCCTTTTGCATGAAGATAATCCTCAGAAAATGTAGAAATAGATGGTATAAAAATAGTATGGTAAGAGTGCCTAAGTCTGCGCAACAAAACCCCATTTTATTACAAAAGACTATGAAAATAAATGATAACAATGGTTTCAGCAAGTTTTATTTGCTATCCTGAAAATTTCAACCATTCTCAAAAAGTGAAAGTCAAAAACTTGTGTGAGCTTGATAAGTGCAAAATTAGTTAGTACGCAGGTATGGGCACTTCTCCAAGCTGGAGGAAGTCAAGCGAAGAAGTAGACCGAGGCTGCTCTGTCCTCATCGTAGGGCTTACCTCTCTCTGAAGACAAAGAGCTACCATTGCGCGAGCTGTTCAAACTGCAGTGTACTGAGTGTACACAGCTGAGTGTGTGTTTCGGTGATCATATTGGATTGACCCAAGATTTGCTAAAACAGGAAAGTTTTTCCACTTACCGCATCTGAAAGTAGATTTTCTCTAGATTTATCTGTTTATTGTCCTTGATGCCCAACTGTCATGACTGTCTTGTTGAACTTGGTGTTTGGGGATTTCCCAAAGTTTTCCCATGAAATTAGGGGAAATTTAAATAGCTATCACGGCACTGCAGTTTGAACAGCACGAGCAATGGTACTGTAGCTCTCTGTCTTCAGAGGGGATTACGATGAAGACAGAGCAGCCTTGATCTAGCGAAGAAGAAGAACTAGAATCTAGATCTCTATCCAATTTTTCTACACAAAATGGCAAGCCCATCGAAAAATCATAAAAAAAAACATTGTTCTTGTAGTCGAATGTAATAGATCTTCTAAATGGTTTCTTGAAATTTTTTGCTTCATTGACATTGACCATTTAAGTTAGAATATGAAGAATGGAATAGCATTGTTATTGACAAAAATGACATGAAATTGATGTCTGATGAATCACGAATATGATTCAGTTGATTGATTCTAATAAAATAGGCAGAGATCTAATATTTTACTTTTTATTGAAATTGAGGTCAAATCTTAGGTGCGCAGACTTAGACATAATAATCTAGTGAATTATGTGACCATTACAAGACGTGAGAAAACTAAGTGTCGTAGCTTTTGCTGTCCCCACCACCCCGCCCCCCACCCCCCCCCCTTCATACAGCTACACCCATCGTTCTTGAAGCTCTTCTCATCATTTAGTCCCCGTCGTATATCATTATAATGCAATGTTTGGACTTTTCGGAGAGAGTTTTTCTTATTCGTTATCCCCCATTCAACCAACCAATTGCCAAGTCCTACCTTTGTTTGAAGTTACGAGGTAAACTGCAGTCTCTTAAAGTCTTGACGTTTGACAGAATTCATGACATAAGTAGGCCTAACTGTAGTAGATCTATTAAACAGTTAATAATAGAGTTAGACTTGATCCCGGGACTTGACTTAGCTTCTGATTCAGCTAGCTCGCTTGCGCGACGTACGGAAGCTAAACTACTCATGCCGCGACCGTAGCCGATCAGTATCCCATACACACGTGCCACTTCTGAAAGATCATCTGTAGACAGAAAACCCGTGACTTGTCAGCTGGCGGAGTACTCGGAGACTCTTTTGCAGAGCTTTAACGTTTGAATCTACTCTAGATTAACTGTCTACCCGGTCACTATTTGCTTGATTTAGGCCTACGCACTGACAAATAAAATTAGGTAAGTAGTCTATCGGTAGGAGACGAAAATATGTAGAAATAATATTCAACCGAGCCGAGTTTAGTTTATGTCTAACGTTCATGACTATTGTATTGCCTATGGGTACAGCCCACAAGACCGACACACCACGAGACCGACGACCCCACGAGTCTGACAGTAAAGTAAATAGGCCAACGATATCGACTATAAACAATTTAGGCCCCACGAGACCGACAGCCCACTCTTCCACCTCCCTGACAAACAGGCCAAGAGACCGACATCTACAACGATATGACCCACGAGACAGAAAATCCGCCATGAAGGCCCACGACACCGACGGTTAGAGCAAAACAGCCCACGAGACCGACATTACACTGAAGTGTATGAGTCAGCGTGTGGATCAAAACCTGTCAACTGTTTGACCCAGACGCAGTATACTCATAACACGTCCAAACCTACGTTTCGCGCAATAAAATTGCTGCCAACAGATGAAGACAACTTAAATGAAGATGCAGAGGGGCAAATAAGTCCTCTATACTTTATGCCCATCATCAAGGTAAATCAAGGTAAATCAAGTATACCCATGAGTCAGAAAATGGACGTCTAAAAGGCAAGAAAGGGGTGGAAGAGGGAGAGAGAGACATGGCACTGGCGAGGAAGTCGAGACAAAAAAAATAATAAAAAATGGGTTGGAAGGGCAACAGAGAGATAATGAAATCAAAGAACTAAGGAGGCGTGACCAACGCAGGTTCGAACAATCCATAGGCTTTGGAAGATTATCAGGAGGGGGGGGGGGGGCTCAATTTTGTACCACTATTTCGGGAAGTTTTAATTACCCCCCCCCCTCCTCTCCCCCCTCCCCCATGTTGACAGGAGGTTTGTGAAAAAGAAGAAGAGGAAAATAATTGTAGACCTAATCAAGCTAGATGTTTACGATGTAAAAAATTCTATGAAGACCTTGTATTTTATTTACCGGTACTAATGTGTGTGTGTGTGTGTGTGTGTGTGTTGTGTGCTTTATCATTTCTTTATGAATGTCGATATGCGAGCGCGATAGCGACTAGGAAAAAATTGTATTAGGAGCCTAATTTTCTTTAGGGGGGGGGGGTCCAGCCTGCCGGGCCACCTGATCCGCGTCGGGGAGGGGGGGGGGTTATTACAACCTCCTGTTACGTACTGCCTCCTTATGGTT
This sequence comes from Paracentrotus lividus, assembly GCA_940671915.1. NCBI lineage: Eukaryota > Metazoa > Echinodermata > Echinoidea > Camarodonta > Echinidae > Paracentrotus > Paracentrotus lividus. The sequence goes on along the minus strand of CALNVZ010003430.1, from coordinate 41,480,502 downwards.
CTTTGCTTCTTGTCTATTGTCGCCCTTCCCCACCCTTTTTGTTTACTTGTTTCTGTAATTTATCTCCCTCCCCTCTTTTCTCCCCCTTTGTTTGCCTTTTAGATGTCCCTTTGCCTACCGATTAAGGGGTGGGGGGTGGGCAATGGCCTCGTGCCCCGATGATACCCCTGGGCCTAATTGAAGAAACCTCTGACTCGTGCTGGTATACTTCATGTAAAGTCACAGGTACTCTCGGTGGACTTTTTTGATTACGCGTCGGAAATGTCAGTGGGCACTTATAATTGTCGATCTTCTGTCTCGTAGGTCATATAAGTGTGGTGTCGGTCTCGTGGGCCTATTTGTTCTAGTGTCGGTCTCATGGGTCTTTATTTGCTGGCGTCGGTCTAATAGGCCTTTTTTGTCTAGTGTCGGACTAATGGGCCATCGGTCTCATGGGTGTCGGTCTTGTGGGATGACCCCATTGTATTGACTATGAGTTATGCTTCAGTGATTGCAGAAAGGTATGAAAATGACATTAACTTGCTTATCTGCTTATCAACCAATGAACCATATTATCAGTTATCAGTTTATGCATGAATAACTCAATTTCTAGAGTTGATCAAATTAGGGGCTATTGTCTTTTTTTAAAACTTGATATATAATTTGGTTGATGCTATAGACTCTACACACATTTTTCATTCAATAAAGAACCAAACTGATTGTTATCAGTTCTTATTATATCACGATATTTCAAGAAACACTTTAGATAAGAACGCCTAACTGACAGATAGCATGTGTCACCATATAATAAAATTTGATTAAATTTTGGAAGAGGTACATGGAAGTCAAAGGTCAAGGGTTACATAGGTTGACTTATGAAATTATTGGTTAGGAGGAGGCATATTATAATATAAGAAACACAGTCACATTCGTCTTGTTTTAGTTTTCCAGCATTGACTGCCTCAACTTGGCTCAAGACTGCAGAAGGTTTCAAGCTTTATGATGGAGTCTAAGTTGAGAAGGTTCTGGACGATGAGATCTTTCCTTGTTCTCATTCTACTTCATCTCTGCTCAGGTAAATCATCACACAATGTATCAGTATTGACCTTGTAGTGTAGTGCAAGTCTACTAGAGGTGGCAGATTTTGTAACTTGTTCCATTGGTTTTTCTCTGAGGTAAATCCTGCAGTCTAATCCTGAGAGCAGGTGATCCTCTTTATATAACTACAACTGGGCTCTTTTAAAGGAGGACTCCGGGCTGAAATTAAAAAGTTTTGTAAAGTAAAGTAAAATTTAACAAGCACAACACAGAAAATTTCATCAAAATCAAGGCATGGTAGTCTAATAGACTGACAGACATTACTAAGAGCATGGTACATTATAAAGAAGTGCAATCCCCAAAGAGAAGTTGATTAAATGGCAATAAGGAAGAACTGGATGTAATTGGAAAAGACATCAATCTCTTGAAATTCACATATTGTACATGTAATTTCAAGTTCAATCCAACATTGATTACTTTTTACCAATTTGTCTATTTTTCCAGTTTTTTCAAATTTAATCTACATTTTAATTGGTTCCATAATTATTCCATGTTTTAAGAGACTCCTCCGGCCTGGAGATTTGCATTATTAAAGAAAATAAAGTAAAATCTAAAAGCACGACACTGAAAATTTCATAAATCGGATCACAAATAGCAAAGTTATGATCTTCTTAGGTTTTTGAATTTTTTTTAGGAAACGTTTTTGCCATCTTCAATTGGCAAACTGATGATGTCTCAGTCCCCTACTTCTTTGTATTTTATTGTATGAAATACCAATTTCAAGATATTCTCCCCCTAGGATATAAAAATAGGATTAATCCTTGTGGATGTTCAAGGTCAGTAGTACTTTTACCATTTCAGTATGTGGGATAGATTTTCTTGTATACGCAATATATGAAAAAAATGAGAAAAATAGGATTCATATAATAACACAACCACAAGAGTAGGGGAACTGTGACATCATCATTTTGCTCATTTGATATTAAATATTCAAATGAGACAATATGACAATGCAAGAACTGTTTTACGAAAAAAATTCAATTACCTAAAAAAAGTGCATAAACTTTGTGGTATCTTTTAATGCCT
>CALNVZ010003430.1:41428664-41478374 GCA_940671915.1 Paracentrotus lividus | reverse complement strand
TATAAACGAAAAAATCTATGACTACCATCTCGACCACTCCCATCATTGATGATATTACAGTGCGTGCAGCACGGACCAACACAGCAATACACACACGCGCAATCAGCGTGCATATTCTCAGGCTTCAAACGAATATACAGATATTGAACAAATTATTCACAACATAGTAACAGCCTCTTAAAGATGCATTCAAAATAAAATTACTAACATAAAAAATACCACTCCCCACAACTAAATCGAATAGGAGAATATTATACACATATAGTTATACTCCGATATCCTACCTACAAACTACGAAACATTTAAATTCAAGCTGCCAAACGTATATAGAATACTAACATAAACCTTATACAACACCATTTTCATAAATACACCAATCATTTCAAGACTCAATGATTCCTGTCAGACAATTGCAATAACACTCCCCACTCCCCTACCAAACCCAAAAACGACAATTACATTCCAAATACTTCAGCCAACACAAAACTCTCCTACCATAAATACCGCACAGCAGTCAAATAAACACAATACATTCTATCAGCCATGCCTCAGAGAATCAGTGTGCCCTATGATTAGACAGTACCTGCCATATCATTTGTACTTGCAATCTTCTCACCCCAACCAAGATTGAGCGAATAGATTTGGTCGTAATAGTAATAGAAGATACCGTAGCAAATCGCCTTCCATAACTCTTATACCCAACTCATTTAACATGACACTCACTATCATGCAGACCAAGAACTAAACCCAAATGTAGACAAGTCCTCCTAAAGAAAATATATAAAAAAACACAGACTAATATTCGCTGATGCTGCGCAAACTAACTCAAGCACAACATAGATCAATAATAATAAAACATATCTGAATCAAGAGATAGACCATAAGTAAAGCTCAAGCTACTAAGCCGTTCAGAAAAAAAACATATACATTAAACATAAGATCACTAATGGATTTAATATCATTTAAAACAATAATAATTACAATGCCAGTTAATTATTTACTAAATTTGTATTTACATTGTACACTACCCTTTCATTAATAGTGATACACTTGTTTCCCGATTCGAACTCTACATGTCACATTTAACAATAGTAAAGAATTAATGCACAATATCCAAGCTTCTGTACAATACACAAGAGTTCTTCTTTTTCTATATTATTTATTTTCTCTTACACACTAGTTATCAAATACACCAGGTAGCGGAGAAAAAATAAGACTAGAAACCACACATTACTTAAGAGCATACGATCTAATTTATTAATTATTAAGTCACATATCCACCCCAACGAGAGTTAAGGAACCTAAAAACCTGCATATAACGGAGAAACTGGAATGTAATAATGACGTAGGTAAAGACTAACTCATATTCTCTAGAATATTACACTATCAATATATATAAATAGATAAATTTCAAGTTCAACCTCCAACGATCATGGTAAATCAATAGTTTAAATTCTCAAATCTTCCTAATATCGGCAAATATTAATACCCAGTTTCATCAACACATTAGAGCCACACTTAATTCATATTTCGGTATCCATATAATTATATCCATGTTTTAATCCCACCCTCCGGCAGAACCTGGAGCAGACTCCATATGCACTATATTAATATTAACAAATAAAGTAAAATTAAAAGCACGACATGAAATTTCATCAAAATGGCATAAACTAGCAAAACTATATAAGATCGTTCTTAGGTTCTTGAATTTTTCTTACGAAAACTTTTTGCGCATTTAACAAAAATGGCAAACTAGTGAATGATGTCTCAAGTTCCCTTCCTACTGTTCTTTGTATTTTATTGTATGGAAATAATACCAAATATTCAAGCGAAATTCTACCCCCTGCCGACACTATAAAAGTAGGATTAATGCCTTGTGGAATGTTCAAGGTCAGTGAGTACTTACCGTATGTGTTCGTATGTGAGTAGATTTTCTGTATACGCAATATAGTTAAAATGAGTGAAAACATAGGATTTCATATAATAAATACACAAGAGAGTAGGGACGTGACATCATCATTTTGCCTTCATTTGATATTCAAAGTATTCAAATGAACAATATGACAATGCCAAGAACTGTTTCGTAAAAAAATTGAATTAAAAAAAACCACAAATCACAAGCATAAAAAAAAAGCATCGCTCGCATCAACTTTTTTATTTCTTCATCCGATATTGATAAATTTCATGTGTTGTGCTTGTTAAATTTTACTTACTTTACAAAACTTTTTAATTTCAGCCCGATGTCCTCCTTAAAAGAGCCCAGTTGTGTTAGTATAAAGAGGCGGACACCTGCCTACTCACGAAATATTCAATACTTCACCAGACAATACAAAACCTAACAGATCAAAACCTTTGCAACAATGTATAACAAAAATCATAAAATTGAACAACCCTTTCTTTAAAGCACACGACTGCACTTTATCACACATAAAGTCTAAACTAATCAACCACGTTGAGCCTGTAACTTATTCCACAGCGAACATCACTGTGAAGACAAGAAATAGAAAAATATATGCCAAAATGAGATATACAAGAGACAAGAAAATTCCAACTTACAGAAACACTACACTTATACACACAATAAGAGTACATTCAATAACACAACACATTCAGAGAAGCAACACCTTTCTTCTCTGAGCCAAAACTTGAGCAACCACATAGAAGTACCATGCTGGAAAAAAATTAAAAAACGCAGAAATATAAATAAGACCCACTTATGTGACCTTGGATTCTTTATATGACAAATACTAATAATCATCGCTCCCTCAAACCAAATAAATTCAATACTCAAACCCTACGTCAACCTCGACTTGACCATTATCACCATCAAACTAGTACCCTCTTCCAAAATTAAGCACTCAAAGTTAGCAAAACTGCAGAAAAATATCCATGTGACAACATCATATACATGTCTTACAATATGACAATGTTCCTGTAACCATTACAAAAACCGTGTTAATCTCCCCTCTTCCTTTATTAACAATCTACAATAATAACAAAAACTAATAAAACATCAGAGTTAGAATCGTATTAAATAGAAAAGTAGTCATTAGATACTATAGACTTAATACAAATAACAAAAAAGACGGAAATCATAATTATTATGCTAAGATTATTTTATAAAAGAAGAACATACTATGGCCCCTAAAATAATTTACAATCCAACGACTATTAATATCAGACCTCTTCTCAGCACAAATAAAACTGTATAACTGACACAAAAGATGCTTCAATTGGGTTAAAGCCAAGCCAATAGCAAGTAAAATGACATCTTCATACCTATCTTCAAATCACTGCAAGCCAAACTCATAGGCAAATACAATGTCGTTCATCCCCAAGACCGACATCAACCAACACCCGGGAGCACCGACGCCCATTTCACGCCCAACCACCCAACATAAGACACAAAAACGGCCCTATCGCTAGGACGACGCTAGCAAACTAAAGACCCATCGCACACAGAGACCGGGAACACTTAGAACAATAGGCCCACGAGGACAGAGACCACGAGGCCACACTATATCCAGACCTCGAGACAGAATTACGCAATATCAAGCCCACTGAACACCAGAACAAGCAAAACAAAGCTATCAAGAAACATCCCTACAACACACCAGTTTACCACTAGAAGATAATACCCATCGATATTACATAAGAGTACTCAATAGGCCCGGAAAGAAAAATTATATACTAACCGGGCTTGTTTCCACGGCCTCAAACCACCTCGGGCGACCCAAACAAATTAGCGCCATTCGACTCCACACCACGCCCAGTTCCCCCTACCGGCTAACGCCAAAGGACAACCTAAATTAAGCAAAACAATGAGGGCTAGAAATATGAGGGAAGTCAGAGATAAAACATTTACCAAGGCACAGATAAAACACAAAAAGCGTCTCGAAGGACCATATAGCACACACGAAGCATCCAGAACCATTAAGAGCAGCGTACTAACAGGAGGTTGTAACAAACCCCCCCCCCTCCCCCAGACGCGATCAAAGTGGCCCGCAGGCTGGACCCCCCCCCTCTACTAAGAAAAATTATTGCTGCACCAAATAAAACATATTATCTTATAGTTATCCCAATATATAGATCATCCCTAATTACCCACCGCCTAGCATATCATACATGTCATTAAAGAATTATATAAAGCGACAGTAGACCACACCACCACAACAACCACCCACACACATTATAAATAAAAACACCTGACAATCTTGCATATATATATTAATCACACCCATATAAACAATCTTAGCTTTCATATCAGTCACTAACAAAACATTATATTCTCCTCTCATCTATCATACATCAAACAATCCTCTGATCAACATGTCGAGAAAAGAGGTAAGCAGGTACGGAGTGAGGCATTAGGAAGGAGTATATAAATAAACAATTAAATCAGCACATCTTCACACCAGAAATATTATAGCGTTACAACACATATAGAGCCCCCACCCCCCCCCTCCTGATAATCTCCAAGCCTACATGTTCAAACCTGCCGATTGTTCACCTGACAGCTTCTCTAAACTTCCATACTCGTTCCGACATTATCCTCTCTCCTTGCCTCACCCAAGTCCGACTTTTATTATTTATTTGTCCAAAATAGTTCGTCGAACATCTTCGCCGTCCAGATGCCAATACAATGCCTCCATCTCCTCCTCTACTACCCACAACCAACCTCTTGCCTTTTTTAATAGCTCCATTCGGATGAACTAGAAAACCTCATTCCGAATCACCTGGCATGCCCGTAAAAACCATGATTCCACTCGCATTTCTACTTAAAGTCATAATTAGCATATAAGCCGCACATATTTCACCCTACTCTACTTCTCATTTTAAATTATATTTCCTTCATCCTGTTGACATGCAATATTGTATTGCCTACGCAAAAAACGATATTTTAAATTGAAAACTATAATAACAAGCCCATAACTAGCGGCCCGGTCACGAACAAGAATAGTATTTGGATATCAGAACTATTTCTAGGTATATTTGACTACATACATGTATGATAACCAGTTAACTATTAGTATCTTAACGCTGGACTAGAATTTCGTTCATTCAATGTACCAACAATTGACCATACTCCAGGTGCATTTAGTCTCCATGTGGTGTTTTCTCTTACCTCTGTTCGTGCCTTCATCGCGTGATTTTCTGTCTCCGTGGGTAATATCGTTGTAGAATGTCGTCTCTTGAGGTCCTAGTTGATCAGGGAGGTGGAAAGGTGGGCTTGTCTAGCCGGTTCTGTGGCCTTAAATGTTTATAGTCCGATCTCCTTTGGCCTATTTACTTTACTGTCAGATCGTGGGTGTCTCCCTGGTCCTCCGTGAGAGTGTCGTTTTGGGCTGTACCATAGGGCATAACAAAGTCATAACTCTAGACATAAACTTACAATCGGTTGTATAATTATTTCTACATATTGACTGCACCACGCGTTACCGGCAGGGGTCTATCGTTAGTATACCCCGGGTATCACGTTGTCTTACGCCATCTCACGTGTACTCTGAGATACAAACCATGCTAGTACGCAATGACTTGCTACGCGCTACTGTGAATGTGTGCGATACATCTCACGCGCCGCTCGCTACTGCAAGCGCATGCATGTCAGCTGCTTCCCGCACTCTTGCTCTCGCGAGCGACGCTACAAGGTTTCACCCGCAGCCGAAACAAGCTGTAAAGTCTAACATGCTTTTTGATTTTACTTTCGATTTTTTTCTATTTTTTTTTCGTTTTTGGTGTGTAGATGCAAGCAAAATGGCCAGAATTTGATGGTGGCTCTTACGGAATGCTCAAAAAGGCCGCAAAAGACGTAAGATTCAGAGGGAAAAATCTGAGAATGAAGACAATCGCGCATTTCAGAAGTTAGGGTAGGAAGAAGCCGCCGATGTGCTAGCTGTTTCAGAAGGCCAGTGACGCCGGCGCATAAGGGTAAGAAAAAAAAAGGAATCAGAAAAATTAAGGACTAACAGGGTTTTTTTTTCAAGAATATGGGTCATTATTTATATGTTGAAAAAACCCCAATAATTATTCCTTAATTTTTGGTAACCCAGGTACGGCTTTAAAAAAAAATAATAGTTAATTCTGACACAAAAGGCCAAATTTTTGTTCCTTGTTGGACCCAGGAGTACCATTTATGTCATCATATTTCTGCTCTCTACCGATAGACTACTTACTATTATTATTGTCAGTGCAGTGCCTTAAATCAAGCAAATAGTGATCCGGGTAACAGTTTATCTAGAGTAGATTCAACGTATAAGACTTCTAAAAGAGTCTCCGACGGATATCCCCAGCTGACAAGTCACGGGTTTTCTGTCACATGATCTTTCAGAAAGTCACGTGTTATTGGAATATGTATTTCGAGGTCGGCCATCTTATGAGTGTTAGCTCTCGTACGTCGCAGCGAGCTAGGCGAATCAGAACCTAGTCAAGTCCCGATCAAGTCTAACTCTATTATTAAACTGTTTAATAGATCTACATTAGGCCTACTTATTTACAATATTCTGTCAAACGAATCAAAGACTTTAAGAGACTGCAGTTTACCCTCGTAACTTCAAACAATAGGAGGACTTGGCAATTGCTTTGTGATAGAATGGGGGATAACGAATAAAAAAACCTCTCTCCGAAAAATCCAAACATTGCAATTAAATGATACACGGACTACAATATTGAGAAAGACTTCAAGAACATGGGTGTAGCTGTATGAAAGGGGGGGTGGGTGGGACCAAAAGCTACGCACTTAGTTTCTCACGTCTTGTAAGTCAATAAATTCACTGATTATATTATGTTCAAGTCGCGCACACTAAGATTTGACCTCAATTTCAATAAAAAGTAATATATATTAGATCTCCTGCCATTTTATTAGAATCAATCAATGCAATTCGTGATTCATCAGACATCAATTTCATAGTCATTTTTGTCAATAACAATGCTTATTCCATTCTCATATTCTAACTTAAATGGTCAATGTCAATGAAGCAAAAATTTCAAGAAAACCATTTAAAGATTATCATTCGACTATCAAGAAAATGTTTTTTTTTATGATTTTTTCGATGGCGTTCATTTTGTGTAGAAAAATTGGATAGAGATCTAGATTCTAGTTCTTCTTCTTCGCTAGATCAAGCTTCTCGTCTTTATCGTAATCCCCTCTGAAGACAGAAGCTAACAGTACCATTGCTCGTGCTGTTCAAACTGCAGTTGCCTGATAAGCTATTCATAGAATTTCCCTAATTTCATGGAAAACTTGGGAAATCCCAAACACCAAGTTCAAAGACGTCATGACACGTTGGCATCTAAGACAATAACAGAAATTCTAGAGAAATCTACTTTCAATGCGAACGATAAAAACTCTAGTCTTAAATCTTGGGTCATCCCAATAACTACTCGAACACACACTCTATGTTGACACTCAGTACACTGCAGTGACAGCTCGCGCCAATGGTAGCTCCTGTCTTCAGGAGACAGAGTAAGCCTTGTAGAAGGACAGACCATGCCATCGGTTCACTTCTTCGCATTTACTTCCTCACAGCATTGGAGAAGTGTTCCCAATACCTGCGCTATCTAACTAATTTATTGCACTTATTCAATTCACAACAACTTTTTTGATTCACTTTTGAGACATGGTTTAAATCATTTTCAGGATAGCCAATAAACTGCGAAACCTTGTATCATTATTTTCTGTCCTTTTTATAAAATTGGGTTTGTGTAGCAGACTGGAGCTATTACCATAGCTTCAGTATTTATCTATATGACAGGTTAGTGCTATATGATTAACTGTTCGCACCTTAAAATTCGATTTATCTCGATTTTATTACAAGTAAAAATATTATTTAGACAGTATGTGCATTCAATCAATGTCATTCCATTTCTTATATTCTATATGATCAAGGAACAAAAGATTTCAAGAAATTATTTGCATAACAATGTTTTCATACGAATTTTCACACGGGTCTTTGCATTTTTATTTGTAGCATAAAATGATTGGATGCCCTATGTCTCTGACACAGCTCATTATGCACGACAAACACATCAGTGTGTAGTTATCGGAATCATTTTCCATTTTTGACAACTATTTCGAAATCTCTTCAGCCGGTCAGCAAATTTAACAACTTGCGTATACTCATTTTTAACGAAATATTTTATTAATTTTTTTGTATCAAAGTTGACTTCTATCGTCAAAGATTGAAAATTCGGTATCAGTTTTTGATGTTTATGCTTCAAATCGCGTCTTATTTACGTGAGCTGCGCAGGACATGTTGGCAACTCGAGACTTGTGCACTCTCTACCATCTATTTCTACAATTTTCTTGAGATTATCATTGATGCAAAAGCCCTCATTTGAATAATAAACTTGAGACTTGAACTTGTTAATAAAACTAACAGCAATTACGAAATCGCGCCAGCATTGAAAGATCCCCTTGAAAAAAAGACACATTCGATTAAAAAAAAAAATATTTTTAACAATCTTTTATTACATAGCAAGCAATGCTTTTTTCAAAGTCTCTTTAAATAATTATTTGTGTGGTGGACTCCCTGGAACAGACGGTACATCACCAGCGACATCTTCAAGACTACAGAAACTGATTCACAACACTAGTCATACTGAACGATTTTGGTATCTTTTTTATTATCAGACAAAGAGCAGCTTATCTGCATCAGTCCGATTTGACTGAAGCTCGAATGACTAGCAAAAAATACTATCATTGTTAGATTTTTATTTTAATTTTCATCACACTTTCCGGAGATTTCTAGGAACATCTCCACGACTCTCGAGACTCAATTAATCTCTAACATCTCTACGACTCATTCAAATAGATTGTATAGCATGCTCCTGAAAGCAAAGGTTATAACATCACATGTTTAAACGAAATAAAATGAACAGCAAATTAATGTTATGCATTTCAATGTTTTCCTTCATCAAAGCTTGGATAGGGCCAAACATACTACTTCTTATAAAAGCCTGTATTCAACCAGATAGCAAACATTTTAAATTTCACAATCGAGTGCTTAGAGAATTATGTGGCTTTCAATAATATGCATCATGAAATTGGCAAAATTCTTTATTATAGAATTATTTGGTGCCCTTGAGCAGGAGGAACCTTTTAATTCTGGGAGCTCACTGATTTCTGTTAATTGATTGAATAGTAATATTTGGTAACAGACAACAGAACAAGCAAGCACCAATTTATAACAATTAGTTTAGTCTATTTAGCATGCACCAAATATTTTATTAAATCCCACAGATAAAATGATGTCTTAGATTAATGACCTATATGTTGTTCCACATCTGAACACCCATCCTCCCGACATTACCATCACACTACAGATAATATGAATGTAACTAATACAATTCCACAATCTCAATACTAAATATTATATTATGAATTATAAATACAAGAAAAACCAAATTGTTGTCCCCCAATTATTTATATCTCAATGGCTGTTTTCTGTTTTCGAGAAAAATTGATCGCACTAAGTTCGCATCCTCCTGATAGTGCATGGACTAAAGACTCTACCATACATTTAAATAATGAAATACACTACTGTCCCTTTTCGTCCCATTCAGTTGCGAATGTTCAATGCTATTAAAATGTCTGAATCCCCCCCCCCCCCAAAAAAAAAAAAAAAAAAATATAAAAACATTTCAAGCTGAAATTGACCCCTATTGACTCAAAGGTTAACATGATGAGCCCAAACGTCGGAAGTTATCAGATAATTGTGTGTAATTAGCAAATATTTGAGATGTAGTAAAGAATATAACTTAAACAATTAAATTCACATTTTCATCAAAATCTTTTCTTATTCTGTTAAAATATTCCTTAAAATCCAAAAACATTCAAAAAAGCACCCGAAATCAGTATTACTTTAAAAACAGATTCTAAATTTAAATTTAATTCCATGGCCAGACCTCACCAAACAAAAAGCCACATCTAGCTCCCTATTATGGACCCATTTTTGTGAAACTTCTACATTATTTTTAAATGTTGTGTTTATGAAGCTCAAAAGCTTTCATCTTAAATTAATATATCGACTCGAAATCAAATAAACATTCATATAGGTCCACAAATATTTTCATTCCATTATCTATGATAATTGCATAGCATTTTTTCTAAAATTGTAAATTAACAAATTGGATGCGATCAAAATTTTACCCATTGGTTCAGCTTAGGTCTTCAAATTGACCTGATTGATTTTAAATTAGTGTTCCTTAATGTTCTAGAAGGTGAAAACAAGTCTTTATTTATACATTTCTGAGACAGCTCATCTTTACCCACAGGCTCATCTTAACTCACTTTATCTCAATAAAACTTTGAAGATTTTATCAACCAAAAAGTAAGAAATCATGATATTACTGATCTAGGCAACCTATGACAGTAAGATTGAATAGACAGTATAGGTTGATCATATTCTAAAGTTATGCCAAGTTGCATTAGTTTGTAGCAATGACACTACCTTTAAGCAAAAAATGAATCATACAAGCTCTTAGAGTGATCCTACCACCGTAAACGACTTGTAGAACAACTATAGGCCTACCTGGTATTTAATTTGTTAATGGTAAAAGTTTATAGAGGTGATGTAATCAAGTGGATAAGTTGGTGGCCAACGATCACAAGGTACGCAGTTAGAATTCTGTCCTTTCCACTAATTTACAAATTTGCCACATGACCCAATTGATGTGAGCACCTTATCAGGTAGCCTAGATAAGCTGGTTAAAAATTAGATAACACTAAGCGTTTAGAAACACCGAGGTGGATGTATTGTAATAAGCGATATATAAATGTACCTATTATTAAAGAAAGAACTGAAAGTTACAAAAGGATCTGTGTACATGTATGCAGTCAAAATCAGCTGGATAACTCCTTGTTCAGACTGAGGTTCTGTGTCTAGTACAAGTGCAACTTCCATGATGTACAACAACAACAACTACATACACTATCTTCTACCACTCCATCACCACCTCCATGATCACGATTACCACTACCATTATAACTTCCAACACTTCTATTACCGGTATGTCTATTTCTTCCAGAGAGATTTACCAGAATCTTCAGAACATCAATTCAACGTTTTTCAACCCCAATGAGGACCCTGAAATTTGGAGCAGGGTTGTAGACTTCTTTGATAAGCAAGACACCTGGATGAGGAGTATAATCAAAGAGAGGGCAGCAGACGATCCCTTCTGGGAGGGTGTGGCACTTGTTCTCGCTCAGTTTGATGGGCTGATAAAAGGCTACGAGATGAGTCAATACCATAACAAGACTGCGGTAAGTTTAACCATTTTCATTTGTATCTGTGCTTGATATTGTTAGGTTTTCTCTCTCGAACCTATTAGAGACTTCCAGATGAAAAGAAGACTAACAAGACACGATGTAGTTTATGGTTACAAATTTATTGTTAAGCCAGCCAGCCAACATGCTGCTGCTTTGTAGACAGGTTTCTTACTCAGCGATGTACTCTGTATCTCCAACACTCGAAACTAAACTGAACTGAACTGAACTGAAGACTATCCCAAAATATAGGGGCTTATATACACTTTCTTTGAGGGGGAGTCTTTGTTATAAAACTATATCTCTCATTGTTTACAAGTCAATACCAGGGTGTGACTGGTTAACTTACTTAGAATTAAAAAGTAAAGAACATAAAGGGAAAACAAGGACTTTCATGGTAAACTAGTGACGTCATGACCATGAGTCATGCATACTACAAGGAAGACCTCTTTTCTTACTCCAAACTTGACCAACAGGTGTACAAAGATTGTTATGGTAATATTAAAGAGAAAGTGGAAAAGTTAATACGTCACACTACCCATGTACTACGAAAGTGAGAAGAGATGACACTGAGTGGACTACAGCAATTACCACTAGACTGAACTTAAAGGGATTCTTATCCATCAAGAGAATAATAGGTACACTTTCTTTGAAGGTTTAGGGTGACCGGAAATGGAGTGCCTAACTCTATGGGCCAGAATATAACATGCTTAAATCTTAGAGTTAGTCCGTAACAATATAGATTACCAAAGTGTGATGCCATACTGGTAATGTTCCTGGTTTTAGACAATCTACTGTTGAACAATTGCACCATGACCACACCAAAACCTGTCTGTAGATGTGCCCTAGCCCAGCCTGTTGCTTGAACACAATCAGGCTAGTGTTGGCAATGTACTCTTCAGTTAATAGCAAGGGTCTGTAGAATGGCAATTCGGTGCCAGCATGTGAGGGCGTATATAGCCTTCCACACAACTTTCCCATTCTGGTGTGAACTGAGATGCTAGTCAGCTTTTGGAGTTCAGAGCTAAAAATTGTCTTTAATTCTACAGTATAGGGATGTTGAGGTGTAATGGAAAAGTTGCAGACTATCAATTGAAATAAACATGTGGTTTGAATCTCAATAAATACCCATTGGGGAGACATTAATCTACATTTGCTTCTCTTGACCCACATAATGTAATTGCGTACCTGACAAAATGATTTTTTTTTTTTTTTTTTTTTTGGACATCAGAGCGCTGTATTATATCAATATATGTCCTAAAGCCGGATAGACCTACATGTATGGATTATATCATATTTTAATGTGTATTTTTTTTAATATTTATGTTTTGAAGTACATATAAGAAAGAAGTAAGAATATGCTATGTATAAACCACTTTAACCTCAAATAATTTAGCTATATTATCTCATTATTCTTGTACTTGAACTTTTCTTTGATGCTATAATGTATTTTGTTTGTATTAATTGTTATTGTTAAATAATATGTATTTATCTGTTTTATGTTATTATGTTGCCCTGCATGTATGTTAATTTCTCATGACCTGGGCGTAATCTATGTCCTTTGTTCAATATTTTATTTGTAATAAAGTGATGATCCCCCTATTATTATACATTGTTGATTGTTCTTAATCCACAACAGGCTGATGTTTCCTTGCATGCAAGTCCTAAACTCCTGTGGAGATCTTCTTGATCTTAAGAGTGCGGTCATGCCATCCCTGATCCCAGACTTTGACAAGCTCACCAAGGAACATTCCTCAAGTTCATCCGCTCCTCTGGTCATTGTTCAGCTCTATCAAGGTAGGTGTATCCAAGGACTGGTCTATGACATAGTCTCCTGGCTACATTGCTCTGACATGCTCTTTTGACAAATGCAGGGTTGGTACGTGCCTCTCAATTGTGCTAATGTCTGTAAGGTCTCAAATTGATACATTTCTTCTCACTACAATGAAGATGATTGCTTCTGAGTCATTTAATAACAGTTCCTGCCAGTCTTTGACGATGTTTTCATGTCTCCTTCAAACTGGTTATTTAGTTGTTGAGTATCAAGAAGGACAGCAGATAAGGTCTCAAATTGATAAATCTTTACTAAACTACAGTCTAGTCCTGCTATAACAAGGTGCTTTGGACCAAGCATATTACCTTGTTATGACAATATCTCTTTGTGCTGAAAACATAGAAAAACAAGACACATGTTTGATATAATCAAGACTATGTGAAGTGTTGGTTGAACTGAACTTCCAAACAATATATAAACAAAACATAGTTTATGAATACACAGTAATGTGTATTTAGGTTAAGGGATAAAATGAGCCAGATAATAGCATGAATGCTAAATCGAGTTATGGTGCCTATATACATTTGGAATTAAAAAGAATATATATTTTTTTAAATAGTATAGAAGATATTTGTAATTACAGTTTTATACACTATTTATAAACATGTACTATTACAAATACATTACAAATTGGTAACCTAGCGTAGTGGGAAGGTGTGGGAAAGATGAAGAAAATTATTGCGAGTTTTCTGTTATTTTTCATGCTATTTGGGAAGAGTATCATAGTAAAAAGCTCCACAATAAAAGATTGCTCTGTAATTGCCCTAATAGTCATAATATGACCAAAATATACCAAACAGCAGATTCGATTGTGTCCAAACATTTTGTGTAACCCCATACATTTACATGCATTTCTGCGTAAGTCCATGTGACTCACAGCTAAATTGGGTTAATTTCTGATCATTCTGGCAATTCCAAACCTCACAGCACAAAATAATGCTTAGGTGAACTGTTATAACATTTCCAAATCACTTTAATAACAGGTACTGCCAGGCTTTGAAGATGTGTTCATGTCTCATTCAAGCTGGTTTGTTTACGGCGCTACTCTTAGGATCTACACAAAAACATTATCATTTCAAGCTGGACTTCCAAGGCAACGCTGCAGAAGTGACTTCATTCTCCAGCTACCCAGGTATATAGACAAATTCGGTTTGAGTGCTGTTTTTAATTCAAATTAGCTAGCTGGGGGGCTTCCAGAATGCGTAACAAAGGAAAATGTACTTACACGACTGCAGACATACGCGAACCTGGCTCAATGCAAAACCCATTGGAAGCCGCCCAGCTATATGGCGGGCACGTAGAGGGCTCGCTTCGATGAAATGCAGCCCGAATTCGTCTATAAGAACTCTATAATTTGAATCTTCCATAACTGGCCACTAAATCCTAACTTCCTATTATTGATACAACTTGTGGACAAGTTGAGTTGATTACAGGAGTGAAATCATTCTCCAGCTATCAGTGGTATACAGTGATTTGCTGAGAAGAACATTGAACTATTGGCACTGAATTGAAGCAGGAGATTATTAATGCATATAAATGCAATAGCAGAGCTGCAAACCGTTACAAAAAAAAATTGTAATTGTTTCAAAAATCTAATAGGAATACAAAATTACGCAAAGGCATCTAAATTGTGAATTTACAGAAAAATGACTGCCGTACATGTATGTATTGTACAATAAAATCTTGATGGCAAGATATCAGACCTACATGTATGTTTATAAACACTATCACTTTCTTGCATCAGAAGTATTACTATGCTGCATCCCCCGAAACTCTTCCAGTGTGCTTTGCAGCTACTGATATCAATGCTATACTTTAGCAATCCGTTTAATTAATATACCAATTGTAGATGGAAAAAATACAAATTTGGAGGTCCCGATTACTAATTTGGGTTTCTAAAGGTCCGCAACTCATAAGGAAGTGCATACTGAAAAGTAATGTTATGTTCAGCAGCATTTCTTGAGCCCTATATGTTACATGTATGAAAACATTTGGTGTAAAATAAGGCTTGATCTGAACACGGAAGTGTAAATTTTCTTCTGTACTACATAGCTGACTTTCTGTAGAGTATTTTTAATAAAAAATAATGGTATTTTATCAAGAGTTAATTTGAAATACAGGTTGCTTTGGAAAATGGTATCAGTTTTTAAACAAAATTTCTTCTTTTCCAAATTATTCTGACTCGTAGTATACAAGAAAAAATGAGACAATACCTATGCAGATCATTGAAGATGGTTATTCCTAGAGAGAGGTTTTACCAGAATGATAATTTCCCAAGAGAAATCTGAGGAACTAATTGAATTGTATAAAAGAGAAAAAACAAACAAATAAAAAGACAGATCAGTGAAAGCTTGAAGTATGCTTTAAATAATAAGGAACTTATGATTATTTGAACATTGAGATCATTAATGCTATGGAGATCCCCCCATTGGCAATGTAATCAAGATGTGTGATGTCATACATTAACAACTCCCCATGATTGTTTCACTTAGAATGTCTCTCTTATCAATTCTGTCAGTAGATCTGGTATTCTTTTCATCGAAGGACAATACAGCCTTTTCTTTACAAAATGTAATCATGTATAAAGAATCTGTACTACATGTACCATTAGAATGGGGGAAAATGATATTTTTTGTATTTTTTTGTCCACGAAATGTGAGTGTTTTTCATGTGGGAAATCAATCACATTTTGGCTCCATTGCCATTTTTTAGGATCTCCTTAGTGATTTGTGATCTCAACATTCAAATACTTGGTCGTGTGTTATGAACTCGCCGCCCAAATAGGGTGGTTTTGTTACGCTTTTTGCTATTTTTCAGCATTAATTTGTCAATTTTTTCCAAAGTAAGAAAGTTTATGTAACAAATTTGATCTCATTTTAAAGATATATTATTGTGCTAGCTCCCTGTGAAGTTTCATTGTTCTAGGTAACATTCTGGTGGAGTTACAATGGTTTAAGTTTGGGACAGTAGGGGTGGTGCCGGAAGCGGCGCCGCCTGTACAAAGTCAATGGGAAATTTTACATTTTGTGTCTGATTTGGGTAAAACTTGAATTTCTCTGCCAAATTTTGGCTTATGACTGTAAATTAGGTACCAAATTGAAGCTTATGAACTGCTTTATACCATGAAATCATTGAACACTAGGTTTGATTGTACAATAGTACCCAGGAAGACTCAACAATCGTTATTTGACCTAAAAAGGCAATGCTTCCTGTACAAAGTCATTAGGAATTAGAGATATTGTAGTACCGTTGGGAAAACTGCAATATCTCTGCCAAATTTTAGCCTATGATTGTGAATTTACCACCAAATTGAAGCTTATAAACTGCTTTATACTACCATATCACTATAATAATATGTTTGATGGTGCAACAGTACTTGGCAGGACCCAACCCCCTCATGAATTTGAAAAAAAGCTATATTTTCAGGGCTAAATTTCATATTGTTATATTTTTCATTCTAAAATTGTAAACCATAATGGATCATACCTTGTTTGAAAGGTCTTATTATTCTCTACCAGAATATAATAATATTATTAATATTTGGGTGATTATAGATGACTTGACGATAAAAACAGTGAAAATTAAAAAAAATATAAATTTCCTGAATTTTTTCCTAATAACTTTTTTGTCTTGCACCTGGTATAATTTTTCAATGCAGATTTAGATTCCTTGAGGAATTTCCTTTCAGAAAATGTATAGTTTTGATATATTAAGGTGCATACTTTTCGAGATACAGGTCTTTGAAGTGATAAAAGTGCCATTTGTAGTCAAATTGGCATGTAACGCAAAAGGCGGCGAACTTATAACACACGGCCACTTATAACTTTTTTTGATTATTTACTCAATACTTCTCAAACATCAATTGATGTGTATTTTGATTTTTCTTTTTTCTACAATTGAGTTTGTTCCTAGGGTTTAGTGCATAAACAGTATTACTACCATTGTAAGTATAAATCATAATCTGTTTTCAACCTATTGACTGTTATTTGATTTATTATGAAGGGTTCTTGGAATCATTGGATGACTTCTACATTATGAGTAGTGGCCTCTCTATGCTTCAGACAACCAACAACATCTTCAATAAAACTCTCTACAAGTATGTTCAACCCGAGTCCCTGTTGGCATGGCAGCGTGTGAGAGTAGCTAACATGATGGCTAGGAGCGGAAAGGATTGGGCTCGGATCGTAGCCAGATACAACTCAGGTAATTGTTTCACTTATTTAGGATAAGATGCAAGAGCTTGGTCGGAAGAGCAGCGGGTTTACACTGTATATACACTTGGTCTACTAGTCTAGTACATGTACTTCTTTGGTTGTCTTATACCACATCGGCAAAACCCATTTGGGCTTATAGATGAATTTGGTTTTAGGGATGTTTTGTCTTGTGGCAGTCATGGCTGGGGGTCTTCCAGTAATACTCACAAGGGCTAATTGTCATTTAGTTAAATGCTCAGATGGTCTAATTGCCCGTTTGTCTCCTTAATTTTTCCCATTTTGTTGAATTATAGTTTTGATTACTGTTATCGTGGAAATATTCGTGGTACATTAATTTTTCGCTGAATTCGCGCGAAGATCGGCAGGCGCGAATTTAAAAACGCGCGAATTTATGAGCATGCTTTTTTATGCATGCAATGGGTGCATTCAATTGCGTGAATTCAAGAACATGTGCACATTCTTTGAGGCCGGTCAGCGCGAAAAATTAATGGCGTGGAAATAACAGCGAATACAGTATTCAAGAACTGAAGGGATTATCCACTTTGATATGTCAAACTTCTACTGTATTTACCAGGGCTCAACATAAGCTGGGTTCTGACACACACAGACCCCCAAGATGTTAATTTATATTGATGGAGTCCAGTGCAAATGGCCCTCAAGTATTCTGTTGATAATGAAAGTGAGATAGTATTGAGAAAGGGTAAAATATCACCCGGCCTACTGAGAAAGTGATTCAATAAAGGGTAAATTTAGTTGAATAAAATAATTTTTTGATACAATATAGTTTTGAAATCATAAATTTACCCAAATACGGATATATGCAACTTAATTTGTACATTATTCACTCTTTGCAGGAACGTACAACAATCAATACATGATCATTGACAGGACCAAGATCAAACCAAAAGTAGCCATCTTGGATGATGCATTGTGGGTTGTGGAGCAGGTGCCAACGCTTGTGGCATCAGGAGATCAGACCAACGTTTTGAGAGCAGGTATATTTCATTTGTATGATCATTTTATATGACCATTTGGTCTGCTTAGATTTCAAACATTACCTTTGGTTTTGGACTGAACAGAACAAAATGTGCATGTGCGGTCCAACCTCGCATTTTTATGCAGCCATCATTTAACTGGCCTCCTCTATCAACCGGCCATGAACTGTGGCCAGGTTCCCTCTTTTATTCCTTGTGAAATTCACCTATAAGCATCACTTTTCCCCTATTATTCATATTGTTTTCATTTCTTTACACACAGAAAAACATTATGATCATATACATTCATCTACCCTATAAATCCTTCCCTTCAAGGCTATAAATCTTCTCCCTTCGAAGTTTGATAGAAATGCCATATGTTGTCCCAGTACATGTAGATGTACATTACTCTCATAACAGTCCAAATCACTTAAACAGGTGGGTGCTGGTCCCAACATGGCCGGATAAACAAGGGCAGACTGTACATGTTTGTACAATCATGTAAATCTTTTTACATAGCTTTGCAAACTGTATTCAGACCATAACGTAAGCAAAGACTTGAATGTCTTGAGGAGAAAAGTACTTATTTTGCTTCTCGGTATAAACCATTGTATAAATGTATTTAGAAGTGGATAAGTCTGTTATTTTCCAAATGGGCCAAAATTATAAGAGTGCTCAGAATGTTGAATTCATGGTTAGGAAAGAGGAAAGGTTGAATTGTTTAGGACTTGAAGTGATGCTATAGAAGGTTGCATGTTCATACCTAACTTTAACTCTTCCACTGATTCTTCCTTGTAACCAGGATACTGGCCATCTTACAATGTACCGTTCTATGAAGAGATCTATAACATCAGTGGTTACCCAGAGTATGTCAAGAAGGTAGGAGAGGATATGACGTACCAGCTGGCTCCTAGAGCAAAGATCTTCAGACGAGACCAAGGAAAGGTTGTGGATATGGAATCCTTCAAGAAAATCATGAGGTTCAATGGTGAGAATGGAGTTGTATTTCACTAGAATTGAGTATTTATTGTTGGACAATAATGGAAATATTAGAATAGATTGTAAAAGCCTTGGACATGACCAATCTTAGTGTGTCAAAGCAGGCTCATATAAAGCATCATTGTAGAAATAGCCCAAATCAGTTAGTATAGGTTGCAGATTCTGACAAATGAAGGAGTTTATAGAAGTAATAAACTCATTACAGATTTAAAATATTTTTTCTATTTAAGCATACATACTCTTACAGGTACTTTCAGCTATTTTTTATCAGTATAATCTTACACTTACTCATACAATGAAAGAGCTTATTGTATTTTGATCCAAGAAATGGTAAACATTCTGTGTGTTATCCCATAGATGACAGATTTCCCAATGGTCAAAATGAATCCCTGTTTGATCCTAAAATTGGCCAATTTTATAACTTTATTTCACTCCTGCAACCTTAAAAAAAAAAATAAATTAATAAGCAACAACACTTTACTAATAAAAATTACAAAATGCATCAAAAAATTGCCAATTTGCGCTTGAAAATAGCGATTATTCATATTTCTGCGCGTTGCCAATCTAGAGATTTTTATGATTATTTTCATTTAAAGTGTTCTGTTCAATGTACATTGGCAGGAAAATCTCTTTGTGTCAGTGATTTTTGCTCTTTCTGTTGATATATAATTCATATTCCATGGCATTCTCGTTTCAAAGATAATGCAAAAGTGTCACTAAAAGGAGACATTGTCCTTGAGAGCAAAATATCTGCCATATCTATGTAAAAATGATTTGACTGAAAGCATATTTTATGATTGATAGATTACAAGAATGATCCATACTCAGAGGGGGACCCGTCCAAATCTATCTGCATGCGTGGTGACCTTATGACCTCTCCTACACCAGATGGTTGCTATGACACCAAGGTAAACATTGTATTTCTTTTATAGATGCCATCATAAAATTGTATATGACGATTTCTGCAGGAGAAGTCATTCTTCAGAAGTAAAGCCCTGCGAGGTTTAACAACGCTTTGAGCTATGATCTTATATTGCCATGTATACCTCTGTATGTCTGGAAAAATACCTGCAATTGTAACTGGGGGAATGGTTGCCCTTTAGCACAGAGGCTTTGTGTAAAATGTTAGCTTACTCCTTAGGGGGTGCTCCTTCAACATTTCTTCTCTGACAAGTTGTTAGATCTGACATCTTAACTTGATTTTGATTGGCTGAGAAGCAGTGTTACTATGGTAACTGTCAGATAAAACAGGACACGTCAGATGAAATGTTCGACAATTCCTTTCATGATGTGCTCCCAATATCTACTTGCCAAAATGATTTTTTTTTTAAAGTCTGTCAAAGCAATTTAGATAATCTATTTGCAAGATTTGGTTGGGTTTAGGGGCTATGGTGATCTCAAACAGGAAGGGTGGTTTTGCATGGTTTGAGGAGTAAGCTGAAAGGCAATTGCAGGTGGTTGAAGGGTGAGAGGGTTGTATCTTTTTATCATTTTTTTTTTTTTTTTTTTTTTTTTTTTTTTTTTTTTTTTTTTTTTCATTTTCTATCAACAATTGAAGCGTTTCATTCCAAAAGGGACTAAATCCACTTTTGATGAAAATTGAGTTATTGATATTAGGGCATTGTTCAGGTACGTACCCGTCTTTAAACAAAAGATTTTCTTAAATTGTTGATTGCAACTGTAAGAAAAAGCATTTTGAAATTTCCATTTTCCATAGACGCCTGTACAAAATCTGGTAAACAAATGCCATTTTCTCTGTAGTTATAAAAGTGGTTTTAGTTCCTTATGGGATGAAACTCTTCAATTGCAAATTGAGTAAGTGTGATTTGAATTCTAAAGATCGACCCCTTTCTTCCACAGGTGACTAACCTAGATATGGCATCAAAGCAGACCAGTTACGTCATCAATGGACCCACCCTTGGTGATGGGAGCCTGCCACCATTCAAATGGGTCGCTCCATTTACAAGCTGGTCACATGTTGGCCTGCCTCCTGTCTATGACTTTAGCTTCATTGAAATGTGCCCCAAGGAATTGTAGAAACTTATGATATGGAAGTTTCTGAAATTCTGACTATCTGTGTGTGGTAAAGGGTTGAATTTTCTGTTGACATGATTTGTGGGACCCAAATTTAATGAAGGAGGCTGAAAGGAGGGTATTCTGTCTTCCAGTAAATTAAGTTGAGCTCCAGGCATGATGGCTACTTACGAGGTCAATAAACTGGGAGGTACTTTCTTAGGATGTAAGTAGATGCTCATTAAGGCATTGATCCTCTTTATACAGTCCCTCAGATAGGTATTAACCCTAACTAGGCCAGGGTATTTTGGGAGTTGATATGGCCGGGGGGGGGGGCCTCCCAGGCCCCCCCTCGAGATCTCGGCCGTCGTCCGCGCGATCGCGCCGAAAATTGGCATGCATGTAGCCCGTGACCTAATCTACACAATTGTATAGTTATTTTTTCATGAAAATTGTTTTTAAATTAATTATGCTAATTTATGCATAATTAATATTTTAAAATCATACGTTTTGCTCTAACTTCCTAAATACAGCTCTAAATGTGCTCATTTTTGGTGTGAATATTCTTTATAGCCTTCCTATCAATTGTACTTGAAAAAAATTCTGGTATCACAATTAATTTCTTATGTATTTTATTGTTTTTTTAATGAAATTTGTTGGGGACAATTCAACAACCATAAAAAGCATATAATCAAGTAATTTGAGTCAGTAAAAGCAAAAATAATCACTCATTTATGAATTTTAGCTGAAAACACATTTTGTATTGACTTTGTACATGAAATCACGTTTTTTGATCAATTTTGGGTCTGACGCACGTGTACAAAATTAAGCGTAACTCGCGAACCGGGTACCCGGACGTCACAAATTTGGTCTTAAAAGATGCGGGAGACTTGGAGGAAAAAAGTCATGCCACATCGCGGCAAGAGCTTTTCGCGTTGAACATATTGTGCGAAGCGTCGAGGGGGGGGGCCTGGGAGGCCCCCCCCCCCCCCCCCCCGGCCTAGTTAGGGTTAAAGCTGTAGGTTCATTTGATTACCAACCTACAATCATTTAATTGCAAACTTTATTCAAATAATTGAAAATAAGGAATTTTGTTATTCACCAATGTCACAGATGATTTTCTATCTGTGCAATAGCGCCAAATTACTAAGTCCTACTTTAAAAAAAAAAATTCTCAAATGTCTTAAAGGGCACATAAAGAGTGAACTCTGGAAAGCTAGAAAAATGGCTTTTTGATTTCAAATGGTTTATAGCAGTCAGGAAAAATAAATAGACTCCAAATAATCATGTTGAAAAGCTTACAAGTATCCATGACTATGCTAAAGTGCCCTGATGTATGTAAATCTTACAGTCATGAAGGTGAATGTTTAAGGACTGTGTTTGACTTTGATTTAAAATGTCAGAATAGATTCAATATCTCTGGACTTGTATTTTGAGCAGAGCTCAAGAACAGCAATATAGACAAATTCGGTTTGGGTGATGCTTTGTCTTGTGGGGCGGCCATTTCTGGGGGGTTACCCAGGTACTACGCATGCTCCATGTAAGCTTACGTATGCGTAACAAAGGAAAATGTACATACGCGTACATGGCGCATGCGTAGCACTGGGGTAACCCCCCAGCAATGGTCGCCATGAAGTTACATTGCTCTGAAGTGGGATTAGTCTATAGTGCAAACTTGATAAAAAGAATTCTGATATGTTGAGATACCTGATACAGTAGAAATGAGATCATTTTAAAAAAAAATTTAAAAATCTTCTATTGACTACTGATTCAAAATGATCAGATACCTATTAAAACAAGCAAAATGTCAAAGTCCCAAGGACCTTGATCTAAACGGTTTCAGTCCGAGGGCAACGTTAGCGATAATAAGGCAAAAGAGCGAAATTTATACAACTCTCTCAGTCCTCGATCTACACTGTGCGGAGCTGTGCGGAGCTGTGCGGACCTGTGCGGGCTAAAACAGAGATTTTGCAACTCTTGTAGATTTTGATTTTGTGAACGGAATTTCCTGATTCTTACATATTTAGAAAGAAGAAATTCTAAAACTACCTATCATGCACATTTTATGGTATTTTATTATATCTGAATATTGTAAAAGTATTGGTGAAAGATATGGATCAAAAACATATGTTCACTTCGGAATAAGTGACAAAAAGAGTAGTTATTTTTGCATGATTCCAAAAGAAAATTACATATTTGGAAAGAATGACATCTTAGCTTCAAAACGTAGTAGCTTTTAATATCCTTTACTTTTATACCAGTCAGGAGCTAGCAAAATATAAAGCAAGTCCAAAATACAGAAAATGCGGCTTTCTGATTGGCTGATTGAATCAAGGATTGATGCGAGCGGGGATTTTGAAACATGTGGGAGCCGTTACCTGACCGCGCAGTGACCTTGGTGCGTGGTGAGATTTGCATCAGCCAATCAAATCAGACCAGCCAATCAGATCGCAGTAATTGAAGCAATTTTGTATTTACTGCACATTTAGCTAGCTCCTGACTGGTATAAAACTTGAAATGCTATGTTTGGTGTATTTTTGGAAAGCTAAAGAGTTGCTAAAGATTATGAACCTATTTTCTCGTCGAATCATTTAAAATAAAGCGTATTTGGCTATTTATTTAAAAAATTCCCAAACTGATTTTAACGACAAATACATCCCACAATTTTTTACTATTTTGAAAGACATATTTTCTTTCTTATTAAGGAATACATATTTTGATAGTATGATTTATTAATGCCGAAAATTTCTTGTAAAATATTCATTTCTATGCAGAATTATAACCGCACAAAGACAGGGGTACAAGCTGCTAATTATGCATTCAAACGCACAAACTCATGAATACGAGTTGAATAAATACGAGCGATTTCTAAAGCGGTGCGGGTGGACTGGTTTCCACTGTATTAGGTTATGAACAACACAATGTAACTTCTTTATCAGGTGAGGAATGCTAACACATGACAAAAAAAAAATGTAATTACTGCTATTATTATTCAACCATTATTGGTACATTTTATATTCATTCATATCACAGCCACAATCTGCCAGACAGGAATGGGTCCTGACTTTGTTTTATGTGTTCAGAAAACCAGTGTAAGATTGATTTTAAAGTTCTAACTCGCTTTAATATGCAGCCTTCATTTTAACGGCCTCCTCTTTCAACCGACCAGGACTTTGGCCAAATTCCAGCTTTTATTACTTTTCAAATTCACACAAAAGCCTACTGAGAAAGGCTTTTATACTTTACTTACTTTCATCCTATTATGTTCATCTCCTTACATTCAGAAGGGCATTATGATCATTTACAATATCCATCTCATAAATCATTCTCCATATGAATTTTGATAGAAATGCCATATGATGTCCTAGTACATAAGAGATACATTACATTCACTACCGACTATTTCACTTTACCGGATGTGTGCTGGTCCCAACATGGCCAGATACATGTACATGAGGTCAAACTGTACAAATAAATTTGTATTGGAATGTATAATATAGGCATTAACATATTTTGCAGTCAAATAATAATTTAATTACTGTGTGATATACTTTATTTTTCTTCTATTCTTTGCTTTATAACATATTTGATCAACTTTTTGCCAAAGGTGTTGAATAACTCACTAAAGAGTTTCATCTGATTTGAAGTAGACAAATTATGAAAATGTTCTTTTGCCACAATCAGTAAAATTACCTTGAAATAGGAGAGCTTTCGATGGCTGGATCATTGTATGTAGATGGCAGCACATCCAGCTATCTATTCAAGGTGATTTTACTGATTGTGGCAAAAGAATATTTTTATAATTTGTGTTGAATAACTCTTTGCTTTTCAAACTGAAATGTATGAAATAGAATGTAAAACGAGGCTGTATATGATGGAAATAATTGGTGGTTTTCCAAAGTATAAAAACGTTACATTATCCAATGAAATGTGGTTGAGTCTTGCAGTACTAAAAATAAATGATCATGTTTACAATTTTGTCACATACAGTCCATTCCCATATAAAAACAATGGGCTCAAGCCATACCCAATGCTAGAGCAATATCTCTGAATTAATACATTTCAATTTTTGTGAACATTTTTTTTTGTTTTTGTTTTTGTTTTTTGTTTTTTGTTATAGATCGGGAGAATCTTCCATGTTTTAACAAAATCTTGTTGTATTCCTGTTCATTATATTATAACAGGATTTGACTGTATGGTACATACATGTAGTTATTATTTTAATGTGATTTGGGAAATATCATTTTATTCTTCCTGGCTCAAATACTCCCGATTCATTTATGATTGAAACTTTTAACACATAGTAAAGTTTTAATTGCATTTCTGACAAGTCATTTATTGTTGATAATGTGTATCGAAGAAAAGTACTCAAGAAGCTTTAAAAAGTACTTACATGTAACTTATCATGATCTTTTAATTAAATTTTCATATTATTTTCAGGGCAAAAAAATGCAGTATTTTACTCAGAATGGCATTTACATTGTACATGTACGTAATTATGTGTATGTTCAAAATGAATTATGCAAAAGATGTAACTACATAATAATCATGTTTTCAGAACTTTATGATATATAAAGAATCCACTATTTGTATATGATTTGCACAAAATTAATATATGGGTGGTAAATTAGTCCACTGCCTGGTCCATCCTGTATTTTCATATCAACCCTCAAAACACCATACATGTACACATTGTACTATTTTTGCACATCATCATGATCATGGACTCTCATCATGGTTGGTTTTGGCAAGGATGTATATACGTCCATGGTTTGGGGATGTGAATTTGTGATGGAAAGAGAAATGGTGAAAAGTTCAAGTCAATAGAGAAAGGTGAAGGTTTCTAACGACCAGAGCCTGGTCTAGTGGTAAATGTGCATGTAATTGTACAGAAATGTAAACCATGTATTATGCTATTAAGTGCTGAATGTGGGATGGTCTGTGTATGTTGATATGGGGAATGTGTACTGATATTAGGACGTCTTTCAAATTGTACATAAATTCTTTAAATATATCGTGGACTTATTGATATTATAAAATTATATTGATGTATCAAGGATTTTGCCATGGAGAAGGTGGGATATTTTCTTGTTATTTAGCTTTGTTTTTTGAAAGCAACACAGAACAAGAAAATGGTTAATCAGTATTATTATTACATGTAGGAATGTACTTCATATAAATAATTTTATCACAGATGTGCTTTGTATTAAGAAACTGCATGTCAATTTGAGAAATAAATTGATCCATCTATCTTATCATACCAACATTTGTTGTTTATGTGGATCACTGTTTCCTTTTGTCTCCTGAATGTGCAGACTTCAGACTTTAAACTACTTAAATTACTTTCATCCCTTTATTCT
Organism: Paracentrotus lividus; assembly: GCA_940671915.1. Classification (NCBI taxonomy): domain Eukaryota; kingdom Metazoa; phylum Echinodermata; class Echinoidea; order Camarodonta; family Echinidae; genus Paracentrotus; species Paracentrotus lividus. The sequence goes on along the minus strand of CALNVZ010003430.1, from coordinate 41,451,717 downwards.
TTTGATTTGATTTGATTAGATTTGAAATGGTTTATTCATGAAAATTTCATCGTGGCCAAAGGTGAATTACACAATTTTTTACAAGGTAAAAAACATAACATATCTGTGTACACAATTATGAAATACACATATATGAAAATATAATATTGTGACAAAATTATTAGATTTTCGATAACTTCAATAGATAGAATTAACAAATGGACATAACTAGTTTTTATATATTACTTTTAGCTTGAAAATAATATCAATACAAGATGCAAAGTTTGGGTCATCGGAAATTTAAGGATCAATTGAGGGTTGTCCAATGAAAGAGTAAGAACCAATTGTGGTAAATAAAAGAAAAGGCTGAGATAAGACAGGGTAATAACATAAGATATTTAAAAATAAATAAAGAGGTTACCTGGAAAGAATCGATTCTCAAATTTGTAGAAAAAGAATGGGGTACCGATTACTAATGTATTGTGATTTTGTGTACTAAGTCTATGCAAATAGAGTTTTCTCACCCAACTCATAAATATATGATTATTTTTACTTTCATTGGCTAACATTAATTTGTTTTAGCATAATTATGCTTCAAAAAGATTCTGCAATCAAGTTTGCCCCCAAAAAAACAAAAGCTCGAAAAACAAAGAAATACATAAGAAATTCGTAAAACAATGAAATACATAAGAAAATGATTTGGATATCAATTGTTAGGAATGCTGCAAAGAATATTTAGACCAAAATTTAGCATTCTAGGAGCTTTATTTGATAGTAAATTAGAGCAAAAAGTATGAGTTATGCATAAATTAGCATATTAATCAATTAATAGAAAACAAATTCTGTGCCCAATCCCCTCCCTCTTTATTGAGGCTTTTTCCTTCTACTCTCTCTTTCTCTCTTCCTTTTCACCTTATCTTATGTACCAGTACATCCCTTTAACTCTCTCTCCCCCTATCATACTCTCTATCTCTATTTGTTCTCCCATTAATTCTATGTCCACCCAAACTCTTCTCTCCTACTTTCTTCAGGATGTTGCTTTCTACTCTATATCTCTCTGTTCACCTTATTACCCTCCCTTATCTAACTTTTTTGGGGGGCTTCGACTCTGTACTCTCTTTCTTATCCCCTATAGAGAACCAAAGTGTTGACGTCATAATCGCCCGTCATCACAGTTACTGGTTCGAAACAAAAAAAAACCCATGCATGAGGTTTAGCCTGAATGTGGTCCAGCAACATGCTAGACTCGGGCACATACACAAACAGGTTTCAGTGCGATCATGTTGCTATTGTTCAACACAAGATTGTTTAGAACCAGCTACCTTGACAACACCACTGTAACGGTTATGACATCACACTCCGTTACTCTATTGTGCACCCTCTGACTTTCTCTCCCTCAAGCTTTTGCTTTCTATCCTCTCTTACTCATCCCCTTGCTCTATATCCACACTCCATCTCTCTCTCTCTCTCTCTCTCTCTCTCTCTCTCTTCATCCAGGCTTTTTTTGCTCTACTTTTTCTCGCTGTCTCTCAAATACCTTTATTTTATCTAGCTTTGATAATCCCTTTTGCATATATAAAACACTTCTGTGCAACAAAGTATGCATAATCTTGTACATTTTATAACGAAATTGTTTATTTCAGCTGCTCAGATAAATAATTTTTCTTCACAAATACAAAGTAATGTCCAATACAAATACCAAATGAAGCACAGGAATTAACAAATACTTCTCAAAATATATATATCTAAGAGTAATAAACAAGTACTCAATGTACATACATGCATTATGAACAATAATGACTAAAGTACTAAAGTACGTACTTATTTCAATAAATGTTCACCCATGACACCTCAGTTTATCTCCCTAACATAAGGTGAGAGTTCGCATCTGAATAGTAAAAGCACACAAATTTCACTCAATCAAAATATATTGGTATAACAAATGATATCAATGTGGTTCATACACAGCAGGTAACATGAGTTTGATAACCAAACAGTTGAATGACTATTAATGATGAAAATTAAAATTATTTATAAATGTACCACATACATGTATTCAAGACAAGGTGATTATCAAAATAAATACAATTTCATGAATGAAGTCAATAATAAATATCAAACAACAAAGGACAATGTGATTCAATTACAAATAATCATACTGTACATTGTAATATTACACACACAAAACAAATATCTTCACACATAACAAATTAATTATAATGTCAGAATTTCTATTTTTCAAACAGTCCATAATGTTTCTTCCAAACTAAAGCTCATTATAATGAACATGACAAAATAAGGTAAAATATTAGACTGAGAAGCTGAATTAAGAACACAACCACAAAACTATTCATCAAACATTTTTAGTATATATATTTCAGGATACAAATTTTTACTCAGTTAGCTACCAATATCTCGTCAAAAACCAAGGTACAGCAAAATATGTGGAAAATTCATTTTTCCCGCTTTTTATCAGCCTTTTATTGATTTGAAGAAAAAAAGAAGGCTTTAAAACATGTTTTGAAATAAGTAGTATACTTCAATGTCACATAATAATACTGTCAGTCTTGGGTTATCCATTTGACCCTATTTCCCTTGGAGATTAACATTTATATTGTATGCACCTTATCTAAGTCAAATAGAGCAGCCTCATAAAATTGGTGTTTCTCTGGAAGAAGGTTTGCAAATTAAAATGTACATTTTATTGTGTATTCACAGCAGAAGTTGATATTATTACAGAAGTTTGAGCTTTGAGCCTGGTTTATTCTACACTGAAAAAGACAAGAGAGCTGACCACTGGTATAATCAAAGACACTACAAGGGGCGATTGTATTCATCATGGGAAGGGTGTTTCACGTTCATGTTTGGCACTAAATTTTTGTCGTTTTCGTCAGTTTTCGCCTGCCAGTATATCCCGCACAATGCATTTGCCATTAAATTATGTGGAAAGGGAAACGATCATGTGAGCAAGATGTCTTGTTCTGTAGTTAATTGCTCAAAAAACCCTAAAAAAAACACTGGATCAGCACTTCTTCCGATTACCCAGAGATAAAAAGAGGTGATTTTATAGATTTAACAATGCAGTACAGTGCATCCCAAAAAGAACTATACACTTTTGACAATTAAGGCTACCAAATTAAAAATATATATCTCTTGGGGAAAAGGTTTAGATGTATATAAAGCTCATATCCTCAACTATCATTATGACACAAAAAAATTCTGAAAATAATGCATTCTTCAGTGAGCAATGCCCACTTTTATGAAGGACACAAAAAATAGCCTGCGCAGGAATTCGCTATTCATTTACCACCTGGGTATGGCATGCCAAGAAGGATTCAAAGAAATAATGGAATGAATCAGCTAACAGAGTAAAAGATATATCAAAAGTCAGAAATAAACAATCAATATTTTGCAAAATGTAGTTTTTCACCGTTTTTGTTTTCATATCATTGATTTTTGCTCTGACTTCAGTTTATGTTTGTGTTTGTTAGCTGATTTATTCCATTATTACTTGAATCCTTCTTGGCATGCCATACCCAGGGTATAAATGAATAGCGAATTCCTGAGCAGGCTATTTTTTGTGTCCTTCATAAAAGTGGGCATTGCTCACTGAAGAATGCGTTATTATCGGAATTTTTTGTGTCATAATGATAGATGAGGATATGAGCTTTATATACATCTAAACCTTTTCAACAAGAATCATATATTTTTAATTTGGTAGCCCTGTCAAAAGTGTATAGTTCTTTTTGGGATGCACTGTATATGGAGGGGAAATAATCACCTTTTGTTTTTACTCGGTCATTGTGAACCATGTGATGATGCTTTGGACATTTTTAGGGTTTCCTCTTGACACATGAACTGACAGCATGTAGGGCCTACAGCTCAGATATTTGTAAGCAACCTCCACAAAGTTACTCAAATCATTTAAAGGGTAAGGATGTGAGTTTTGTGGGCTCTGAATGCTGTCCAACTAAAGGAGTTTTCGCAAGTTGAGATTAGACGCAATTCAGCAATGTATTTAGAATGAATCATATCATATCACATCTTTATTAGCATGTACAGTGTATAAGATAATTATACAATTTAATTAAGACCACATTTATTTAATCATTTATCTTTTTATTGCCAAATATATATAGTCATTTTCATAATCAGTAGTCAATGCAACGAGATGAACACCTTCCCCCCCCCCAAAAAAAAAAGTTTACAATACAGTTGGTCCTTTATCGTTCCAAGTTATAGTACCAGAATTGTGTTAAATTGTAACATTATTGTCAAATATAAAATTTTTGCATCCTGTTATCTGAAAGAAGAAGTCTGACAAAAATCAGTTTCAACTGATAGGCCTTAAGAGTATCAAATTCCTTCTTCTTTTGGAAACAGAATAAGAAGCTCCAAATTTGTTTCATAAAGCTTTAATACAAAGCAACATTCTGTACCACTTTTTATTCCAAATTATGATTTTGAATAAAAGTTTTCTTTGACCTATCAAATTTCATCAATATCCATTGAAATTGTACATTAGGTACTATCAGTAAAGGTGTAATTTAAAATTTAGATTAAACCGAGATCTCGAAGCATCGATTATTCTATTAATGTATCTCACTGTGCCGGTGTGAGGGTGTAATGTATGGATGTGTGTGAGCGTGTGTGTGTGTCCCTGTATAATATACCATTGATGGACAAAAAGCCCAAACACACCGACATTTGCTGGACAGTTGCCGTTGTGGGACGTCCCACAAAGGTTTTTCCCAAGAAAAAATTTTCCACAATGGTAGGACATGAATTTGGAACACGAATGCGCAGTCACAGAAGGGTCTCACATTGGTATGCTATGCGAAATTTTCTGCGTTTAAGTGATAGTGGCATAGCGCCAGCTAGAGCCGGTGCATTGCGAGGTGTCCAACAACTGTCCTCCTTTTTTTCGTGCCGTGATCCATACCAAGCAAACTGTATCAGGACGGGGCCGTGGCACGCGAGGAGCGGATCGATCTGATCCGAGCTAGCAGGCGCTGCTAGCTAGCAGATCATGTTAGATCTACTCATGTCCGCTGCCGATTGATTGGTCTACTCTTCATATAAAGTGGATTCCCATCAATTAAGCTAACCTATGCTAGTATATAAGGTAAGTTTTGATATAATGGATGAATTTAGGCCGGCTAGGTTTTTTTTTACGTGAATAATGCTGGGCCGGGGGGGGGGGGAGGGGGAGGGGGGTTAAAACGAATGCCAGTAGAGTCTAGATCTAAAAAAAGTCAAACTAAAAATGTCTCTGCACGTTTTTTTCCTTCAGTCCCACTTGTCATTTTTCATGACTGCTCGAACAACCTATAATGCCTTGATTAGGTAGCTTTTAAAAAGGAAAGCTATAGCTAAAAGTGTTAAGTGAACTAAGAAAGCATGTGTATATTGGTGAATAGGGTAAATTTTAAGAAGGAATAAAACATGTTTAGGGTGGTTTTGAAAACCTGTGGTCGCGCTTGTGTACAACAGTTGAAGCCTTAAAAACAACTTTATAAAAAAGACCATCTTCTAAAGATATGAACTTATCAGTTTGCTGACATGGAAGTTTACTATTATAAATGCTATTGAAGCATTTCCCATCTTTCTAATTAAGTGATGCCACGTGGACACCTCTTGAAAAGACCCAAATTTTGATATTTGATTATTCATATTGCTACACTTCTCAACTACAGTTCTTGTAAAAGTCAGGCAAATCGTTTAGTCATGCTCTAGTGAGCACTGCTTGAATAGAAAATTGTCACTATTTGATGTTCACAGGCAACCATGCCCTGACATTCATGTAATGATATATTCAACAAGTTTTTAATGTTAGCCTTATAAAAGCATGCAACATAAGTTGTATATTGGTTGCCAAACATATCAAATGGCATGTGTACCTAATTTCATGCATGAGTGAACACAAAGTGAAAATGGCCAAAACTGCAGATTCTATATCTTTGCAAGGCTAATTTGATATAGTGCAGAAGAATAAAAGTTTTGAAAGGGAGCTTGTAGCTTTCACAATTATTTTTTGCAATAAGTAGGCCTACTTGTGATGATGTTGTTTATAGGGAGATGTGGTGCTTCAATGAGAATATGGGACCGGAATAAGTATTTTATAAGATATTGACCAAGTTCCAATTATTTGATATAGGAACCATTATAAATCTTCTTTGGGAGTTTATTACATTCAATTACCATAGAAATCCCAATCTCTTACACTTGAATGAGCAGGAAAAAGAACTGTAAATGGAGGGGTAGGTTGAGGTTGTTGTCCCTGCTTAGTGCAGCATCAGAGTTGAAATTGGCATAACAATGTGTGAGTTACAGACCTTAAGATGAGCCGTATTTCATGAAAAATTTACAAAAATACCAGTAATCAGCATTAGAAATATTTAAAATTTGCCAAGTTGTATGTTTTTATTTTCTTCCCTATAGGCAAAATGTACAGCAACTAATTTTAAATAATTGAACCAAAAAAAAAAAGAATTTTGCAGGTATTCATTAATATTCATTCAACTGTGACTTATTTTATGAAAATGGACACACATCTTAATATGCAGTTTTCGATTTGCTGATACATATACGTGGACCTCGTTGTCCTGAAGTGCCAGTGAACACACTCTCTGCTGATGTTGGTTCACTGTTCGATTTCTGTCGACATCCTGTACCAGTTCACAACATGAAACGACGTACAAGCAGGCCGTGACCCACTGCTTGGCCGGGAGGATCAGGCATACTATACATGTACATCACGAACCGGTCAGGCGACTTGACGGTGCAACTTATTGCCGCCCCGCCCTCCTTTCGGCCGCACAAAAATTGCATATACATATGACAATGGCATGACCTAGTCATGAAGAGAAAATGGGTATAAAGTCACACATTTGTGATCCAACTCTATTTATTTATTTATTTTTTAATTTTTTTGAGAAAAAAGGAGATGCCTAGATTATGTAAAAGAATACATCAAGAAAGAATGTGATCCAACATGGATAAAGGAACACTTTATTAACAAGGAGAAAGGTTAACATATGAAAATATACTTCAGGTATCCACAGAAGATAGTAGAATTTAAAACATAGACTACATGTACATGTATGTGACTGTTTGAAAACTTGAATTTTGGGAAAATTAAATGTATACAGAAAATCAAATTTATGCTTTCTGTACATGTACATGTAAGTATTATTGAATATTTATATGCTGTCAGCAATCTACTTCTTTGCTTTCCATCTAGAGCAAAACAACATGATAAATTCTAAAGTCCCTTTTATTGCAAATGTGGGTTTTTCACAATAGGGGAAATGCAGCAAATTACATCAGCATGAATTGTCCTATCTAAAATTAAAATAACTCAAATGCTCTCTCCCTGGTCATCGGTTACAAAATGTCAGTATGACTCAAGTTATGACACAGGAATACGACCGTTTTAATGCTCTTGTGTCTCTGATCATGTTCTCAATATGGCATGCTACAGGTTCCATCGAAATGCATAAGAACATTATACTTTCAGATCACTTGAATTTATTGCCACTGAATTATTGTTTAAAGTTGGGCTTTTTTTGCTTTGTTGCTATGGAGACCTTGAGTCATTCTTGGGACAAGTGTGAGGCAACAATATTTCATACTTAATTTGTTTTATAATGCATGTACTGTATTGTAATCTAGATACTATAAACATTCAATTCTAGGGCGTGGAGTAATTGTCGTGGAGGACATCAAACCTGGGCAGTTTTTGGCTCAATATTCTGGAGAGTTTCTTATAGCAGAAGAGGGAAGTCAAAGAAAGGACTCAGAGGAATGTAAGGACAGTGTCTTCCGATTTTTTTTTTCTTGTGGCGAGGAAAACAATTTTGGTAAGTACATACAGATAGTGTTCAATGTAGTGGTCCGTTATTACATTTACTCTTGTAAACCAGGTCTTGACAGCAGACCAGACATACAACCAACTGAAAGCTGTGCTACGGAAACATTACAAAGAGACCCAAATAACAGTAGCAGAGAGGAGATTCATCCGGCGGGTCAGGCACCACTTCCATTCGCGACTGTGTAATTGAGACACGCCCATACTACAGCATTTGCATATGACATACTAAAAATGTTAAGGTCCTTTTGGCATGAGGCCGACGATTTCATGTCTCTGAAACACATTCCATTCTTTGGGTAGTAGTTTATATTATATTGTGGGACCACTTGCAGAGTCTATAGACACAATTCATTTGTGGGACTTCTGCTTTCAGCTTGCAGCCGAGCAACACACTTTGTGGGACCCCTAACACACAGTCCAAATTTGGTAGCTAGTCTTTTAGATTATATGGTGTGTGCATCAGTCTGCATTCTGCAAAGCATTTTGAAAAGAATATTAGTCAATATTTTGCTAAGGTCATGGGTTTAAATCCCAGTTCAGCACCAATATCCTTTGGAAACCTACACTTGCTTTGCACATCGCAGTCCACTTTTATTTTCCACAACTGCACTCTTTTTGGGATGGAAAACAATTCTACTTCTTGGGAAAATCATTCATGCACTGCAAATCCTGCATGTTTGCTTCCACCTAAAAGTGGGTAACTGCTTGGCCAACACCTTTTTCTTCCCTTGACATTTTCTGGTTTAGGATGAGTTCTTACAGCAATCAGCAAAGTCACGCGTGTCACCAACAAGAGACAAGCATCTAAGTTAACATCTTACTTCATACATTACATGGAATACCACTTGCAGTGATTGACAAAGTAAAATGTTGGAGTAAACTTTCAGGATAACCTAAAGTGGAACACAGAGTTGGTTAATTGGGCAAGAGACCTAAATCTTGAGCAGGAAATAAATAAATTCCAGACAATAAGGATGGTCATCATGAAGCTACCATTCAAGATCAGAAGGCGGTGGAGAATTATAGCAGATAATATACAGGAGGCAAACAGATTCCTTGTGTGAGTGCTTGAGATCATGTTTTTTGTTTCAGTTGTGTAGAATCATTGTTTGTCAGGAAGAAGCAAGCAAGTGTTCCTTGTGTTGTATGTCACAAACAATTCCACTACTCATCTGTCACTCATTTACCAGAATATCATCTCACAACCATGCATGACACCACTATCTCATGTACACTGTGCGACACAGATTTACCATACAGCCATGCAATTCATCACATCTGCAGTCACAACAATGAAGATCACACATACGCAAAACAGCCCAAAATTTCCATAACAACAGATCTCTCCCCAAACCAAAAAGAGACCATTGGGAAAGAGATTTTAAAAGAGATATTAAGAAGGTCAAATGATGTCACTGTTACCTACCAGGGTGCCAAGGGAAAGGTAAATATAAAACACATTATATAAATATATAATATCATGATATATTCTTCTTTATGTTATTTTCATTTATATGATTTCAAATCATCACTACTGTACACCCATCTTTGAATGATATTTGTATGATAAAATTAAGTTCTTAAATATATATTGACACAAAAAAAGGTAAAAAAAAATAATAATTCCACATTGAATTTAAGGATTATTTTAATTCAATATTTAAGATGAAAAAAGAAAGAAATATAGATGCAATACACACAATGTGGGTGAATGGCATCGCGCATTTAGCTGACGTTTGTCAATGGCTCGTTCACATATGTGTCTACTATACTTGAGAACAAGCCAGTTTACACACACCATTCATCAGACTTGGTAACAATCCAAAAAATATCATGCCTTCTCCTTATCTCAGAAAATAAATGATGTACATCATCGCCTCCAAAGTGATCTGTCCCCAGAACCCAAGACCAACTACCGCTTCATGAGCAAAGAAAGACTGTCAAAGAGACTTACTAAGAGTAAGGCAATGGAGCAGGGACTAAAAAAGCATGTGTCTGTGATGGAGGAAGAAATTGAGAAACTCTTTGAAAAAAGAGCCACGTCCATGCCACAAGAGGACTCTGCTGCATTTTCTGCAGTTCTCACCTCAGAGACGTAAACTGTTTATCAGCATTTTCCCCGAGAATTCCCCCATAAGGCTCCTGTGGGACCAGCAAATGAAAAGAAATAATGAACATCCCAAGCCATGCAGTGGCACCCATCCATTATCCACAAGTGCATGGCACTTCAAGCAAAATCTCCTTCTGCCTACGAATTATTAAAGGAAACCAATACCCAAGGAAATAATTACATTCATAGGAAAGAGCATAATGAGAGGAGCAATTTAAAAAAAACTTCATCAAAATCGATTATAAAATAAGAGAGTTATGGAAGTTTGAAAAGTCTTGTTTTACCTTCTATGGGGATCCTCAAATTGGCAACAACGGCCTCAAAATGGCCGATTTTATGGACAACTCTCCATTGGTTTTGTACACAAATTTTCAGATTTTCCCCATTTTCTTTCAAAATATGTCTTACCTCCTTCTGACCTCAACATATGTTGTGTGAAATATATTTTTCCATGACATATTTTGAGCTCAGAAGTAAATAAGACAAATTTTGAAAGAAAATGGGGAAAATCTGAAAATTTGTGTATAAAACCAATGGAGAGTTGTCCATAAAATCGGCCATTTTGAGGCCGATGTTGCCAGTTTGAGGATCCCCATAGACGGTAAAACGAGACTTTTCAAACTTCTATAACTTTCTTATTTTATAACCGATTTTGATGAAACTTTTTAAAATTGCTCCTCTCATTATGCTCTTTCTTATAAAAATGATTATTTCCTTGGGTATTGGTCCCCTTTAAGAACTTCAGGTTTCCTCACTCTCCCCCACAAAGGGACTTTGAGACACTATACCAATTTTACCGACAACCTTCCAGGCTTCAACACAGAGATCATTCACAGGGTAATGTACGATAAAATAATATCAAACCGAATCAGAGATCTACAGTTCTGTCATTTGATGAGATGAAAGTCAATGAGGGTCTTGTTTATTCACATTCAACCAGCCAGTGCCATTATATGTGAGTTTAATATTCATGGAAGAGCGCCATGTGTGATGGTTAGTGATCCCAGTTCTGACACAAGACAGTCTGCCCAGAAAGCTGGCATGTTAGAGCTGATGCTTGGTCAAATTGCAAACTATTGTCCAATCATCATCAACATCGGCCATGACCGATAATGAAGGCGAAGCAGGGCGCTCCGGACGTGATGAGGCAGGGGATGAGGCAATGTCGTGGACGGAGGAGGAGGATGCATCTAGTTCCAGTTCTTCCCCTCTTGAGTTTGAGGATGATTCACCATCAGACCCACCCTCGGCTCAGAGTCGGACTCAACACCAGAATCAGAAAAAGAATTGCAGAGGGGAAAAAAAGGAGGTGGTCCAAAGAAGCTGTGAAAAACAGATCTGAGAGAAGGAAGAATGCTAAGAAACTCAAACACGAACAGAAACTGGATCACGAAACAAGTGATACCGAATATACACAAAGCACTGTGGAGAGTGGATCACCATCAAAAAGAAGGGCAACATACAAAAGTCTGTATGAGAGCGACATCTACTAAAGGCCACAGAAACAGAAACTTTCAGAAGGTTGGTAATTTTAAACCACAAGTCAATTGTCAATTGTCTTTTCAATTTTCAAGTATATATATATATATATATATATATTTTTTTTTTTTTAAATATTTTTATCATTCTAAAGATAACAGTTTTACAATGACTTTGATGTGCTAAAATATATAATTAATCCAGACATTAATCGGGTTACTGATCATTGTTATTTCACAATATTGATTCATATTTTTGTGGAGATATTTTATTCAAAGATATTTGTTTGTCATAATACATCAAGACATTTGGTAACTTTGTGGAGGCTTTACTTAATAAATTGATGAATATCAATTTTTTTTTTTTTTATGATGCCTAAAAGAGCACTTCAATATTTTATGATATATTGATCCATGAGTCTCCTGTGAGACCAGCAAATAAAAAGAAACTGTTGACATCCCCAAGCCATGCGATGCACCCTTCTATTATCCGCCTATGCATAGCACTTCAAGCCAAATCTCCTTCTGCCTATGAATTACTAAGAACTTCAGGTTTCCTCACTCTCCCCACAAAAGGACTTTGAGACATTATACCAATTTTACCGACAACCTCCTAGGATACAACACAGCTATTATTCACAAGGTAATGTACAATATCAATGTAAATAATCTTGAACCGCATCAGAGATCAACAGTTCTGTCATTTGATGGGATGAAAGTCAATGAGGGTCTTGTTCATTCTCATTCAACTGGACAGATCATTCGGTTCACCAGTCAAGGCATCCTTAATGATGAACTTGCCCAGTATACAAAGGGATGCACTAGTGAAAGTACCGCAATCATGGCCAGTCACATGCCTGTGCTTATGATTCGTGGTATTTGTACAAATTTTCAAGCACCATTAGTTGTCTTGTAATAATTTGTTTAACACTTTGAATCGTAGGCATTTGTATTAGGTACTAAGTAACCATTGTAGATGGAATTGGTGATGAACCTTAGGAGGACAGGTTTTTGTGACTTTATTACTGTTGTATGCAGGAATTATAGTATGTATTGTGTGGAACTAAGTATTTTGCATGTTACAACAGAAATTTGAATTAACCTCTTCCGGTACATTACCATTCAGAATAGAACAGAATAGAATTTTATCCTTATAACACGTTTGAAAATGACGCAAAGAAGTCTTCGGGATTGGCGTCCCACCATCGGAGCAGGCACCCACTGATTCGACTATTCGACTAGTGAGGCGGAGTCTAACCCAGCTGCCCAGCCGCAGCAGCTTCACGGAGCACAGCCGATCAGCCCCGGGGAAGCAGACTGTAGGAGCCAGTGGTCATGATGGGGTTTTACCAGAGAAGGTCGATGTATTACATTCCAGCCTTGTAAATGCAAGTATCCCATTACCATCGTCGGGCAGGTGGCTCGTAAATCGATCAGCGGAGCGGAGTCTACTACTGCCGCCAATGGTAATCAGCCTACCAGCCCGGGAAAGCAGAGTGCGGGAGCTAGTGGTCATGATGGGGGTCAACCAGATAAGGCTGATGCGTCACTGGATATGTCCCATTCACATTCCAGCCTTGTGAATGCTATTATTGAGGCCTTCAGCAATGACCAGCTTTTGAATAAGCTTGTCCCGGCGCTGAGCGGAGCCATTCATCAATGGATCATGATGGTGATCGAGAAGGGAGACCGTAAGATAGATCATCTGGAGGAGGAACTTAAAGGTTGCAAAAATCGAATCGAGGAGCTTGAGCAGTATTCTGACAGAAACTGCTTGATTGTCCACGGTCTCCCAGAAAAAGAAAATGAAGTCACTGATACAGTCGTTCTCGATCTTGCCAAGGATAATCTGAAAGTCGAACTCAATGCGTTGGACATCGACCGGAGCAATCGCATTGGTAAGCCAGGGAGGATAGACAAAATGGCTAACCCTTGCCAAGGTCCTTAACCAAGGCTCCAGCACTGCCTTCCTCTCAGGAAAGCATTTTAAGCAGGCGGGGAGAATACATGTCCTCCTGGCAACTAATTAAGTGTCACGGGTACAGTCAGTAAGAGTGACAATTTTTGGAATCAGCACAAAATTTACTCCAGATACGACCTTCAAACCTTCCCTAGAAAAAATGCTGATTAAAGGCCCTTGGCTCCTAGGGTATATGTATTGGTTGTTAGTGATGTTTTGCCATTCTAATTTGTATGATGTGCAGAATGTCTTGTCTAATGTGAACTGAGGTTTTCACAGATGGATTCTCTATGTCCAAACATTACAAAGATTCTGATATACAGTGCATTCCTTTACTTATAGTTTTTCACAAGCCAAGACTGTTAACCAGCACCTTTAAATCTTCATGGTGCTATGTGGCACTTTGTGGTGTGCATGTTGAAATTTGCTTGTTGTTTCCACTTTTATTTTACATGTATAATGATGAGTAAAGATTAGGTCATTTTGTGTAGTACTTGTTTACTTTAAGGTGTCGGTTTTGGAAGTCCTGAAGTTAATATTAACACCACAGGTTAGAAGGGAAATTGAAAGTGAGACGTGTTCACTTCAAGGAATCCTTTGAGGATATAGAGATGGTGAATAATTCAAGCAATATGACATTGAACACCCCAATGCACTAAGATTTCAGCTGTACTACGATGACGTTGACGTTGTTAACCCACTTGGTAGTAAAACTGGCATTCACAGGGTTGAATGTTCTATAAACTTTCCCAGAGAACTCAATTGCTCTATGAACAGTGTAATGCTGCTTGCAGTTGCATACATTAAAAAATATGGATTTGACCCTATTTTGAGACCATGCATTAAAGAAATGAACTTGCTAGAAAGAAATTCAGGTGTGAAACTTCTTGTTGGTGAAACAGAAATAGAAGTCCATGGGACACTTGTTTCATTCAGAGGAGATTCCTTGGCTGCCCATGATATATTGGATTTCATGAGCCCATCAGCCAACAAGCTATGTAGAGTTTGCAAGGAGTCTCAAAACAAATTTGGTTGAGTGGATGAAGTATACAGCCCCCAGACAGCAAACAAAAGCAAAATTAACAGTCTTCATGGATACACAAATACAGAGAGGCTCTGATCACTCAACAAGAAATTACCATAACTGATAATGTAAATCAGTTTCCTCGTTATAGCCCAGTTTGTAAATATTTCCGGTTGTCAAACAGTCATTGTGGCCTTAAAGTTATTTTGACAGCATGATTTTTCTTTTTACTTCTTGTCTTCTTTCTTCCCCCCCCCCCTTCTACATGTAGTTTCTTCTGATTTTGCCTCAAAGGCGAAAATATTACCTACATGTGCCAGTAATCTTAGCGGGAATCTTGTCAATGTTCAGACCCACCCAAACTTTCATTTCCATAGTGAAAATGTGGTGTATATTACATCAAATAACTATAACTGTGGTGATATGTAAATATGTTTACTGTTCAGAGTTTGTGTTACATTTCTTCAAGTGTTACAAGAGTTACATGGAATTCCAGAAGTTTGGATTACACTTTTAGCAGGTGCTTTTAGCAATAGGATGTTGCTTGAATTGAAGTTTTGAAACTATTCACAATGAATAATAATAATAATAATATCAGTTTCTTATAAAGCGCTGGTCTGTTAAGACCAAAGCGCTTTATTTTATACAGTATATTATTGTTTGATGCATCTAGACCTATATAGACTGCATTTCTTGGACATAGAGGTCCTCAAATCTACAGACATAGACTACAACTCTTCAGTGAATTCACTTTTGAGACCAGATTGGAATTATTATTAGTCTCGAGTGGCATGCATTCTATTATTTTAATTTCTTGTTTGAGGGATATAAAACAAATATGCCATGTACTATTTCCAGGCACTAGTGAAATTATGCGCCCCTCAGAAAATAGTACTGTTCCTGCCACCTTGAAATTCATAATTTCAACTAGAGTCTCTCGGACATGGTATATTTGCACACTATTCATGTTAACTGAATCAAGCAAACAAAGTAAGGAAGGTATTATATTAGCCTGCCCAAATATTGAATATCCATCAGGAAGAAAATACATCTGCAATGAGCTATATGAATGTATGCTAAACATAGAGGTTCATACACTTTTTTTTAAAGTTAAATCCCATGACTTTTCCATGACCTTTCAACAATTTTTCAAAGAATTTTGCACCGAGATGTCTGGGAACCAAAACTTGCCTAGGACACACGACGCTCTCTCAATGCTCTCGGCTACATAAATTGAATATTGACAAATTTTGATATTCCATGACTTTCCATGACTTTTCAATGGAAAAATAGATTTTCCATGACTTTCAAGACCTGAAACACAAAATAGCAAAAATTCCATAACTTGCCAGGTTTTCCATGACCTGTATGAACCCTGTAAACATGTCAGTCTACAATTGTTCCACATTATAAGCCATTAAAATACATGTATTTATGATGGAGTATGACTTATGACATAAAATGTCTTGATATTTTTTCTATGGAGATCAGGAGTGAAGAAGAAGTAGAAGGAGAATGCAAAGGAGACGATGTGAGTATGATTGGATAGGGTCTTTCCATTTCCCACTCCGGTTACATTCTGTTCGGAACCTGAAAGGAACTGTGACATTCAAAAAAGGGAAACGGATCCTTTAATAATTATGTCAAGCCAAGGGGCAGTTCCATCCCTGATGATATAAGAGGAGAGTGGGAGAAATGAAGACAGGACCTACATGTAGGCCAGCTTCAATAATTGGAAGATACCAAGATGCTTCAAACCAACCAGCTTTTTATTAGCAATGTTTGAAATGTTGAGCTTCATCATGACTCTGATGCGAGCAAGGATGGATACGACCAGTGTTCCCACAGGTTCTGTATCATCAACAATGACAGGGTTTCATGAAGAAAGGTGGACACTGTGATTGCCAAGAGGAAACGTAAAATAAAGAGGAAACATTTTGAGAACTCCTGACCAATGCAATACGTTACCCACACATTGACATTCCCTTACATGTGTAGGACCCACAAGTGATTTAGGCAAAAAAAAATAAAGAAGAGTATATTTGCACAAGTACCTGGTGGTCAAAACGTGCAAGGATGTTAGCAGAAAATAATCTTCTCTGGTTTTTGTACGACCCTGTATTTCATTTTTGGGCAGTGAATATTTCAAAAACAATATGGTGATTGTAAAGTTGCATATGTTTAATCACCTAACTTGACTTGGCCATGAGGTCATTGTTTCCTAAAAATATCTTGGTTTTGTGTCTGCATGCATGCTTTTATAGAATTTTTCATTTCTATTGATTTATTTTGTTAGTTTTATTTGCTCTGTTTGGGTGCTCTTGTCCTTTGCATCATTATTGGCAAATTGATGTTGTTTGTTAGTGTGTTTAATTCACATTGACCCAAGATACCTGTTTGTGTTATTTTACTGATGACATACAATTGAAGTAGATAGCCAGAGAGATGGAAATGAGTGAAGTATCTTGGCTGTTAGAGTAGACTGCCTTTCCAATTAATCTGCCAGTAGAAAGTTGATACCATACCATGTGCAGCACAGTATTTTCTGCTATTTTGAACAGAGAGCCACCCCCCCCCCCCCCCCCCTCAGGAAAGGGGTATATTTTAGGGGATCAGGTCGGGGGGATGACAAATCATAGAAATAGGGATCTTTTTTAGCATTTAGCATTTTTAGCATTTTGCCTCAATTTTTTTGGAATAAGGGGTTTGTTTGGACCAGAAATCGAGCTTCAAGGGGGAAGGAAATATAGTTCATGTTCATTAGTGGAGAATTATTGTACTGGTGAGGGCAGTAGGCAGTGGGCAGGTAATTTAGTATTCAGTGCCACATTATGAAGTAGATGTAGATGGCATTAAGATAAGAGGTACTATAAAAGTAAAGCGTGTAGGGTTAGTGTCACCAAGCCAGGTCCTTGCCCCGAATGTAGTAACCTAAGAAATCATAAGGCTTTCATTCAGAGAGTTTGCCATAGCAATTCTTCGAGTGTTACGACTTGTACATCTTCTGATGGCGGCCAGAAACTTTCTTCCGGTACCGTTAACAATCAAAACTTGAGTAAAAAGAAAACAGCCAAATTGAGAGAGATGTGAAGGGTTATGAACAAGCTTTTGAAATTGATAAGAATATTATCAATCAATGATGTTATTAACATTGATTGTTATGATTAAAAAGTGTTTCTCATGATAGTCAGACTCAAAGGGCCATAACTAGTCGTGCATTTCCCAATAGTCATATCTACTGATGAGGATAAAGATACCTACATGTACATTCAGGAAGCTATTCAAATTAACTGTGATTCAACCTTGCCATCCCCATATCTAACCAAGGACA
The DNA here is from genome assembly GCA_940671915.1 of Paracentrotus lividus. Lineage (NCBI taxonomy): Eukaryota > Metazoa > Echinodermata > Echinoidea > Camarodonta > Echinidae > Paracentrotus > Paracentrotus lividus. The sequence continues at coordinate 41,433,962 of CALNVZ010003430.1, read as the reverse complement.
CTTTGCAATGCGCTGAACACTGGTGGTCTCAAGTTCTGGAGTGTTATCCTACACTTGGTAAAGTTGTAAGAGCATGCCTGTCCATTATCACAGCCCTCACGTTGAACACCATTTTCGCTAAATGAATAACTATGGTCATGTGTCACAAGTTGGGGTATTGTAAAAGGGTGGAGGCGTTACATTTTGGAGGGAAAATTATCACATTTTTTCACATAGCATGAAAATGATGTACAGTCATAAGCTGTGCAATAATTCATGTTGTAGATAATTTATCAGGCTACATGTCTGTGAAGTTTCAGCATCGTTATGCTCATAGTTTTGATACAAAGATACTTTTAGTGGAGTAGGGTAAGGGGTGGAGGATCCTACGGTGGAGGATCCTACGGTGGAGGCACGTGTTAAAGCATAGAAATTCCCATTTTTGTTATTTTCTTATTGTTTGCTGCGTTATATCTTTGCAGCCAATTGGTCTTATGGGTTGAGTGATATATCATTCTCTTGGGAATTTATGTGGTTCTAGACAGATGTGAAGAAGATTTTTCAAAAGTAATTTAATCAATTAATAAATCAATTAAAACATACTGAATGCACACATCCTCATAGACAATGCATTGCAGGCATAAAAAATTGTCACATGCAATTTTTTAACAATAATTGTCATTTTTTCGCCATTTTCTTCGCATGCATGCAAATACACAATTAAGTTGAAACATATTACTTGCAATAAACTTTGTTTGAGTTGTAATCCAAGTGTAAAAGACAGGATTTCTGCCCTTTTTGTACTTTTTTTCTCTTCTTTTTTGACACCCTGTAGCGCGGTTAGAAAAAATAATTTTGTATTACAAGTTCATATTTTTTAGAAGCATAGCGTCTTATTAACACAATCCAAGATGATTCATTTCATTTGGTGAAAAGATTAAGAAATTATTCGCCCGTAAAATTGTGAAGTTTTTCAAACCATTTTTTCCTGTAACACTCTGTATAGCTTTTCTGACACACCTTATACAGGCACAAAAACATGTTAATCATCCTCCTTTCAATCTCTTCTTTCAATATATATATACTTTTATACATGTCTGACTTACTACTAAGAAACAAGAGTTGTTTGATTGTGACAATGTACATTTCTACAATTTTTTGGACATGTAACGCATTTTCCACCCAACTCATGACATGTGGCCCTATGTAAATGAACAAACAAACAGGTTAGACATAAGAACCTATAATGCTGTCCAAACTGTAAGGTATAAAAATAATAACAATAATAATACTCAATTTCTATAAAGCGCAATAACAATTAAGTCTGTAAGCGCATATCACATGAAATCTGAAGGTAAGACAAGTCTACAACTCTTTCATTGACCTAACCCATACTCAATTTCTATAAAGCGCAATTACAATTAAGTCTGTAAGCGCATATCACATGAAATCTGAAGGTAAGACAAGTCTACAACTCTTTCATTGACCTAACCCTTTGCATAATTAGCCAGTTGAGGGTCCACTTATTTTACCTACAGACTGCACGAGCAAGATACATTAAGTAGGGAGATCGGAAAAATGGCACTTTCCAAATTTGTATCTGCCAACACATGCCGGACCCGGTTGAAAAAGTGCAAATAAAAAACTTTCTGTTAGATATTTTACGTTTTTGAATACATCCACTTATACCAGAGAAGTTGCTTGTTCTTTTGATGTAAATATCTCGGGTGAAATCTATAGAAAATCAGAATTAAACGACATAGAATCCAAGGGGGTTTGGAGTGCTACGTGATCACGATCGCACTGGAGGCTGCCATTTTGATTTTTTTTTTTTGTTTACTCTCTGACCTTTGACATCTCTTCCGGTTCAAAAAATGTCATCGTCCCAAATCCTTTTGAGCTGATGCGATTGCTGAGATCTGTAGCTGTATTGTGATACCAAATACTTCGGGAGGTTTTTTTTGTTAGAGCTGTCAGTTACAAAAATAGGTAAGGCTCAACTTTTAGCGTATTTTTGAGATATATTTCCACTAAAAATCTCAGAAAAGTCAATATAAATAAGTGAAAAAACCCCATAAAAATTATAATGTCTGAAATCTGTGAGGTCTTACGAATCAGATGGTGTACACATGTTGGGCACTACCCATCGCGCCTGGCCGCGATATGGTGTTGAAAATAACATGTAACGTTGTTAGACCCAACAAAAACGGGTCAAAAATGGACTCGATACTGTACTAAATTTTTCAGTGATAAAATTTTAGTGTGGTGTATGTATTTTTGTATTGTTTTTCTTGAATATGCAATGAAAAAAATGTATGAATTATATTTATTGCTTTGTTTTTTTTTATGTGCATGATGATGATTAAAATTTAATTTAAATTATGTCAATTTGGGCATGACGGGTTGACCTTGACCCCCCCCCCCCCGGGTACAGCCCACAAGACCGACACCCACGAGACCGACGGTTCCACGAGACCGACGACCCACGAGTCCGACAGTAAGTAAATAGGCAAACGAGAACGACTGTAAACAATTTAGGCCCACGAGACCGACAGCCCACTAGACCGACACTAGATCAAACAGGTGCACGATACCGACACATACATGATATGACCAACGAGACCCGACATCACAATAATATGACACAGACACCAGACAGTAGAGCAATACAGCCAACGAGACCGACATTACATGAAGTAGACCCCACGGTCCGAAATTGCGTCATGGCGCGTTATATTTAACAGCGCCACTTGGTGACCATATATAGACAAGTATTAGTACAGGATGTCCAAAAAAAAAAAAAATGAAAAATGAAAAAAAAAAAAAAAAGTGTGTCGTTTACATTTCATTTCATTATCTCTCTGTTGCCCTTCACCTTTTTGGTCTTTAATTACTTCCCTCGTTTCCCCTCCCTCCTCCCTCCCTCTTTCACCCTTTCTTTCGTCTTTTAGACGTTCTTTTTGCCTACCCGATAGAAGGGGGGCATGGCCTCGTTCCTAAGATACCCTTGGTTATGCGCCTGTTGTCCCACTGCGATTCGTATATCCCCGACATTATTTTTTTTTTGGACATCCTGTACTAATACTTGTCTATATATGGTCACAAGGTGGCGCTGTTAATAAAACGCGCCATGACGCAATTTCGGACTCGTGGGTCTACTTCATGTAATGTCGGTCTCGTTGGCTGTATTGCTCTACTGTCGTGTCGTGTGTCATATTATTGTGATGTCGGTCTCGTTGGTCATATCATGGTAGTGTCGTATCGTGCACCTGTTTTGATCTAGTGTCGGTCTAGTGGGTAGGTATTTGCTAGCGTCGGTCAAATAAACATCTTTTTTGTCTAGTGTCGGACTAATGGGCCGTCGGTCTCGTGGGTGTCGGTCTAATGGGATGACCCCAGCAAAACAATTAGTTCACAGTACATCACTATTCAATAATTCATAAGTGAAAATATATTACTGATAATGTGTTGGAGAATTGACGAATTTACCAAGGCTCCTCCACACATGTTAATAATAACTTGCTGCAAATAGTCATAACTTTAATAACCTGTGATATGACTTTTCCGGCGTGATACTCTTCGTTGCCATCACTGGTAAATCTGTGCCGCACCCGGCTTTCCAACAAGAATGGAAAAGCAACATCTCTATTTCTGGTTTCACCGGATGTATTTCTCTCAATCAAGAAGGAATGTCTGATGAGCAGCTTTAAGTTATCTGCAAGCTTGTTGTGGTCAAACATGACTCGCGCGCACATCTCATCCATTTTTTTAACAAAATGAGTAACAAAAAGAAAAAACAATGGCATAAAATAAAAATAAAACCGCAATCTTTAAAAGAAGTGAGAGTCTAGATTGGCTTTTGCCTGGAGGAAACTCTTCCTTCCTTGCCGAAGTTTGAGTTGGTGCTTTCAAGGAGGCAAAAGCCATGTTTTGTCAAGTTTTGGGTTTAGTCTATACTCCAGTGTTGATTTCATTCAACTACGGCTTGCTCGGGTGGAGTGTTAGTATGTTGTGGGCAGGAGACTGGCCATTAAACCCCAGACAAACTAAAAGAAAAAAAAAAACAGCAATGTTTTCTCTTTCCCCTGTTGTCAATTTCTTTTTTTTTTTTCTCCCTCCATAATCGCACCACCGCACTTCCTAGTTTTTTACGGCTTTTGTCTTGTTCTGCTTTTTGGCTCTTTTTTTTTCTTTTCTTCTCTCTTCTTCCTTTGGCTCGGCTTTAAATTTTTTTTTCCTTCGGTGCCGATGCTGTCTGCTCGTCTTTCTCATTTTTTTTACCATCTTGCTGCTTTGTGTATTTATTTTTTATTTTGCTCTTTAGCCTCTTTATAAGCCGGAGGCTTCCTTCTTCTTCGAGTGTGCTGTTACTGCTTACTTTTGAGACTGTTGAAGAGAACAGCGTTTGGACTTTTTCGCCAGCAGTTTTTACAATTATATATAAATAACATAAAAAATAATTAAACCCAAAATACCATATAAACAAAAACAACCTACTAAACCCCAGGTGCAGAGAGGGAGGTCTTAATTGTGGGAGAAACTTATGGAAGATGCTCTTTTTTTTTTTTTCTGCTGCATGCTATTTGTGGTGGTTATTGTTTGCTTTGCTTCTTCTTCATCCTTCTCTCTCAAAGTCTATCCAGGTGCCCCGAATATGCTTTCTGAAAATTGTTGTGTTTGGGAAGGCTTGACTTTCTCCTGACATCAGGGGCTGCCTCACTCCACTTTCTACCTTCGAGGTGATCGCTGAATATTCTCTTCATCAGTTGTGCCATAGCAGCATAGCATGGTCCGAGTATTACTTCTGTCTTGTCGTCATGTACCCATGGCTGAACCAATGATCTGAAGATGACGTCCTGGTCCAGTCTGTAATCCTCAGTGAAGGACAGTCGCATGGTTCTTCCATGAACCCTTGACATTTGCTTGTGCTTGAACAAGAAAATCAATAATTTCCTGATACCTTCTGCCTATGTCCATGAATGGATGTCAGTGTCTTCGATTGAGTTCCCAAAGGGATCGTGACCAGGAATGATGTTAACCCAATGCCTTGCATCCCGCTACATATTCTGGACACAGACGTCATGGCGTACTGATTTCAGGAGTTTGTTATCTGCACTGTTTTTCAAGGAAGTTCTTCTCAGTTCTTGTGAGAAAAAAAACAGCCCCTGCATTCTTGAATAGTATGTTAAACTATTGCCTCTGAATTGTTCCAAGGAAGCTTCTGAGAGCCTTTTGATTTTTAACCAGGGTATAGGTATCTCAGTTTCAAGAAAATTCATCTCTCCATGGCATCCAGAGGCTTTTTCGTGCCGTCATCAA
>CALNVZ010003430.1:41398396-41425701 GCA_940671915.1 Paracentrotus lividus | reverse complement strand
TTATACAAAAAAATTATAATTTTTATGGGGGGCGGCCGGATTGGCCCCCCCCCCCCCCCCGGTTCCGCTTGTGAAATAGTATCAGAAAACAAATTATTTATTCTCAAATAGAGGTAGACTCTAGGCCTAGGGGCCTATGTCAAAAATAGATATAGAAATATTTGATATAATATTATGAATATGAACAAATAAAATATTTAAAGAGTATTAATATATAAACTTTTGCTGACAGTGCTGACTCAATTACTTTCTTAAATTTTTCAAAAATACATTTATATCTTTATTACATTCTTGCATTGTCAAACTTCTTTCTTAAAGAGCCAATTGTTATATTATCAATATATGGTTTGAGATTTTCCTGGTAGCTTATTCACTTCCGGAATGTAATAAGTAGAAATAAAAATGGGGATGTAATTGAGCCTGACACTGAAAAGCTGATTGAACATATATTCAGTTTATTCTTCTTTCAGGTTTCAAGTTCATCTGAATGCTGTCATACATTACATTGAGTTTATTATGCATACTTGCAATTTGCGATGCTTTAAAATCATCTGGTACTTAGACTGTATTCACAGATTGGCCAAAGCATGGCATCCATTATTTGCTATCATCCATTACTTTAAAATTGTCTGTTTTATCATTTGTCTTATAGCACATGAAGATTTCAGCTTCATTTTGGCATGTTTCTGCATGGTGTTTGCATGTTCCTATTTGTTTTGTTTATTAGCATGTATTTATTTTTGAAATTTATGTTAGAGTTTATTTTAAAGCATCATGTTGCCTTGTTGGCTTTTGAAGAAGTATTAAATTTGCTATTTTATATTTTAAGTTTGCTATTTATATTTTTTATTTTAAAAATTACAAATTGTACATTCTTGAATGCTGTGTTGCTATGTTTGATATTTCATAATTCTATTTTAACTTGAAAATTATGAAATTTAAAGTTCTTGCATATATTGCTTTGCTATGATTGCTGTTTTATTTCTATCTTCTAACATGGAAATCATGAAATTGCTAGTTCTTGTTGCCTATAGTTGGTTGTACATTATTGATGTAAAATTTTGTACCCAATTCTTTTCAGGTTCCAGGCTTCCCAGCATGGTTCAACATGAAGTACGACGAAGATCCAGCCATCTACACATACCAGTTACTCAAAGATTATGAGGATGGTGATTTAGAGATCTTGGTGTAATTCAAAGGAGGTGAGTTTTGCAATTACCTGTTTCTTTCTTACTCAGAAAATTGCCAAAAACCTCTGTCACTCACCTACATATTAAGTTAGATAATATCAACTTGAAGACCTGTCATGATTTCACAAAACAGATTCATCCATTTAGAAAAAAGTTAATCTGACATAGAAGATTTAAAGGCTGTTTTGAACACCATTGTGTTTCTTTCTTTTTTTAAGATTCCTAATGATACCAAATTTGTTCTTTTTCATTGAAAAAGTTTATGCAATCCTTTTTCAGGCTTCCCCGAATAGTTCAACTTGAAGTACGACAAAGATCCAGCCCAAACACATACCGGATTATGAGGATGATGAATAGAGATCTCAGTATAAAGCAAGTGAGGTGAGGCTTAATTGTCACCACAGTACTCTATTTCCTATTAAGACATTTTTAACATTGTTTTACTTACCTGCATTTTGCGACATTATATTTCCACTTGGAAGTTGAAGATTGAATTCCCATCGTAATTTTACAGAACATATTTATGTTAAATAAAACTTTAAATCAGGCATATCTCAGTCAATTTTCAAGCTTTTGAGCTGATTTAAGCATTATTGTGCTTCTTTTTTAATAACCTTTCCAATGGTACCCAATTTGTTGTGGTACCTGCATGTTGGATGGTTTATTTGAACTTGAAGGTTGAAGCCTGAATTCCCGTCGTAACTTTACAGTAGCTATGGGCACCGATCGCTACTTAAGACATCCCTATTGTTGCCTATGTACTGTAAACCCCCTTATTACCCACGCAGATGAAATCGGCAGGGTATTGTAAAGGGTTCCGTATGTTTGTTTGTTTGTTTGTGTACAAGATAACTAGAGAACGGGTGAACGGATTTGCACCAAATTTTCAGGGATTGTTTGGATAGTGAAAGGAAAGAATCAATTAGATTTAGGTGATGATTGGTTGATCCCTGCAGATTCTTTGTAGATTTCAGTTTTGACATGAGTTTGTCATACACAGAACTCGCATGCACGGAAGCATCACGCGGTGAGGATCGACAAGATTTTGCCGTGGCCCAAGCCTGCACTCGCAATCTATGTATGATCGTGTGCGAGAAACCATACCATACGACGAATGCAAGGTAATGAATCTTTGTAAGACATCGACGCTCTTTGTGTACATATCGAACTTGCAATCACACGTGCATTCAGGTAAAATCGAAATATCATCACCACACGTGCCTAAAAGGGACTTTATAACTACGATAGACATGCAAAACCATTGCAAAGTCATGTTCAACAACTATCTATGCAAAAAGAGTCATCGGGTATGCAATATTCGTGTTTAATTCATGAAAAAGGTAAAATTTACGTAAATTCGGCTTTCCTACATAGCTAGAGTCTACATACTGCATTGTGAAATGGGTGAGCGAATTACTGCATCAGCTCAGCTGAGTGCGAGCCGAGCGCACGCTACATCATTACCCAACACGCCGATGAAATCGGCAGGGTATGTGTAAAGAGGTTCACGATGTTTGTTTGTTTGTGTACAAGATAACTAGAGAACGGGTGTGAACGGATTTGCACACAAATATTTTCAGGATTGTTTGAATAGTGAAAGGAAAGAATCGATTAGATTTAGGTTGATGATTGGTTGATCCCTGCAGATTCTTGTAGATTTCAGTTTTGACCCATAGTATAGTATTACAACTACTCTGTAGCGCCACCAAGGCGTGGGTCTGCCGCCTTTGACGGCCCCTCTAGTTCTTCTATGTTTTTCTCCCATCTGATGAATTAACATAAGGAATTACACAATAAATAAGCGCAGTGAACATTGGAGATTCAAAATCTGTCGGATTTATACTCACTATTTCGCCCTATTGATCTTGACTTGAAACTATTCGGAGGGTCGTACTCCGTGACCAACATCTCAAACGGCCATTTTCGAAATGAACTGTCATCTGCTAGAGATGTCAGGCTTGTGTTCTTGGAACTATAATTTTTTAATGCTGCCATCTGGTGGGCAAAATGAAAACAGTTCTAGATTGCAGCGAATCTTCCTCTTTCTTATGATGCATAGATCAGTATAACATTCGGTAAGTTTTTGGTGTTTTATATTTGCTTTACATTAACTTTCTACCAAAAAAATTTGTTTTCCTCGAGAAATGTGTGATTTAGATATATCTAAACTCCGGGAAACATATTAAAAAAGGGTTAATTTATTGAATTTTCATGTCTAATCTTTCTGATAAAAAAAAAAAATTTGTATGATTACGATTGCGCACATGCACGCAGTGAGTTTGAAATGAGCATGTCAAAATCTCAAAATCACGGAGATTTCGATTCTTGCTCGATATGACACGATGTCTTAACGTATGGTTATCTTCAAAGTTAATATGTTAACATGGGGACACTCGCACTACTGCAAGGTTACTATAATTTCATAATATAATTGCGAATGATAATAATATGATTGATATGGACAGGGGCGGTGCCTCAAAGGGGGGGGGGAAGGGCGCGCACTCCCCTAGATTTTTCATGTAGTGAATGAAAATAGTGAGAAAGAAGAAAAGGAAGGAAAGCATAGCATTTTGGACTGTGTGTTTCACCTAATTTACCCCTTCTATTAAAAAGACAAATAGTCAAACATATATATTTTTTTTTTTGGGGGGGGGGGGGTAATGGGCGGGGGAGATTATTAAAGCAGAAGATGAGGGCCCGTAGGCGTAGATAATGAATAGAAGCAGACTTGTAATATTAAGAATAAGAATACGTGGCCAATAATTTGAAAAGGTTTTATAAATTTTTAAAAAGTAAGTAAAATAAATAAATATATATATATATTTTATATATAGAGGGGTCTATAGTGTATATTATATGTATTTAATATAAACTGGCCAGCAAAAGAAAGTACCCACTTCTTCAAAGGCGCACACAAAAATTCACCCCATAGAAATAAACAATTTTGTACACAGGTATGGTGCAATAATCATTACTAATCACATACCCAACAGGAAGTGATTATCTTTATTACAAAGAAATAAAATGGCATATACAGCATCTTGGTCACTGAATCAAAAGTCACAAAATGTAACAGAATGAGCCGTCCATTTTTTACACAAAAGTCAATGTCAAAGGATAAATAAACAAGACACAAACAACAATGTTCAATGTGTATGTCCTCCTCGTGCCTGGACACAATTCCAGGCATCTGACGCATGCTTTGGACAAGTTGTCTGGCGTAGTCCTGGGGAGTTCTGTCCATTCCTCCTGCAGAGCTTGGATCAATGTTTGCGCGATTGGTAGGAGGCTTGTTCCCTTGATCTCACCCGTCGCCATTTCTCCCAACGTGTTCTCACAGTGTCACTGACCATGAGGTCAGGAGAGCATGCACACTACCATGGGATGACGTCAATGTCCTGCTCCTGAAGGAGTTGGTGTGAACCGTGCTGTATGGGGTCTTGCATTTTCCTGTTGAAACAATGTTGATGCCAAGGATTGCCTGCAGGAAGGGAGCAGATGGGTCTCAATACTATCATCAAGCTATAGCGCTAGACGTCTGTCAGATTACCTGCCAGGATAACAAAGTCATATAGGTATGAGTCGCTTATTGGCTGATATGCCTGCCCACACCCATCACAGAAGGTCCACCCCACCGATCAACTTTCACGAATGCAACATTCTGCATATCGCATCTGTGGGTATGAACTTGGCAGACGGGTGAGATCAAGGAACAGCCTCCTACCAATCGGCAAACATTGATCCAAGCTCTGCAGGAGGAATGGACAGAACTTCCCCAGAGACTACGCCAGACAACTTGTCCAAAGCATGCGTCAGAGATGCCTGGAATGTGTCCAGGCACGAGGAGGACATACACATTATTGAACATTGTTGTTTGTGTCTTTATTTCTTCTTGAATTGACTTTTGTTAAAACAATGGACGGCTCATTCTGTCACATTTTGTGACTTTTTGATTAGTGACCAAGAATGCTGTATATGCCATTTTATTTCTTTGTAATAAGAGATAATTACTTCCTGTTGGGTATGTGATTAGTAATGGATTATGCACCATACCTGTGTACAAAATTGTTTTATGTTCTGATGGCGCTCGAATTTTTGTGTGCGGCCTTTGACAGGGGTGGGTACTTTCTTTTGCTGGCCAGTTTATATATATATATTTATCCTCTAATTATTTCCATGCAGAACCTGTAAAGAGCGAACTTGGCGTCTACGACTACGACCAATCCCAATTGGCAAGCAAGTCATTCAGTTTAAGAGACAAGGACCAGAAGAAATGGGCACTGTCAGATCCAGGGTAACTATACATTTGCAGTGCAGTAGCAGATCCAGGGGAGGGGGGGGGTAGCTACTTGCATAACCCCCCTCCCTTTTGAATCTTTGATCCAACAGTGCATCACAACATTGCAGGAATTGCTATATATGTATGAATATAAAATTTGCACTTACAAGAAACAGAATCTAATAACAAAAAGTGTTATTTTCTGCCTCCAAAAGACTTTCTTTGCTTGCACAAGTCAGTTTTTTTATTTCTGTTGCTGTTGCCTGTGTGGAGATTTTGCCTCTATTTCTGGCCAATGTCATTGTCTGCACCTTTCCTTCACTATAATTTAAGAAATAGAGAATTGGCAACTTATTTTTGAGCTGCCAAAAATTTATTTATACCCATCCCCCGTTTGCCTCTAGACGTACTCTTCTAGCTCATCAAGCTCAGACCCACTCATTTGTGAAGAGACAGAAGGAGGTGACTCACCAGAGTATCGTTATGTAAAGAAGAGAAAATTAACAACATCGGTAAGATTTTTTTTGCAACAGGTGCTGCATGCTATCATATTATCATATGTTCATATCCAAAATAATATTCCAGTTTTTATTTTTCTTATGTTACTTTAAAAGAATACATAATCTGAATCAATTTCCTTACCTACCTCTAGGTTACTGAGCTTTGACTTTGCAATAATCAAAACAGGTACATGTGTTAACAGCTACGCCTAGGTGAATGTATTCTGTGAGAGTATATGAAAGAAACCAAATGCCCTGTGAACATGTATGTGAGATTGATCATCCAAAAGGCAATTCAAAATAATTCTTAAAGTTCACCTTTTTTTTTTTTTTTTTTTTTTGTGACACATGTCCTATTCTACTTTATATGGCACCCTTACTTTCCAGCAGCCTGAACCCTCTTCGCCCCCACAAAATGATCCAAATGATTTTGATTGGCATGAATGGCAGTCAATACCTGATACATATTCATCAGATAGTGACGTAACAACAATTTCGCAAGAAGCCTACCATCACCAAGAAGACAACAGCGGTGATTTGACTGACATCCCAAGTAGCTCTGTGACACAACAAGTTTCAAGTCATCAACACGAAGTTCAACAACCCGTCGACATTGACAGTGACAGTGACTCCGTCATTGTGCTTTCTGTGGATATTGTAAGTTTAGTAGTTACAGTTTGAAGAGTGAAGTTTACTTTAATTACAGACTACACAAGGGCACCAACTCATTTCATTTTAATTTTGTTTATTTTTCATATTTCTCCTATATGAGACATAGATAAAAAATATAATTTCTAAAAACAAAATATCAAATGAATACAAATGAATGCAAATAAAAACAATTTGTTTAAATACAATCATATTAATCAAGTTGTTATTTTTTGGTACAAAATGGCTTGATGACATTGATATTTTGTTAAATATGATTGTGTTATGGAAGAAATAATGTGTTCTGCATCTTATGCTGCAGTCACACCAACAAAACCGACTTCAAACTGACCAATGGACTGCCATAGACCATAACATTTTCTTTTTGATCAGTCTGCCGACAGTTTTGTTGGTGTGACTATGCCATTAGATATTGTGATAGATAATTTACTTATCAGCATGAACACTATGTACTTCTTTGTATTTTTCCCCTTTCCTTTCTTTTTGTCACATTCACAGGGAACACAAACAGATATGAGGTCAGAGGACATAGATTATTTGATTAATTTTCACAAAGAAAATCTGTAATGGAGATCACTAATAATGATATAGTTATTAAATTGGCTTCTCAATCATACAAGGAAATTGCCAATTGGTTAAAATTCTCTCACCCTGAAATTCCATCTAATCATGCTGCAATAGTCTCAAAGATCAAACGAATTGAAAATAAAAGCAAGGAACTAAAAAAATCAAGACATAGACCAGACGGAAGACAAATTTACGATGACTTTCTTGGCCAGAAGTTTAATATCCCAGTGTGTACCCAATCAAACACTTCTCATGAAACAGGACATGATACAAGTTTGGGTGGAGAGGTTCGAGGGTTAGGAGATGCACATGTAGCAAAAAAAAATATTGTAAAAGAGCTCCAACTAGAGAAAAAAGATTTAGAAAGAAAGAATGAGGAACTGAAAGAAAAAGTTGAAGGACTTAGGGAAGAAACAGAGGCAAAACAACGCCTGATTTCAGCATTGAATGACAGAATTGATAAGAAGAACTCACAATTAAAGGTGCAAAGGGTTTTAGCACAAAGGTACAAGCGAAAGTATGAAGAGGAAATTGTAAAAAAAAATGATGAAACTGAACTTACGGAGCAGGACGAAGAGTACTGTTTGGAGCAGGATCAGGAGCACCAATCGGAGCAAGATGTCATTGAGGATATGAGGAAAAGCATTGTTGAACTTGAGTATCAATATGACACACTAAAAGAGTCTGTACAATGTAAAACCATAGAATTATATGATGAAGATGCTAGATGCTTTACTGGAGAAGCACAAAAATGCTGTTTGGCTTTACTAGGGGAGGGTGTTGCCACTCACCGTGTTGGTCATGTCATTGAGGAAGTCTTGAAACTTGCCGAGAAGGAACCAAACAGGGTACCATCAACTAAAACAGTTCGCAATATGAATATTCAGCGCCTTTGGATAGCGAGAAAGCAAGTAGGTGACAAATTCGCATCAAAAGAAAACACAACCATAGAAACTGATGAGACTTCCAAATACGGAATGAAATATGGTGCATTTGGAATTCGTGATGAACATGGACGACCATATCTTGAGCTCCTAAGTTGGAGCTCATTCTTTCTTTCCTCACACATCAACTATTTCTGCCGAGGCCAGCATCATGTTCACACTGAACAAAACAAATGCGTGGTTAGAGGCAAAGAGTGAGGAGGAAGAAAAGGCAATACTAAGGGATGCAAGGAGAGGAGTTAACGAGCTACGGACTCAGTTCAAAGAGAGGCAGGAAGTGATCAGAGAGAGAAAAGCAGAGGCACTGCGAGAGAAACAACAAAAGGCAGAGGAACAAAGGAGAAAAGCATTAAATGCAAAACTAAAAGTATCAGAAGAGATGTTGTATTGGGGTCTCATTCAAGATGAAGATGATCTGGATGACCGGCTCCAAGGAGAAGTAAAGAATGAAGACAAATTCAGTCTCCTAAAAGCTCAGATCAAATTTCGAAGGGATGTTCTCGGGCAGAAACCTAGCGATGGAAAACTCTTCAATTTCAGCAAACAAATAGGAGATGGTAGGAAAAGACGGCCATTGAATGTTTCTGAAATGAGAGCTAATGTGAGAACTTTGATCATGGAGAGCAAACTCCAAACAGCAGAACCACAGGAAGAAGAAGGCCAAACACAACTTGTAAAGAAACATGTGAGGCACAGATTCCAAACAGATGGAGGCCACAAGTGGTGGTCTGGAAAGGTCATCTCCCGTGTAAGGATATTTTATGGATTAGCTTTGTTCAAACAGCTTTAACACGTTGGAGCTGGCATGAAGAGTTTCAGTTTTACAGCTCACTCATACTTGTTTCAGAGTTAATGCACATTTCAGCCTTTTTTTTCACATGTTTCCAGCATTTAACAGTAAAAATTGTTCATTAAGTGTTTCAAAATGTTCAGTAGAATAAAAGTTTCAGGTTTCTTTATTAATGCTGTTCATATTTGCAGCTTTCATTATCATCGTCATCATCATCATCATCCAAGAAAGTGCAGGCCACCGATATTGGTGTATCATCGTACTTGTTGGTTCATAACAGGGATGTCATGAAATTTTGGTAAAATGAATGAATGTTATTTGATTTACTTCTGAAGTAATTATCCCAATTGTGAAGTTTTATATTCCAATGTTATTACTAATATTGTTATTATTTTAATCTTTATTTAATTGTTTATTTTCCTTCCAGTTTGAATTGCATTGTTAAAAACTAATATCTTTTTTTGGCTTTTCCCTTCATATTTGCAGCTTTCACGATCATATTCAGCTTTCACTTTGGTTTATTAAGCATGATGTCATGAAATTTTGATTGAATGAATGAATGTTACTTTGATTACTTCTGAAGTATTACTTTGTGTATGAAGTTTATATTCCAATTGTTATGACTAATGTTTTTTTTTTTTTTTTAATCTTTTGATTTATTATCATCAAGCTTAGAGTATATTGCATTGTTTTTTAATACCACTTTTCCTTTTTATTATAGATACATTGTTTTCCAATTTAAAAGTAATAATCTTGTAAATTGCCTACTTTGGAAAACTTGCCCTGGGCAATCAGAGAATCCTCTCTTGTATCGCCATGTACATTATCCTGATAGTTTGGCAAGCATTTTTGGCAAGCATTTTAATTATTTTGAGCATTGAACAATAATAAAAAATATTTTTTTTTTTTTTTTACGTTTATGTCCGTGATGCCTTGTTCTTATACCTCTCCTTCTACTTTGCTCTCTACATGTAGGTACCCGGATTTCCCTCTTGGTTCAATATAGTTTATCATGATGACCCAGAAACTGTTTATACTTACCAACTGGAGAAAGACCTGGCAGCTGGGGATTTGGAGGTGCAATAGACGGGTGGAAGAAGACTGATTATAAAGCCTAAGCGGTGAGAAATATAACAAATCTAGAGCTGTAGACTTGGTTTTTAAAGAACTGTAACCTGATAATTCTTAGCTGTATCAGGTTGATTTCTGTACATTTAATTCCTCTCAATCTAAACTACCTTTTGATGCATTCATGGCTTAGGATTTCTGTTGAGAAACTCTTATTATCAGATGTTTCATATGGTATAGTAGTATTATTTGATATCATGGCAACAAGGGTAGGTGTTCCGATGGTCTTTAAAAGGCCATAACTTTAAAACGGCTGTACCTATTTAAACGATATTTTCACCATTGTGTTTCTCTCATCGAGACCTTTCAGATGATATATAGTTTGTCCATATTAAAAAAAAAAAAAAAAAAAATGGTGTCCCATAGCTAATATATATACGTGGACCTCGTTGTCCGGAAGTGCCAGTGAACGCGCTCTCTGCTGATGTTGGTTCACTGATGAAGTAATTTTCGATTTCAGTCGACATCCTGTACCAGTTCACAACATGAAACAACGTTATATCGAGCGGGCCGTGACCCACTGCTTGGCCGGGAGGATCAGGCATACTATCCATCACGAACGGGTCAGGCGACTTGACGGTGCAACTTATTGCTGCCCCGCCCTCCTATTGGCCGCACAAAAATTGCATATACATATGACCATGGCATGACCTTGTCATGAAGAGAAAATGGGTATAAAGTCACAAATTTGTGATCCAACTCTATTTATTTTTTTATTTTCTTATTTTTTTTGACAGAGATATGCCATGAGAAAAAAGGAGATGCCTAGATTATGTAAAAGAATACATCAAGAAAGAATGTGATCCAACATGGATAAAGGAAAACTTTATTAACAAGGAGAAAGGTTAACATATGAAAATATACTTCAGGTATCCACAGAAGATAGTAGAATTTAAAACATAGACTACATGTACATGTATGTGACTGTTTGAAAACTTGAATTTTGGAAAAATTAAATGTTTACAGAAAATCAAATTTATGCTTTCTGTACATGTACATGTAAGTTTTATTGAATATTTATATGCTGTCAGCAATCTACTTCTTTGCTTTCCATCTAGAGCAAAACAACACAATAAATTCTAAATTCCCTTTTATTGCAAATGTGGGTTTTTCACAATAGGGGAATTGCAGCAAATTACATCAGCATGAATTGTCCTATCTAAAATTAAAATAGCTCAAATGCTCTCTCCCTGGTCATCGGTTACAAAATGTCAGTATGACTCAAGTTATGACACAGGAATACAACTGTTTTAATGCTCTTGTGTCTCTGATCATGTTCTCAATATGGCATGCTACAAGTTCCATCGAAATGCATAAGAACATTATACTTTCAGATCACTTGAATTTATTGCCACTGAATTATTGTTTAAAGTTGGGCTTTTTTTGCTTTGTTGCTATAGAGACCTTGAGTCATTCTTGGGACAAGTGTGAGGCAACAATATTTCATACTTAATTTGTTTTATAATGCATGTACTGTATTGTAATCTAGATACTATAAACATTCAATTCTAGGGCGTGGAGTAATTGTCGTGGAGGACATCAAACCTGGGCAGTTTTTGGCTCAATATTCTGGAGAGTTTCTTATAGCAGAAGAGGGAAGTCAAAGAGAGGACTCAGAGGAATGTAAGGACAGTGTCTTCCGATTTTTTTTCTTCTCGTGGCGAGGAAAACAATTTTGGTAAGTATATACAGATAGTGTTCAATGTAGTGGTCCGTCATTACATTTACTTTTGTAAACCAGGTCTTGACAGAGTTGCAACTGTCTGGACCCAGTGTCCCGATAAAAAAACAACAAATGAAATATCAAACCTGATGTATGGTAGAGCATTATCTCAAATGTGCTTTTAATTTTTCCATATGATTTCTAATTCAAAAAAAAAAAAAAAAACTTCATTGATTCATTGGCTTATCTTCTTTTTGTCACTTACTTTGGTAGAATGAGCCACTCAAAGTACATTTACCCCTTGCTTGTCCATAAAATGTACAGATTTAATGAAAGTTCTTAGAGCCAAAGTATTCTGAGTACCCTCGAATAGCGCTATGGAGAAGAGACAAAATTTACGACAATTTTGATGACAAAAGTTATGACATCCTTCAAGAATACTGATTTTGTCATATCTCTGAGAAATTATAAAATATTGATAAAAGACAATGTTCAGAATACCACCCCTAGATACTTCAAGTGCTCCCAGAATACAACATTTTTATCTTGTAGTTTATAAGAATAAATACCTTCAGCATTCTTTACATAATGCTAAATATAAAATTCATAGAACAGCATACCGTAGAGAATGCTGAACAGTTGTTTGCAGACAACATTGTAATATTTTTTTATTTTTTTTATTGTGAAACCAGTTACAGTCTAATGTACTGAAATATAATTATGTTGATCTATCAAAATTAACTCTTGTGCACTTATTCTTATTGGGGTCTTTAGTTCTATTGAATACTTTCCATTTAAAGAAAATAGTAAATGTAGAATTTTAATATTACAAATCTTTGAACATTTAGATCCTGCAAAATAACTGTATTTCCAAGAATACCTTGTTGTATAATTTATAAGTTCATTTTGACTTATATTGATAATTTAGTATTGATGCTATGGAAGAGCCCAATAAAGGGCCAAAACTTGGCCGTCTTATCAATCATGGGGATCGCAGTGAGAGAAATAGCGCATGGAAGTCATTACCGTGGATGATAGTCTATAATTTAAAAAAACCAAACTTTTTTTAATTCCACCCGATCTCGATCGTAACCTTTATTGAGGCACTTGCCTGTTGTTACGGGGGTCTGTTTCACAAAGAGAACTGGTGCGCATTGATTTTCTCACATTGTTTCCGCTGTCGTGGGGTACTGTTGCACACAAACGATTTAGTACCAAGTATTTTGACACCTTATACTGTGGGTTACTGTTTCACCAGACCTTATTTTTCATTTACACTACATCTTTTTGGAATTATTTGCAGATAAATACTCTGTGTTTGGAGAATTTTTTCCAAACTTTTTGGAACTGTTTGCAAATAAATACTCTGTGTTTCTAATATTTTTTCGATACTTTTTCAAGTTTTTAGCAGATAAGCAAAGTCTGCTGATTTTCGATCATTTTTAAAATATTTTTGTGCAACTTTTGGATTTATTTTTGAAAATCCCTGTTGCCTTTTGGATTTTTCAAATATTTTTAAAAAATTCCTTTACGAATTCGATTTAGCGATTATTGCACGTGTCGACATTCTACTGTTGTTATAGTGATATAAGCATATAAAGATTAACGCTTTGGTAAACTTATTGTTACTTTTCTGGGTAAGCAGTGCGTATATTCTTGGTAAGTAGTGATTATATGTTATTGAATCGATACAAATTATAGGTGAGTTGTGATTGTATATTTCCTCCGTGCCCACTTCAAGTGTTTTATATTGCGCGCAACTGAATTCAATTGTGAATTCTCTAGTGTTTATAATGATCAGCATTGATGCAACTGAGACCAAATCCTACCGTCGCTTCATAAATGATGCGAAGGAAGGGACGAAAAAATACAATTCCAGGATGAGGAAGGTGGAAGAAAATGGGAAAGTTATTCTTTGCCTCTTTGCAATTAAAGACATAAATGTTGGTGATGAAATTAGGTATGACTACAAGGCACCAAATCTGTGGTGGCGAAGAAAGTCTGTAATATAGGGAACAATGAGAGTGCAAACCAAGGCATCAACAGAACAGGATGTGCCGCATAACAGCAATGAGGCATCAAAGGGCCTAGGAGAGAGTGAGCAAAACGAAACAGACTCCTCTGATGACAGTCAGGCATCAACAGAACAGGATGTGCCGCATAACAGCAATGAGGCATCAAAGGGCATAGGAGAGAGTAAGCAAAACGAAACAGACTCCTGGACAGAAGAGGAAGATCAGAGAGAAAGATGAAATGAGAGAGAAAGGGGAGGTATCGTTGCGGTAAAACGCAGATTATTAGTCTTCGAGATTGCTTATTGAGTGTGCATTCCCTATAAAGAACTCAACCCAAATACATAACAACTGGCGACGAGGCGGTAGGGGAATACAGAAGGGCAGCTGTGAACAATTTAGGGAAGTTATTGGATGAAGATTTTGATTGTTACATCAAGAGATTCAAGTGGTATCTGATCGTGAATGGCTATGAAGTGCCTCAGCCGAGGGCACCAGGCGTCAAGTTGACAGCGGCGGAGAAGGTGGCGGAACGCAAAGTGGTCGCGGTGTTATTGAACGCTCTGGGACCTGGGGAGCATTTCATCAAAGGACTTGTCGGACGTTTTATCCGACAAATTTGCTCTCGGCCAATCAGATGCAAGCATTTCAGTAGCTTATGACAGTTTGTCGGATAAAACGTCCGACAAGTCCTTTCATGAAACGCCCCCCTGAGCAGGAAATAAATAATTTCCAGACAATAAGGATGGTCATCATGAAGCTACCATTCAAGATCAGAAGGCAGTGGAGAATTATAACAGATGATATACAGGAGGCAAACAGATGACTTTCCAAGACGTCATGAGATTTGTGTCCACCCAGGCCCGTGTGATCAACAACCCAGTATACCTGAACATCTCTGGAACAGTTCCTACCAAATTGGGAGTGAATAAACAGACCAAGGCCAAGTCTGTTAGGCAGAGCTTCAATACAAGTGTGAAGGAAAATGACGAGAGGCCTAAACTTGCTAAAGGATGCCTTTATTGTAAAAAAATCAGACCATCACCTGGAAGTTCTACATGCCACAGGGGAACCTACAAAACAGCTGATCAACAAATTCTTGTCCCTCCACATCTGCCCTGGTAACCCTGATTTCTTCATTACCTCTACACGTAAGTGCACCACGCCAACTTAATGTGTTACGCCATCCTGCGCGTGCATTGCCCCAATGACATGTCTTTTTTAGATTTTGTTTAGGCTCGATCTACTTTTATCCTAACCATGACTGAAACTTTGACCAATGAAAAACTATGATTCTACACAAAATATGAATATTCATATATAAAACTACAAATGTAGATGGATCATTTTTATATGTAAATAAAATAGGTTTTATACCATTGAAATGACCCTTAAAAATACACTTGAATGAAGGAAAATATAATAAAAAATAACAATTTTACCCAAGTTGCCATGGTAACGTACTCGTTTTTCAAATTTAGCCAAAACTTGATTTCAGTGAACGAGGATACAGTTGTTCACATCATTAGTTTACTTTATCCCGAACATTTTTTTCCCGCAACGTGAATGATCTTCCAAAAAGTGGAATTTTAGCTAAGTTTTTGTGATTTCCGGCCATTTTCTGACAGATGCACTTTGAAGTCGTAATTTTGTTACGGAATAAGAAAAATATACCATTGATTTTCATGATATCACAGAGAATATAAAGAGTAAGTGTAAAAAAATCAGAATACATTTTTCAATCTGTTAAGAATAAAATAAAAAAATTACATTTTACCACGGCATTCAAGCTGCAGAATTTACTTTTGAGCGGCGCGGTGGCTAAGTTTCCGCCAAGTGCGTAGCGGTGAAAACTACAAGCATCCCACACCAGACACTAGTCCCGAACGCAGCGCTGGGATGTTAGATCAGAAAATTGGTGGATTTCATGCCCAGAAATTTGTTTTATTCTACAATGGCACATATATCAATGTTGTGTGTCATGATGAAATTAGATATATTATTCCTTAATGGTCCAAATGATCAATTGTTATAAAAAAAACTCTGGAATGTGCCAGAGATTGGTTTGATTATTAAAGTGATGTTCAAAGTCAATGTTTTGTTATGATATTGCTAAAACGTACACGAATGCTGTCGCTTGTGCACTGGGTCTGGTCGGGATTAGACATTAGTGGATCTGGCCGTGTGCGCACACATTCAACATGCAGAGTTGGGATAGATCTATGCAGTTCATATTTTCAAGTTGTGTTACAATTCTACCTGCAAATGGGCATGGGAATGTTTTTTATCTGCAGGCCTACCCCCCCCCCCCCATTATCACTATCTCTCTTTTCCTGTCCTTCAATAAGTTTGTGCCCACTTTTTCACTGTATTTCCTTCCAATTTTTTATTTCTTTGTGCCCAGGTCTACAATAGACAAAAATAAATAAGAAATTTCAGTTTACTCAAAGCAGTTTTGTGACTTTGCCAATTTTATTCTGTGGTGACAAATTGTTCACCATTATCTGTCTGGAATGTCATCTGATGTGAGTGTAACGAGGCATCGGGTTTCAAGACTATTATTATATTCCCATCTCGTTGCCTCGTGGAATACTTTATTTCACTTGACACTATTTATGCAAATATAGAATCAGTGACCCATACCCTGCTTAAGTTATGACTACAAAATATTCAAATCCGCAAACTCATTGCTTCTTATAAAATATGCAAATAACCTGGAGATCGTGAAACCCGTTCGACTCTTTGCAGTACTCGTCTCACGATTTCAACCTATATACATTGTTAGAAAGTCAAACTATCCCCTCAATTAAATCATCCCTTTGTTATATGTAGGAGAGGGAAGGAATGAATACATTATTGGTTAGGCTTCACCGCACTCCACATAGTTAATCCAGGTGCAACATTCTTCTGTTGGGTGGGTTTGCCTAGCATTGCATTGCGAGTCACTCTCTACAAGGAAGTCATAGAGGCAAGACCTACGGGTTTGGTGGTGGTGAAAATACTGTTTTGAAACTCAAATATGGCATGTTTTGCGCTGCATTTTGAAGTCCATGGAGTTCAAGAACGTTCCCACCAGAGTTGAGGCCTTCTTTTGATTCCTGGATACACTGAGTCACACATCAAACTGTAAGTTGAATTTAGAGATTTGTATTTGATTTGTTAATGATAATCTCCCTTGCCTCCTGTTTTACAGACTCGTCTCCAGACAACTATTTCTTAGTAACCCTATTGTCACGTATTTCTCGAGGGCTACATTTGACATAGTCGGCAGGATCGGACAGACTGAGTCTGCTAAACCAGGACAGCACTAATTGCGAAGGGGAGGAGGACACACGACCATGTCCCATCGCGGAAGATCTGATCTCAGTAAGGACCTGGACTGACTGTGAAGAGAAAGCTCCGAACTGACGTCGCTTAGAGGGAGTAATTTGGCTTAAAGAGATTGAATAATTTAATATTTTGGTATTTTATTTAAAATTGTATGCTGTGTATTATAATTATTTCGTCAGGTTTGATCTGACATTTATGTACTGTAGAGTCAGTGTTTCCTTTCTATATTAATGAAGAGCGCCATCTCTAGTTTGGTTTTAATATATGGGTCAGAATTTTGAACGATGTACAATTACCAAATTCCATGCCTTGACAGCATCTATCTCTCCGGACGCAGTTCCAGTAGCTAAGAAGATATTTTATTGGTTGTCAATTGCAAGAGTAGTATATTCACTTTAAAAAAATATATAGGTTTATATAGTTTTGACCAATCTTTGTATATTTCATTGACAATCAAAAGTTAAAATTGAGTAAAAAGGGGCATTTTAGCCTATTTTCTGTAATTCTAACCCAATGCTATTGCTATAAAAACCGGTATGAACTATATCATCTGTCTATTTTCTTGACCGGATGATATTTTGGCTTGATATCATACAAATATTGGAAGTCTAGGAACAAATGTATTTACACAGAGAATATTAAACTACTGAAGTCCTAAATAAACGAACGTCCATGAGTATCATTTTCTTAGTTACTACTGCAAATTCTACTTTGTTGTCACAACAATAAGGTGTGCTGAAATTTAGTGTTCCGCCTTATGAACACTTCCTGCAAAAATTGTGGTCCAACTAGCCATACACGGGATATAGTATTTTTTTACACAAAATTATACTACATAATACTCACGGACGTAACTTTTCCTTTTGATATCAGAAATTCCACCCTTCTGTGTTTTGGTGGTTATATACAGGGTGTATCAATAAAAACGGGACAGATTTGAAAAGTCTGCCAAAATTTCATTTCAAATTATTATGTCCATATTTTGATGTTTATAGATGCTCTGAAGTCTTATCTTTCAAATGCAATTTGAAACAATAAGTTTCGTTCAAGCTTGAGCGCACACAGAACGTTTTTGTCGGGGGCTCAAAAAAAGGCTTGCGCACAAAATAGAAAAAATTAGAAATACGATCATCAGACTTCTTGCTTACCAGCAGACTTACTTTTAACCTTTTCATTATCTTTGCCATTGGTTTTAGAAATATG
Organism: Paracentrotus lividus; assembly: GCA_940671915.1. Classification (NCBI taxonomy): domain Eukaryota; kingdom Metazoa; phylum Echinodermata; class Echinoidea; order Camarodonta; family Echinidae; genus Paracentrotus; species Paracentrotus lividus. The sequence continues at coordinate 41,407,426 of CALNVZ010003430.1, read as the reverse complement.
CTTTCAAAATACATTTACAAAGCTATTTATTTACTTGAATTGCTTTTTGTTTTGTTTTGTTGTTGTTTTTTCACGTTAACATGTTATCTTTTAGCACTGAATATTCCCTCAAACGAAGAAAAATAAATAAGAAATGTTATCAACCCAACAAAGGGGATTTGGTTGGTTGGAAGATTATTTGATTGATTGACTGCTTTGTTAATTTGATTGATTGATTGTTTGATTGATGGATTGATTTATTAATTGATCGATTGATTGATTGAATGAAGGATTGAATGATTGACCATTTTGAATGATTGATCGTTTGGTTAATTCATTGTTTCTTTAAATGATTGATTGATTGATCGATTACTTTTTTTTATTGATTGTTCAAATGATTGATTAAATCGTTGGAAGAATCATAGGAAAATCACCTCATTTGACTAACATAATCATTTATCAGTGTAAAGTAACAATCAATCCGAATGTAGCACCCGATTTAAAATAAATAATACCCCCCTTTTTTAACCTTAGACAAAAACTTTCCGTGTTCGTTCAAGCATGAACAAAACAAACAAAGCAATCAATCAATCAATCAATCAATCAATCAATCAAACAATCAATCAATCAATCAATCAATCAATCAATCAATCAATCAATAAACAAGCATCGACATCCCCTTTCTTGGGTTGACAAAAAAAAGGCATTTAAGTTTGAAGGAAAATTTATTGCAAAAAGATTACATATTAAAATGACAAAGAAAAAACAAAAACAAAAACAAAAACAATTACAGTCAATAAAAAGCTTTGTAAATGAATTTCAAATCATAATTCGAAAATATTGGCAAAGAAAAAGAAAAAGTTTAGAAGAAGACTGCTGATTAGCAAGAAGTCTGATGATCATATTTCTCGTTTTTCCATTTTGTGCGCAAGCCTTTTTTGAGCCCCCGATAAAAATGTTCTGTGTGTACTCAAGCATGAACGAAACTTATTTTTTTTAATCACATTTGAAAGATAAGACTTCAGAGCATCTATTAACATAAAACTATAGACATCATGATTTGAAAAAAAAATTTGACAGACTTTTCAAAACTGTCCCGTTTTTATTGATACGCACTGTAGAACTAATTTGTTTTTAATTGTGATTACCAATGAGGATTCTGCCCATTACGGGTTTCTCTTCCCCACTTTTATGCGAATCCTTAGCCAAAACTACATTTCTGTGAACGTCCGAGAGGAAAATGAACGTCCGTGAAGAGCGCCCTTTTCTTTGGTATGAGCGCGTCATAAGCTAAAAGTTTCAACCCAGCGCAGTACCGCTGGCAGCTGAGAAAGCGCACGCGTATTTTGAGCAAGCTGGGTGGTCTCGTGCGAATCTCGTGTGCTGTTCCTGAGGGTTTCTTTCCTTCAAATGTCAGAAAACTAAACAAACTGTGAGTATTAACCTAAAATTCCACTTACCTATATCCACTAGGGGTACCATGTAGATATCGGTTGAACTGGCAAACTTTGTATTATTTGAATGGAAAGTAACTTTCTCGACTTGAAATAATTGAATGCTCCAGTTTGGGCCTTTTCGTCGCTGGACTAGGATCTTGTTTGCGGAGCGAACGTCCGTTGGGGCAAAAAACAACGTCCGTGAGGGGAATAACCCAATTAGAAAGGGGATTCTTGTACCACTAAGTGACTCCGATTTTGTCAAACTTGGAGTTCAAATAGTAGAAATAAAAGTAATATTGCCGATTAAATAAGTTAGGACCAGGAGTTCCATATTTTCTAAGGCAGAGCGAGGTCATAATGTTCACACTTTGTAAAATCCGTATTAATTTACTTGCCAGCTGGCTTATATTCCTTCCAAATATCTCAATGCTCCTAATGAATTGTAATAAAAGTTATTTGAAATTTAAAGCATATCTTATATGTCATTTCTGCATAAATTAATGTATTTCTTTTGACGTTATGTAGATGAGGGATACTGATGAAGGTTTTTCCAATTTACCTCACGGACGTTCGTTAGCGGAAAGCAAGAATGAATTATTAGTTCTTATTACCATTACAACACTGTAATACCACTTGAAATTGTTAGTGATATTGTCAGTCTCTCATTTCACAAAGGGATTTACATTTCACATTCCGTTTACTTTCAAGGAAATATGAAAAATGTTTCGCTCACGGACGTTCGTTCCTAAGAAAAGGCCATAAATTCCATAGTAATAGTTTAGGAACCGGTGCTATATTTTAATATTACATTCTCCTTTGTATACCCTTCAAATAAGATCACTGCCATCCCAAACCAAACACACTAATTTTTGGTTTCCATCACGGAGGTTCTCATTTTTTGTTTGTGTGTGTTTTGAACTTCTATTGAAATTTCAATTACAATAAACTTTCTACCTGTTTTTATGCAGCTTAGGCATGCCCAGGAAGGCAAACCCATACATGCGAAAGAGTGCTGCACAGTCACAGAAGGAGTATATACAAAGAACAAAAGATAAATTGACAGAAGAAGTTTATAATGCACGAGAGGCACAAAGGAAACGTAAAAGTAGAAAAGAAGTATGGAAAAAATTGGATAAAAAGGAGAAGGAAAGGAGAAGAGAGCTTCAACGCATACGGGCAAAGAGGTATCGTGACGCCAAGAGGGAGCGCGAAAAGGGCCACGTCAGACAATCAGATCCAGATGGCGTTAACTAGGATACCAACGATTTGAGAGAAAAAGGCCTAAAGTTGATTTGATTTTACTTAGGAAATTAAAATGTCATGTACTAATATGCTAATTAAAAAATTAGATTAATCACACTTTTTACCAAATCTAAAAGGCAGAATTTGCAAAAATTAAGTTTTTTTTTCAAAAAAAAACTCCCCCCCAAAAACAAAAAACCAAAAATTGTTTTTACCCCGGAAAGCTTAACTTTGAAGTCAACTGGCCGATGTAATTATTTATTATTAGCACAGTCTGTACTGCGGTCACCACCAGCCCCTACACTATTGAGCTTAGAATAAGAACAAAAAACAAAACAAAACACTAAAAACATCGAGAAAACAAGACACAAAACAAATAGAGTCCAACGAAACACACTCCGATCAAAACAAGCAACCGTCAACCACACGAGACAAAGGGAGGGAAAGAAAAAGGAAAAAAATTTCACATATTTATAATTGTATTGTTACGTTCACAGTTCCAAGACAGGATAATGAGGACATATAAGAACCATACTGACATACGTCTTGGCGGCTAGAGCGCGCTACAAAGCGCAATATTGATTAAATCTCCTTCCCATTTGCAAACAAACATGCCATTAGTGACGTCACATAGAAGTGCACACCTGTCCAATTCTTCGTGGTTGTCATCGGAAGGGTGGGCGAAACTCGGACTCCGCAGACACTGGACAGGGGTGGCGCTAGTTAGGGGAGAGGGCATGGGCCAAGGAATGCCAGCCGCCTTGGTATTTTTCATGGGCGATTCTTAATAGGTCTATGGAGCAAGTAAAGGGACAGATCGCCTGTATTTATCGTTAAGGTTATCGTACAATGCCTTTAAAAAGAACTGAAATAATTTGTCCTTAAATCTATACATTGGCCCATGCAATTTTTGCTTTTCATATAGGTCTATAGGCCTAAATAACAAGGCGAATAACTTTTAAGACCCCCCTAGTGTAAACACCAAATAACAAAATTGTTAAGTCGCATCCCACGTTAGGTTGCCCATTATTATTATTATTATTTTTAAGGGGGATTGCCAATAGGAAAAAGCAAACAATCGATTACATTCATATATTTTATATTTTTGCGACATATTAAACTTGGCATTCGCTCTTATGTTTATATTGCCTGAATGAAATATTAATGGAACTGTTGATAAAATAAAAAAATGATAAATGGGAGGGGAACAATATACGGCGGGAACGAGTGACATAGCAGAGACAGAGAAACGTCTAGACGAGACGAGAGGATAGATGAGAGCGTAGAGAGAAAGTGAAGATAGATGAAGAGAGGAAGGAATCGGGAAAATACAGAACTATTTGAAATTAGGCGGGAAAATACGCAACCAAATAGTTATTGTTTTAATTCACACAAATAGAGAAAATTGAAAACCATGAAAACATTGACGGGGGACACAAAAAAGATTGCAAAAAATCACTCGATACAATAAGCAGCAAGAAATAAAGATAACCCAAACATACATACATACGTATACATACAAACATACCAAAACACATTTATACCAAAATTTACTTAAATTCGCGACCCACATGACTTCTGATTACCCTCCCACCCGCAAGTTCTCCAACCCCCGTCCGCCCCAGTCCGCTCCGATAAACGATCATCTGCTCAATATTCACATGTCGTGCTCGTAGAGTAAGTAATTTCATCACCTTCACTCAGTGACTCCAAGCCCAACGGTCTACTTTACCTCCCAAATTCTTCCCTATTCAAGCATCCAAGTCCTTATACCCCTATTGCAATGCCGGACTCATGCCCGGGCCTCGGGTAGCCGCACGAATACCCCGACATGGTCGCACCCGCACACTCAGCCCAGACGAAGGGCGATCCAAGCTCGCCGTATCTTCGCTATAACCTTTCACTCTCAAACATCAAATACCCCATTCAGCGACTATTCATCGAGGCGGATCTGATTCGCTTGATTTGTAGAGTGGTGTCCTATATCTCTCATTGTGGAATGGGGTAGGGTACGGTTAAGACAAAATTTACTCCCGACCGGTGCCAGCGCGGCTCGCGCGATACCGGGCAGGTTTTCATGGGTGAAGAATTACTGAGGGTGAAATTCAATGACCAGTGACAATGATAGTGATTCTGGCCTTACATAAAGGTCCCTTTTTATTTCAATCTAAAGTATATTAGACCAAGATCAAATGTTATCTTAACATCGTGATTAGATAGGGACCCCATTGTCCTTTCATACGTGATGATGGGAAATTTGTTGATTTATACAACATAGAATTCCTCCTCTGATTTACGGAGGAGTAGGCTCGATGTAGGGAATTCAAGCCTTTTCTTTCAGCATTCTTTATGACTCAGGCTTCATAGTAGAAAGGCTTTCCAGCCCAGTGATTTGTTGTTACTTAGTGACCTTCGTTCTCATTCATGTATTGCTAGGTTCTTTAGTCTCGAATCATCTAAAGATTGCATTTTATCCTACTTCGAGGACCAATTACAAACTGTTTCACAACATTGTTTTTGTTGTGTCTCGAGAACGTTCCTATGGTGCGTCTTAATGTGAGCAAGGGGTAAATATGGGCGGCACGTCCGTGATGAAAACTAAGCCTATGTTTGTTGAGGTCTGAGAGCCCACATGCATGAGATACATTGCAAACTGTACTTGATTTGTTGGTATACTAGTCAAAGCATAAAATATTGAAATAGAGCTTAGTATATGTCATCCTGGATAATGAGGCTAAAGTAAGACAAGTTCAGCAAACGAGTAATATTTTATCAAAAGAAACAAATTTTATTAAAATTTCAGACGTCTGACATTACCAAACTGGTCAAAATACATATTTCAATACTTCGCTCAATTATGCATTCAACTCTAAAAGTATGCATGTTCAATTCTGAATTTTATATGATCATGAATTATAAGTTTTTAGTAGTCCTAACTGTAAAGGTGGTAATATTCCTCACGGACGTTCACCGCTCTGGCGGAGTCCATTTCCGTGGTGAATAAAAACGGAATCCCTGGAAATATTCCAGTATAATTGGGTGCGTTTTAAAGCTAGATATGTGCTCTTTAAGAAAAGCAATTCGATTAGTTGCATTCCATTTTTTAAATTTTTGGGGTATTTGGTCTCAATTTGTACATCGTTCAAAATTCTGACCCATATAGGAGTGCACTGTATACACACGTGTGGAACAGGGAAATTAGGTCAGTTGAAGCATAATAGAAGTTTGGAGTAGTTCTACCCGAGAGAATCTACAACTTTTAATCTTCTTCTTTGCACTGTCTTTGTTACACCCTTTGTTGATTGATATTTGATTGATCTTCTTGTCAAGAAGGACTTTGAATAAAGGTGACTATCATCATAAACATGAAGGCTGCTTTGTAAATTTTGGAACTGAGGTCTGAGTGAGCCGAAGAGTTAGAATGGAATTGGTGATGTCAGAACTAGGAAATGAGTATCGAGATGACTTGAGTTTGACGAGAGGCGAAAGTTGAAGAAGCGTAAGGCGAAGTGCAGAAGGTTGTGAATTAGTATGTAAAGACGAAGCTATTCAGAACCGCGCGGACATCTGTAGATATTGGCATCTAACATTCAGTGATTAAAGTTATTTTTCTTGCTTCGACAATTGAGACTTTAGCCTGTTAGAACGTCTACAAGTAGGCCTAGACTTAGTGGAGCATTTGTGCTTCTTTGACCTAAGGAATTGGAATAGGCAGCAGCTACAACGTGAATCTAGCTAAACCGTGTAGGCAAGTAGATCTAGATCTAACAGTTACAACTAAGAATTGAAGGAAGGAACAATTGGCCAATCACTCAGGACTTGAAAGTTAGCTGCTGAAAGGAAATAATAAGGTTAGTGGAACGTATTTGGAAATAGAATTAAAAAATTTTGAATGAAAAAGATGGATATCTGTTTTACAGTGACCGTATGGATTGTTGGCTGAGTGCTCCCCTCCTCACTGGCGTTTTAGCAAAAATTCCTATCGAAGTGATGGGTGAACCAGGACACCAAAGTGAGCACTTCACAGTTGAGACTTACCTGCCTGGTTTCCAAAAGTTCAAACACCCAGACCTCAGTATATTTGCAGAATTTTTCAGGTGTGTGAAAAGACTTAGATATGGTATACCGCTTTGGGTTAGATGGAGAGTGGACAGGAGGATATATGCCAGTTGTTACACCAAACTCATGAGAAGATGGATCGCAGACTGGCGAGCGGACAGCAAAATCAAGTTCGATAGTGGCTATTGCGGCTGTCTTAGAGTTTTATTTGCGCACATAAATCATCTCTCCCGGCAGAGAAGCATACAGCCCTTTGATTAGGTAAGTTCCCATTATTATCTCTATAGCCATTTATTCAGAGGCTTTCTGTGTCTTTGAAGCACTATTATCGAGTGCAAGACGAGCTGGTGACGACTCTATTGAAAAAGCTCATACGTAATCCTCATCAGCAGAGTATACACATATATAGTTGAAGGCGCAGATTGACATTGTTCAAGAAGCTGCATGTATATGATCGCGACCCCAAAAACACGCCTTCTGAAAGCCCAAGAGATTCTTCTGAAAAAGCAGTTTAGAAACAATAATATTTGGTTACATGACAGCTCATTAGTATATACGCAATTAGTCTAGCGCTCATCATGCCCCAAAACTGTTGATAAGACGATTGAGGAGATGCAGAAGGGCACTTGTGTAACAGAGGTTAGAGCTTCAGTTGTTTCGTCACTGAAACTTAGCAATCTACAAAAGGAATATTGCAATTTTAATAACATGAAATCAACTCTGACTGCTATTATCCAAGGGATTGATTCTAATTTTTTGCTGAATATCACCTTTATCGCGTACACAAGATGTTAGTGACAAATTGGAGAGTTTTCAGTGGACAGCCTCCAGGAATGCTATGTAGGATGCTCATCATTTGATCTGAACTATTATTCTTTCTCGAGCCAAGGTTGATGTAGAGCCATTTATATATTAATAAGACTGGGCATAGAGATTCTTATAATTGATTCGCCTCTTCATGATATAGGTGAACATACGGTGAGTTAGCACAAATTGACAGGGATTCTAGCTGAATAAATCAATATGTAAACTAAACCTCCCAAGTCTTCAAAAGAGACAAGTTTTTAGATTCAACGAATCAAGGTAATCAAGGAAGGGAAAGAAGGATTAATGCCTCTCTGTAGGCAGATGTGATAGAGTCACGAGTTGATGTGCGCCAGATTTGTTCAAATTCTTGGAAGAAACTTTTTTGATAATATGGCAGGAATTCTGTTAATAAGGGATTGACTGGATATGCTTATTGACACTGCTAAAACCCGCGATGACGCTAATCAGAGATGTTACCTAATCTGCATTTTATTGATAGAGTAAAGGACTTATTAGATGGATGTTTCAAAATTAATCACTATTAAACTGAAAGATCACTCAATGAGCAAGACCCCAAACCCATTGTGCACACGCAGCCGGACGAGTTACACGTATGAGTATGCGAATTTACCCAGTCTACCTTTCTTTCATTTTGTTCATATCCTCTTACATACGCCAGTTCAAAGAGGTCCACATCCTACGTACGTCTGCATAAAGAGCCACTGAAGATGGGAAGTCGTGAAATGCCTTTCCGTGAAACAAAGAAGACAATGGAGAAACCCATTGAAGGCAGATGGAAGGAACAGATATGGTACTATACACCTAAGATGAGCAGCAGGGGAAACTAGATCTGATGGTGAACCAAAAGAAGCCTTACCCTAATTAGAGTAATCCTAGATAGGCAACTCTCTTGAGGTGTGACAAACGATTATGACACATAATATCGTTAGTTCTCTACCCTTATAGATCATTCGATACAGAAGGACCAGCAAGACGACATGCAGTCCTCTGCCATGTTCCTCACAATAAAAATTGGGTGAACTGTAAGATGTTAGGAGGGAACGGGGAAATATCTGCAGACCTATGCAATCATTGATAAATGGTCAGCAACGCTCTTTCTGCACAGACAGTTTGAAAGAGAAATACTTAAAGCATCAAGAGGAAAGTAAAAGAACAATTTCGAACTCCAAACACAATGACATAGATGATAAGTATGGGAAGGAGCTCTTTGTTGTCAGGATTTGGAGAGTGTATGGGGCCTTGTATTTGAGGAAACTTACCTTCTTCTCTACTCTTTTGAGGCTATACACGGCTAATGCCAATAACTATTTCCCCCTGTAGTGACAGTGTTTGATCTTCATGTAATGACATTCCAAAAGAAGAAAATTATGAAAATGTGTACACATTCTCCACTACCAAAGGGAGAGTATATAGATTCATAGTGAAATCGAATGTCGAGGTTAGAATTGCTCAGCTACGGGCAGCAACGCATACCTGTCTATCT
>CALNVZ010003430.1:41385970-41396141 GCA_940671915.1 Paracentrotus lividus | reverse complement strand
CATTAAAATGTTCACACCTGGAATATGCGTTTTTTAAACATTAAAATTTTTAGACATAGAATTTAACGTCATTTCGAGTATAATTTACACCCCCCCCCCCCCGGTCGCCACCCTTCTTCTATATTGCATTTCATTTTGCACAACGGCAAAATAAACATTAATTTTAATAACGGTTAAGTACTGCATGAATATTTTATTTCAAGTCAGACAAACTCTAATATCTCTTGTTTGTTTGATAAATTGTAATTATAAATTATAAATTATAATGCATATTATTATTTATATTATTATTATTAATAATAATGCATTGTTACATTAAATGATCAAATGACAGGTAAAGTTGTTCTTTGCCGGAAAGCGAACTCAGGTAGCGGAGGATACACATTCTGATGATGAACACAGACTTGGACTCCAGCGCTTAGACATCAATTGTCGCTTCAAGAATTTCTGTGTGTAGACACATATCCATACTCATATAATGTGTATCTAACTTCATATTCTGTATTCCTATGTGCACCCAGAGTGTTAATTAATATGAAGAAAAAAACCCAAACAAAGCAAACATTGGCTCTATTTTTAAATCAACAGACACCGACAGCAGCATGGGGAGGTGAAAGTTCTACTTCTAAGCAGTCCTTCCGTAGGTAGTTTCAGTTAGTCCTCATCATGGTGGATCGGGACATGACTTCGTCCAGCCAGGCCAACCACTTCGTCGTACGTCTCGTCTAAAACCAAGAAAGCCGGTATGTGATTCTATTCTGATTCTTCTTTCTTCTTCTGATTAAGTCTGCCTCCTTCAATAAGACTGAAGATTCTTGCAACTTGATTGTACCATTCCCCCTTTTCTATTGAATATATCTTACATGGTTTTAATTAGTAAATTATTAATCTGTTATTATTTTAGCACACTGGAAATACCAGAAACCTTACGTCGATCCAATAGACATCGCCGGTGCCTCTTTCAGTCCAAGTGGAGGACCCCAAGTGAAGAATACTTCGTCTCACATCACGCTTTCTAGGGACACAAGACTTGACGCCGAGCAATATCAAAACCAGTCTGAGGGCCAGTCAACGCGCCTACGCAAATCAATCAACTGAGCAGAGGGTGCTTGCCTTCCTACAACTTCCAGAGCACTGCATAATCCTGCCTGGAAGAAGGACACTGTCACTGTAAACAAAATCAAACGCAGAAAATGGTATTAACTCAGTTTACCGCTCCCCTTCATGAGGCATACAATCATCAGAATCCAGATATGAAGTGTAGCATTTCGTTCTTCCGTACAGTCCGCATGCAATCCAAGTTCATCAAGCCTTTGGATTATGGTAGTAATGCCCTTTGTCTCTGCCTGAACATCAGAACTACACCCTTAAGTTAAGGGCTCTAGCCCAGCACAGGAATACCTGTAGTTCCAGACACACTTGTGAAGCAATGGATTTAGAAGCATTGAGGGCAAGCTTTCTCCAGCTAATCTTCCCATGTGATCACCTTTCAGAGTGGCGCAAGGTTTCGGTCCCTTACCATCCAGATGAAGGTAAAACCACAAACAAGTTAAGACCCACGGACAACCATCTGCCACGCAAAGAGTTTATTGAACTAGTGCTGTCTGAATACCCATCACTCAGAGAACATGTGCTACGTGCCATTCACCAGCACCGTGAGGTCCGTGCTCTACGGGAACGTCTAAAACCACAGGAATGCACTATCCGGATGGACTTTGCAAACTGGATGGTACTTATCACGAAGAGGTGCATCAAGCATTTTTTGCTAAGGACGCCATCACCGTCCATCCGGCTGTAATTCATCTGCGCAATGAAGATGGGAATCTGTACACAGATTACTTGTGTGTGTGTCAGATGATCAGACGCATGATGCTGGAGCAATCCTGGCCATCTTAGAAGTCGTCACATCTCATGTCAAGGCCAAACATCCAGAGGTTGAAGTCATTCATTACTGTTCTGACTCCCCAAGCAACCAGTACAGAAACATTCGATGTTCTCTGTTAATTTGTCGTCATAAGGAACTCTTTGGAATGGACTGTACATGGTTATACTTCGAAGCCGGTCATGGCAAGGTCCCTGCGATGGGGGTGGGGCAGCTGCTAAACGAAAGGCAGATCGGGCCCTCATGAGGAGTGTCAACATTTTAATGCGGCCGACTTTGTGAACGAAGGAAACAAGAAGGTTGATCACCTATACCATTTGCCCGCAGCTGATTCCTTTGAGGCACGCCACCCGCATCCAATCCCTGGCATCAAAGAAGAAAGTACCAGGTACTCATGCAAGTCCACGAATTGTAGTGACAAGCCTCAGTTGCAATTGCAGTAAGGAACATGGCGTGCTACAGGACTGCTGCTGGTCAGGGCAAAAGGCTTGAGGAGGTTGTAGGGTTGGAAGGATTTCACCCCTGTTCACTATCCCATCGGCCACACAAAGTCGTGAAGCAGAGATCGGCACCCAAAAACAGCCTAGAGCGGAAAGAGTGACAGAAGCAGATACTGCTCCTCTACACAAGCCTGAAGTGACAGAAGCAGATAATGCTACAACGCCTCAGCCGGAAGTGACAGAAGCAGAAACTGCTACTCCACCACAGCCAGGAGTGATAGAAGCAGATACTGCAGACTACACTACCAAGGCAGGAGTGACAGAAAGCAGATAATGCTACAACGCCTCAGCCAGGAGTGACAGAAGAAGATACTGCTACTCACCGCAGCCTGAAGTAACAGAAGCAGATAATGATACAACGCCTCAGCCAGAGTGACAGAAGCAGATACTGCTACCCACCACAGCCAGGAGTGATAGAAGCAATACTGCAGCATACACATCACTCGAGGAAGTGACAGAAGCAGATAATGCTACAACGCTCAGCCAGGAGTGACAGAAACAGATACTGGTCTATGGAACCTCTGCAAGTGATCAATAGTCAGGGACAAGGACCCTATGCATGTAAAACCGCAATAGGATGGATTGTGTATGGGCTGAAGTCTAAGGACGGAAGTGAGAGAATATCGTCTCACAGAGTACGTGTGGTGGAAGATATATACAGGAACAATTGACTAAATTGTATAATGCTGACTTCTCGGAAAGTCTGAAGGAAGACAAGCCAGAGAAAAGCCAGAAGGACAAGAAATTCATTGATGGGTTGAGAAGGTCCACAAAGCATATCCAGGGACACTACAACATCGGACTTCCCTTCAAGCAAGACAAGTTAGACATGCCTAATAATAGACCCCAAGCACAAGTGAGAGCAGCACACCTTCAGAGAAAGTTCACTAGGAACCCACAATTCCATAAAGAGTACACGGGATTCATGAACAAGGTGCTGTGTAAGGAGTACGCTGAAAGGGTACCAGAGGACGATCTTAGTAGAGAAGATGGGAAGACTTGGTACATTCCGCATCATGGGGTGTACCACCCTAAGAAGAATAAGCTGAGAGTGGTGTATGATTGTGCAGCCTCATTCAAGGGACAATCACTGAATGACAATTTGCTACGGGTACAGCCCACAAGACCGACACCCACGAGACCGACGGCCCACTAAACCGACGACCCACGAGTCCGACAGTAAAGTAAATAGGCCAACGAGATCGACTATAAACAATATAGGCCCACGAGACCGACAGCCCACTAGACCGACACTAGATCAAACAGGCCCACGAGACCGACACTACAATGATGTGACCCACGAGACAGAAAATTCGCAATGAAGGCCCACGACACCGACAGTAGAGCAAAACAGCCCACGAGACCGACATTACATAAAGTATACCAACGAGTCAGAAAAGGGACGTCTAAAAGGCATGAAAGGGGTGGGAGAGGGAGAGACATGGCAATTGCCGAGAAGTCGAGAAAAAAATAAAATAAAAAATAGGTGGAAGGGCAACAGAGAGATAATGAAATCAAAGAACTAAGGAGGCAGGTGACCAACGGCAGGTTCGAACAATCCATAGGCTTTGGAAGATTTTCAGGAGGGGGGGGGGGGGGGGGGGGGCTCAACTTTTGTACCAAATATTTCGGGAAGTTTTTCATTACCCCCCTCCCCCACGTTGACAGAGGTTTGTGAAAGAGAAGAAGAGGAATATAAATTGTAGACCTAATCAATTAAGCTAAGATGTTTACGATGAAGACCTTGTATTTTATTTACTTATTTGTGTGAGTGTGTGTGTGTGTGTGTGTGCTTTATCATTTCTTTATGAATGTTGATATGCGAGCGCGAATAGCGAGCTATAAAAAAAAGAAATCATATTGGAAGCCTTATTTTTATCAACTTGAAAATGGTGCATTTTCAATCGTTTTTTTTTTTTTTTTTTTTTTTTTTTTTAGGGGGGGGGGGGCCTGATCCTCGTGCCCGAAGACCCCTGGATATCGCTTGTTTCGTTTTCATGGGCCTATTGAAGAAACGTACTGATCGTGGGTATACTTCATGTTAACGTCGGTCTTGTGGGCTGTTTTGCTCTACATCGGTGTCGTGGGCCTTATTTCGATTTTCTGTCTCGTGGGTATTATTGTGGTGTCGGTCTCGTGGACCTGTTTGATCTAGTGTCGGTCTAATGGGTCTTTATTTGCTGGCGTCGGTCTAATAGGCCTTTTTGGTCTAGTGTCGGACTTGTGGGCCGTCGGTCTCAAGGGTGTCGGTCTTGTGGGATGACCCTTTTGCTACAGGGGCCGGATCTCACAAATAGTTTGATGGGCGTACTGACCAGATTTCGTCAAGACAGTGTAGGAGTCATGGCAGACATTGAAGGCAATGTTCTCACAAGTGAGGTTGTTGCCAGACGAAACGATCTACATCGATTTCTGTGGTGGCCAGATGGCGATTCACTCTACCATACCAGGAATACAGAATGACCGTTCACGTCTTTTGGGGCTAGGTCATCACGGCATGTGCTAATTATGCCCTAAAGCGTACAGCAGAAGACTTTGCAGAGGGAAGGTTGCAACTCCATCAGGCGTAACTTCTACGTATATGATGTCTGTACTCCAGTTCAACGGTTGAGAATGCCGCAGAGCTAGCAGAGGGCTTGCAAAATGCCTGTCAGATGGGAGGCTTTTCATCTCACAAAGTGGATGAGCAACGATAGAGAGTGTTTGGATGCCATACCAAGAGAAGAAGAGCCAGTACGGTGCAGGAACTGGACTTTCAGAGAACGAGTTATACAGAGAGTCATTGGTTATGCTGTGGCACACCGAGGACGACACCTTTGGATTTTAAATCCAATTGAGAGAACACCCACAGACGAGGGATATTGTCTTAGTGGTTCCCTGTTGACCACATCGGATTTGTATCTCCGTGCTGTTTACCAGCTAAACAGCTACTTCAGACTTTATGTAACTAGGATTGGATGGGATTAGGAAATCCCTCTACAGCTGCTTAGAAGATGGAGAAAAGAGGAATGGAACTTCCAGAGCTATCAAGTTCAAGCTAACCCGATGCTATGAAATCAGAAGGATAATGAGGACGAGATATCTGAAGTCAATTCGACCTTCATTCACTTACCGATTCAGTGAAAGGGGATATGGCACGTTTCTTATGTGAGGATGGTAAACGAACCAAGAGGAGTAAGATGCTCTTTCTTACAATGAGCAGTCAAGAGTGGCACCGCTCAAGAAGATCAATTCCGCAGGATGGAGTTAACTGCAGCCACTTGTCGGCAGTGAAGGTTGACCAGATGATTAAACGGAACTGACATGGAATAAACAGACCTATTTGGACTGGACAGCAATCTGTGCTGCGATAACATCCAAATGAGACAGGGCAGGTTCAAATGACTTTGTGGCCAATCGAGTCGCCATAATCAGAAGTCGTTCTAAGGAGATCAGGTGGCACTAATGGGGAGACTTCTGTAATCCAGCTGATGGTGGTCAAGAGGAATGAAGTGGACAAATTCCTTGCAAGAAGATGAATATGGGCCTAAGTTCCTAATGAATCGCGAAGCAGGACTGGCCAAAGCACCTAACTTGGAACTTGAACTAACAAAGACAGAGCGGATTCCCCGAAGTAAAAAAGAAAGTCTTCGCAGTGGCGTCTCATCACTGAGGGATGAAGAAAGGAAGAAGTCCATCAGCTACCAGAGGAAAAATCAGAAAGAGAGGTGCTGTCGACAGGCTCTCAATCAACTAACTGCGGACTGGCATCGCTGAAAAGAGGAGTTTGCTTGTGGTTACAGCTCAAACGATTGCTGAAAGGCAAATTTGAAGATCAGCGAACTACAGTTGCAGAACCATTGAAGCTGCTGACAGTAGGGCTTAAACCAGGCAGAAGAGGCAGTACATAGCCTATGTTAAGGAAAGGCTTTCGCAACCGAGATGATGCTTGAAGAAGAAGACTGAATTGACAGACCAAGGTAGAAGACCAGATGATAGAGTCGACGTTTCAATCCTATCTACAAGATGGATGCCAAGCCTTGATGGTAGCTATTGAGAGTCGGGCAGAATTGAGCAAAAGCAGCTCTACCCACAGAAGGCAAAAACACCCTGCAATTCTAACCAAAGAGTGAAGTTTCAGAATTTGATCTTGGATGAGAATTCACAAAGATGTCAGGACATTGTGGAAGGAACTATATGCGGCTAAATTCACAGAAGTATTGGAATGCCGGAGCCAAACTCAGCTGCCAGAAGAATTGTCAGCAGTTGTATACCATGCAGGAGAAACCGATCAAAGGTTCTACAGCAGAAAATGGCAGATCTACCGGCGGATAGGCTGAGACCGGATGACCCTCCATTTGTAAGGGTAGGAATTGACTATTTCGGGCCTTTGGAAGTGAAAAGAGGACGCTCTATAGTGAAGACGTATGGAGTACTGTTCACGTGCTTGGCCACTTGTGCAATACATATTGAGAAAGCAGATAGCCTGAGTACTGATTCATGTATTGCTGCTTTGAGACGTTTCATTGGAAGGAGAGGCACAGTCAAAGAAATGAGATCTGACAATGGCACCAACTTTGTTGGGACACAAAGAGAACTGAAAAATGAAATTGGTGCATGGAACCAGGCTCAGATCAATAATGCACTACTACAGAGAAACATTCAGTGGACCTTTAACCCCCCCCGATGGCTCCCATCACGGAGGTATTTGGGAGAGACAGATTCGTACAGTTCGGGAGCTGCTTGTCAACCTAGTGAAGCAGCAAAGATTGGATGATGAGCGACTTCAGACCCTTCTCTGCGAGGCGGAGAGTATTGTTAATGGGCGCCCTATCACTAGAGTATCGGATGATCCTACAGACCTAGAAGCACTTACACCAAACCACCTGCTTCTACTCAGGGCGCAACCTCAACTTCCACCTACGTTAACCAAGGAAACAGACGTCTACGCTAGAAGGAGATGGAGACAGGTTCAATATATGTCTGATATTTTCTGGCGTAGGTGGACCAAGGAATACCTGCCCCAGCTGCAGCAAAGACAGAAATGGGTGGACCCTCAACGCAATCTCCAGACTGGTGACCTGGTGCTTCTTGTTGACCAAACTAGGCCTCGGAACTCATGGTTGATGGGGAGAGTGACACGCACCCTTCCAGATGCTCAAGGGCTTGTACGCAGAGCGGAGGTGAAGACGAAATTGGGCATGTACACGTGACCAATAAGTAAATTGATCTTCATCCTAGAAGGTGATGTCTGAAAGGCCATGGAAATGTTTGAAATTTGTGAAATATGATTACATTATTTATGTGGTGTGAGCCAAGCGCCGCCACGCCTTTGAATCAACAAGACGACTTCGATAACAAAAGGAGATTGTGAACACCTGTGGAATTACTTTTGAATAACTTGGAATGCACATTTCATTTTATCTGCAAAACAAATGAGAAAATTGAATTTATGTGGTGCGAGCCAAGCGCCGCCACACCTTTGAATTTGTGGATCCCGAATAGTATGAGATGTCAACCAACCATGCTATTTTAATATTGTTATGTATATTGTGTGATTACAAAAGTGGTGCGAGCCAAGCGCCGCCACAAGTTGATATATTATATTTTGAAGCCGTGGATTCAAACTTTATTATGGACCATGTAACTACTAGCACACCAATCGGCTTTTTGTTATGTCAGCCTGCTGATAGATTCGATTCGCAAACACTTGAGTTCAGCTTCGAAACCAATAAGTCCGTCCTGAAGAATTAGCGAATCAGTTAGGTTTTAAGCAGCATCGTGATATTGTTATTTGTAGCTTCGGCACATGGACAGGAACAATTTGATAAACAATACCTGTGCTAACAGCGAAAACATTCAGAAACTTGTAATATGTCATGACATGATGAACCGTATGCTGAAACAAACTGAAACCTGATGCTCAAACTGGAAATTGAACAGTTACTTTGGACTTTGTTTAAGGACAATAACAGAAGAACTCTCAAAATGATTTGATGTTATTAAATTTGTATGCATGTTGTTACCTGAACCTTTTTGAGGAGTGCATATTGATGCTCATCAAGAAGGGGGCAGCTTTGTATGTTAAAATTGATTGATGTAACATAGATAAGACTGAAATTTATATGTTTTGTATTTCAAAGTATTAAGTAGAAATTCTTAAAAGAAAAGTGCTAAGAAAACATGTTTGTTTTGATATTGTTTGGGTTACAGTCTATTCCCAGTAGGTAAGATACATTCCTGTCATGGGTAGTGTTCAGGAAGCACATTTATTTATTTCAGCTCATTTAATTTTTTGTTATCGAACAGAGACAAAGATATTTGTGTACTATAGTATAAGGCAAACAAACAGAGAAGAAAGGTAATACTCTAAAATATGATTCTTTAGACCAAATTCAAAGTATTGAATGCTTTAAATTTGAAGCATATTACGATTTGAGAGATTTTGTACTTTAGAAGTCAGGAGGAATAATTTGTTTGTTTGTTTTTCCCGAGGAAAGGGAACAATACCAGTGATATGTTGTTTTCTAATATTTCTGTGTTTATGTTTTTAGAAATTTGGATCTACAATACAAACAGTGTATTTTCTAGATTAACAGGATGTTTGACTGTTTCAAGAAAACAATTTGTTGTTGATAAATTACATCTAACTCTAGATACCTTTGGTATGAAAATTCTATAATATTGATAACTTTTATCAAGCAGGATAAATTTTTGAAGTTGTGAAAGTGTAGTATTAAAGGTGTATACAGTGTCCAAATGTACTAAGGTGTATTTTGAAAGGTAAATCACAAGAACAGTTATTGTATGGTGCTCAGAGTCATGCATAGCCATGTCAGTCTCCTTATCACTAGTGGAGGTCATAGAAACAAAATTGCTATTGATGCACTGGAGTTTGGTGAATAGAATGGGGTGTAGTGTATTCCCATTCAAGCTGTATTGTAAAAGTGTTAACATAATTTATGTTTCATGGTCAGTGTTTTTGACAGATCAGTCTAGCAGGGGCGTTGTCACGGTGATAGTGCTGTTAAGGTACTTGACCCATTTTACTTTTGATTTCTGTTTCCTGTTGCAAAACAGTTTAGAATGGTACAAAGTGACTACAAACAGTTTGTTAGTTTGGATGATCAGGATAATTACATACTTGCTACATGTAGTTCAAGTATTTAAGTTGTGATTTGATTTCAAAGTTTGATTTTATTTTAGGAGTAAAACTTTGCAATTTAAGACTTTAGAACAGTTAATTTGTTTTTATTAAGTTCAGTATAAGGATATTGAATGTTGTTGACTTGATTTGAATAAGTTATTATTTTAATTAAAAGATGATCTTTAAAGAAATTTTCTATATGTTCATATTTAGTGTAAATCAAAATTTAGATGTACGAAACATTGTTCAAATATTTGGGCACCGTTTATTTGATGTTACGAGCTGTATAAATAGGGTAACTTAAGAGTAGTCTACTTGATATATTAATCATTAACAAATATTATGTTTAGCTATATTGTTGGTGCTGTTTAAGAATACAATAAGGCTATAACTTCCTTATTGGTCAAACAAACCTGTGATACAACTTATATTGTGTTAATTTGTAGGCATAATAGTTAAAAGTTTGTTCTTAAAAGGAATGGAATTGGTGATGTCAAAACTACGAAAGTTCGAATGACTTGTGAGTTGACGAGAGGCGAAAGTTGAAGAAGCGAAGGCGAAGTGCAGAAGCGTTGGAAATCATAAAAATTATCACTAATTTTATTATTTACAATAAAGAATTATATATTTGCCTACTTTGCTATTCGTCCTCGAATCGCCCAA
>CALNVZ010003430.1:41348378-41365894 GCA_940671915.1 Paracentrotus lividus | reverse complement strand
AAAGAGAGAGATTAACACTTTCGCCTCTAAAAGTAATGAAACCAATCCAGTAAGTCCAATCTACTTTGCATGTATGGATTTCCTTGATGGTATGTATATTGTTTCTTTGAAACATTTAAAACGCCAAATGTTCTAAAGCTCTGTAATCAATAAGAAATTTTCAAACATTGAACTAAAGTTTAGATTGCTTTTTAATTAAATATTTCTTCCCTCATAATCCCTAGATGAATATCCCTGCCATATTAAGTTCCTCCTATAATAAAGGGTTTGTTTTGGAATTCCTTTCCTTTCTAAAATCTTAATAATAGAATCCAAAAATTCAAGTTGTTCTTTTCTTTACTTACAAACAGGGAAATAAAAACATTTCCCAATATTACTTTCCTGGTTTTGTCAACGACGCCAATAGTAAAAATGTACCTGCCTCCTGTATCGATGATGTATGGTTTTAAATGTGACATCAAATACCTTATCATTAGTATCATAACACCTTTACTGTGGTTTGTACCGTGACTATAAATGCAAAAGCCATCCCATTACGAAAATTCTCGTTTAAAAAAACAGGAAGCTTATCATAGCACCCTCCACGATTGTCGACTTCCAAACCATTCCTCACACCCCTCCCATCCCCGATATCACAATCTTTTCTAGGGATGGTAATCCCAAGTAAAAATACACACTCGCCCAGATAAACCACCTTCCACCCAAGGAGAAGTGACCTTCATGGCCTGGCAGCGAGAGAGGAAGAGAGAGGAGAGAGAGAGAGAGGTACAATGAGTCCTGAATCTATTTTCTGTCACAATGCAGCAGCAAGGTGTATCCATAGAAGGTCTTTATTTTGAAACATTATGACTATAAGTTCTTTCCTTAAATAATTAATTTTCGCTTTACTTAAACGGGAAGTTTTCCATTCCAGTAACTTAAATAATCATTACGTAAGAATCCCGCTCGACTTTATTTCATGAAGGATTTAATTTCGAAACATCATCGACTTATAAGTTCTTCCGAATAAATAATCCATTTTCGTATTAAAAACGGGACGTTTTCATCCATAACTAAAATAAATTAATGTACGTAATTGTACCCGCTCCGACTTGTTTCATAAAGGTTTTATTTAGAAACATTATCGACGTCAAAGTTCTGCCGATAAATAATAATTTCCGCTACTAAAAACGGGACGTTTTCATTCATAACCCAAATAATTTAATTAGCGTAATTGTACCCGCTCTGACTTTATGATATTTTTATATGGCAAGTAGGGGAACGGCCCGTTGTAATAATAGAATTTTTGTAAAACATGAAGGAATTTATTTTGAAACATTATTGAATATAATTTCTTCCGATAAATAATTAATTTTCGCTACTTAAACTGTCGGGAAGTTTTCAATTCATAACTAAATAATTTAATTTTGTAATTGTACGCGACTCCGACTTATTTCATTAAGGTTTTATTTTGAAACATTGTCGGACGTTCAAGTTCTAGCTGATAAAATTAAATATTTTCGCTACTAAAAACGGGACGTTTTCATTCCAATAACCAAATAATTAATTACGTAATTGTACACCGGCTCCGACTTTTATGATATTTTATATGCAAGTAGGGGAAACGGGCCGTTGTAATAATAAAATTGGTAGAAAAAACATAAAGGATTTATTTTGAAACATTATCGACTATAAGTTCTTTCCGATAATAATCATTTCGCTATAAAAAACGGGACGTTTTATTCCCAATAACCCAAATAATTAATTACGTAATTGTACCCGCTCCGACTTTATTCATAAAGGTTTTATTAGAAGACATTTATCGACCGTCAAGTTCTGCCGATGATATAATTTTCGCTACTAAAACGGGACGTTTTCATTCCATACCCAAAATAATTAATTACGTAATTTGTACCGCTCCGACTTATGATATTTTATATGCAAGTAGGGGAACGGCCGTTGTAATAATAAGATTTTGTAGAAACATGAAGGATTTTATTTTGAAACATTATCGCTATAAGGTTCTTATCCGATAAAATTTATTTTCGCTACTTAAACTGTCGGGAAGTTTTCATTCCATAACTAAATTAATTAATTTTGTAATTGTACCCGCTCCGACTTTATTTCATAAAGGTTTTATTTTGAAACATTGTCGACGTCAAGTTCTGCCGATAAAATAATATTTTCGCACTAAAAACGGGACGTTTTCATTCCATAACCAAATAATTAATTACGTAATTGTACCCGGCTCGACTTTATGATATTTTTATATGCAAGTAGGGGAACGGCTGTTGTAATAAATAAAATTGGTAGAAAACCAAAACATAAAGGATTTATTTTGAAACATTATCGACTATAAGTTCTTCGATAAATAATAATTTTCGCTATTTAAAACGGGACGTTTTCATTCCATAACTAAATTAATAATTACATAATTGTACCGCGCTCCGACTTTTGTTTCTGAAGGTTTTATTTAGAACATTATCGCGTCCAAGTTCTGCCGATAATAATAATTTTCGCTACTAAAACGGGACGTTTTCATTCGCATACCAAATAATTAATTACGTAATTGTACGCCGCTCCGACTTATGAATATTTTTTATGGCCAAGTAGGGGAAGCGGCCGTTGTAATAAATAGATTTTGTAGAAAACATGAGGATTTCTTTTGAAACATTATCGCTATAAGATCTTCGATAAATACATTATTTTGCTATTAAAACTGTCGGGAAGTTTTCATATATACTAAATAAATTAATTTTGTAATTGTAAGCCCGCTCTCGACTTTATTTCATAAAAGGTTTTATTTTGAACATTTCGACTTTCAAGTCTGCCGATAATATAATTTTCGCTACTAAACGGGACGTTTTCATTCCATATACCAAATAATTAATTACGTAAATTGTACCCCGCTTCTCCGACTTTATGAATTTAATATGGCAGTAAGGGGAACGGCGTTGTAATAATAATTTGTAGAAACATAAAGGAATTTATTTGAAAACATATTGAATATATAAGTTGCTTCCGATAAATAACATTTTCCGCTATTAAAAACGGGAACGTTTTTTCATTTCATAACTAAATAATTAAATTTTGTAATTGTAGCCAGTTCCGACTTTGTTTCATAAAGGTTTTTATTTCGAAACATTATTGACGTCAAAGTTCTGCTGCCGATAATATAATTTTTCGCTAACTAAACGGGACGTTTTACATTCCATAACCAAATATTAATTATGTAATTGTACCCGCTCCGGACTTTTTGATATTTTATATGAAGTAGGGGAACGGCCGTTGTAAATAATAGATTTGGTAGAAAACATGAGGATTTATTTTGAAACATTAATCGACTATAAGGTTCTTCCGATAAATAATATTTTCGCTACTTAAACTGTCGGGAAGTTTCATTCCATAACTAAATAATTAATTTGTATTGTACGCTCCCGACATAAAGGTTTTAATTTTGAAACATTGTCGGACGTCAAGTTCTGCCGAATACAATAATAATTTTCGCTACTAAAAACGGGACGTTTTCATTCCATAACCAAATAATTAATTACTAAATGTACGCGCTCAGACTTTTAATGATATTTTATATGCAAGTAGGGGAACGGCCGTAATAATAGATTGGTAGAAAACATGATAGATATTACTTATCGACTATTAATTCTTTCGATAATATTATTATTTTCGCTACTTTAAACGGGGAAGTTTTCATTCAATATCTAAATATTAATTACGTAATTGTACCCGCTCCGACTATTTTGATGAAGGATTATTTCGAAACATTATCGACTTTAAGTTCTTCCGCTAAATATTAATTTTCGCTCTTAACGGACGTTTTCATTCCATAATAACTAATAATTAATTCCGTGATTGTACCCGCTCCGACTTTATTTCATAAAGTTTTATTCGATTATCGACTATAAGTTCTTTCGTAAATAAATCATTTTCGACTAAAACGGGACGTTCATTCCATAACTTAATAATTGATTACGCAATTGACCCGCTCCGACTTTATTCAGAAAGGTTTTATTTCGAAACATTATCGACTTAAGTTCTTCCGATAAATATCATTTTCGCTACTTAAAAGCGGACGTTTCATTCATAACCAAAGAATCAATTACGTACCCGCTCCGACTTTATTTTCACAAGGGATTTATTTCGAAACATTATCGACTCTAAGTTCTGCCTCGATAATATAATTTTTACACTAAAAACGGGACGTTTTTCATTCCATAACTAAATAATTAATTACGTAATTGTACCCGTTCCGACTTTATTCATAAAGGTTTTATTTTGAAACATTAACGACGTCAAGTTCGCCGATAATAATTATTTTCGCTACTAAACAACGGGACGTTTCATTCCTAACTAAATAATTAATTTTGTATTGTACCGCTCCTACTTTATTTCATAAGGTTTTTATTTTGAAACATTGTCGACGTCAAGTTCTGCCGATAAGTAGAATTTCGCTACTAAACGGGACGTTTTCATTCATAACTAAATAATTAATTACATAATTGTACCGCTCCGACTTTATGGGCATGGGCCGCTCTAGCTCTGCGCTCCTCCTCTATGCACGTGCGTGCACGTTCGAGAGTTGGGGGATATTTTTTTAAATTGCTATTCGCCAATTGTGGGTCATTTTGCATCGTTCAAAATTCCCATTCTGATCTTCATCTAAATTTCGAATCGTTTTTGGATATACCAATGTCCTGAACGAACAGAATACAAATTCATTATTCCTAGATTTCTGTGAGGCAGGAAGCTCTTAAGTTTGTTTACACTGTTGGTCGTAAGAAGAACAGCTGCAATTAATCCAGCCCCACGCTGTGATCTGTGGTCATCAGCCTGTTGCGGTGCGTGGTTACAGTCTGTTATCAGCTCTTATCAGCTGCCAACCACCCTCCCCAGTTTAACGAGAGAAAGAAAACTCTCCCAAATTTTGAAAATGGGGTAGTGAAAACCCCGGCAGCTTTAACAAGGAAACCCATTGCATTGCGTGTTATGTCAATAGGAGCTCTGCCGGGGTTTATTTAAAAACGGAGGAATCACGTAATGCCAACTAGAGCTCCATTACTCACTATATCTTGGTGCTGAAGGTTTCCTGGAGAAAAATATATGCCCCCTTTTTCCTTACACCATTTAAAAATTGTTTGCCATTTATTCGCTCTCGAATTCCTTAACGTTTATAGATATAAAATGCATATTGTGGACTTAGACATCGAGGTATGGACAAGATACTATATCTTGGGATGAGATGGAAGAGCGCCGCGCCTAGTTTGCCTCGCTTACATTTAAAACTGGTCATGATCAAAAGCCACTGCTAACTGACGCTGAAACGAAAAAGAAAGAAAAAACAAAGTCACATAAAGACAACATGAACGTGCAAGACTTATCGAGGTGACCCTCCCCGAAAGACGTATCTGAAACAACAACCCTCTTTGGCATCTTATATAGATGTCTGCCACCCCTCCCTACTCTGATTTGTTTTAAATGCAAGTCAGAATTGAGCAAAGGAAAACTAAAGAAAACCATTCATCTGACTATTACATATCCTTTTCGTACTCATGTCTATATACATACGGCATTTCCACTGAATCTGGATTAAAGTTCAACGGGGCAGTTACCAAGTATAACTGGCACATCTTATATTATATTGTTGTATTGTACTACCTTCATTGAGATCTTCTTACTGTATAAGTGGTTATTTTCGCGGTGACTTTTATTTTGCGAATTTCGCGAGTCGGTCATCCGCGAATATTTCCTCTTCAGTACAAGGCTATTTATAGTATGAAGTCATCACCAAAATCGCGAATTTTTGCTCTCGCGATTTCCCCAATTAGTCCAAAATCGCGAAAATATCTGTACGCGAAAATATTGGCTTATACAGTATTTTAAACATAAAAAGGTCATACCAACGGACCACTGTTTAAATCGCCCTACACCTTTCAAATATGTGCATCTTTTATACATTCACTCCAATTCAGCTTAACCAATTCTAGGATTCCACATGCAATTCAAAATAAATGTCCAAATAATCATCCAGTCTCTTGAACTGGGTGTGTCCATATACGTTTCCTTTGAAAACATATCAATGGAGACAGGATTAACTTAAAAGAAAGGATGCATCGTTACTGTAGCAATTGACATTACACCAGAGATTCATCCTTCCTCCTCCCCCCCCCGCCCACTCCATTAAAATAATTTGCATTTACACATTTATGTTGATAACATAGAATATCAACAGCATCCAGTCTCTTGAACTGGGTGTGCCATACGTCCCTTTGAAACATATCAATGAGAACAGGTTTAAGGAAACAGAAAGGATGCATCGCACTGTAGCAATTGACATTAACACCGTGCATGACCCCTCCGTCCTCTCCCTCCCCCTTCCAATTAAAATAATTGCATTTAGACCATTTACGTTGTTACATTAGAATAATTAACAACAATTCAGTCTCTTGAACTAGGTAGTCCATACCTCCCCTTTGAAACATAATCAATGAGAATGGGTTAAGGAAAACAAAGGATAGCATCGTTCTGTAGCAAGGACATTAACACGAAAGACTCCTCCTTCCTCCTCCCCCCTTCCAATTAAAATAATTTGCATTTACACTATTTATGTTGATTACATAGAATAATTAAACAAGCAATTCAGTCTCTTGAACTGGTGTTGTCCCTACCTCCCTTTGAAACATATCAATGAGAACAGGGTTTAAGGACAAGAAAGGATGCATTCGTACTGTAGCAATTGACATTAACACCGTGCATTACCCCTACGTCCTCTCCCTCCCCCACTCCATTAAAATATTTGCATTACACCATTTAATGTTGATTACGTAGAATAATTAAACAAGCAATTCAGTCTCTTGAACTGGGTGTGTCCATACCTCCCTTTAAAACATATCAATGAGAACAGGTTGATTACAAGAAAGAATGCATCATACTGTAGCAATTGACATTAACACGAAATACTCCTCCTTCCTCCCCCCCTCTCCCATTAAAATAATTTACATTTACAACATTTATGTTGATTACATAGAATAATTAACACAAGCAATCCAGTCTCTTGAACTGGTATGTCCATACCTCCCCTTTGAAACATATCAATGAGAATGGGTAAGGAAAAGAAAGGATGCATCGTCTGTAGAATTGATATTAACATGAAGACTCCTCTCTTCTCCCTCCCTCCTTCCAATTAAAATAATTTGCATTTAGACCATTTACATTGATTACATAGAGTAATCAAACATGCATTGTAATATTTATGCAGCACAAAATCTTTCTTGAGTCATGCTTTTTATCTTCTCTCTGACATAATAGCTAACAGAATTCAGTCTCTTGAATTGGGTGTGTAAATACGTTCCCTTTGAAACATGTCAATAAGAACAGGTCATCGTAATCAAACTAGATAGTATTGACATATGAAAGGGTTGTTACTAAGATTTTTCAAACCACACCTGCACGTAATTGATCTGTTTCTTTTGTTATCAAATAATGAAAGAATGTGGTCCTTTAATTGCAGAAACCTGCCTTTAATTGCCTATAAAAGTGATACAAATTTAGCTCCCCCCCAAAAAAAAAAAAAAAATTAAATAATAATAAATAAAACCTTGGTTATAAATGACATATCGTAATATATATCCTTCAAATTTCAGAGATAATTGTGGATAAAGAGTTATCTTTTACATATTTTATATCATAGTTTTTCTAGTTTCCTTTAAAGCGTGACACGAGAGATTTCTCTCGCCTTTTAATAACTTTTTTTCTCCACATTTTAATAAATTTTTTCCTCTTCTTACACTTTTCTTTTTCTTTCTCAACCTTATCGCTCTAAAAAAAAAAAAAAAAAAAAAAAACCTAATCCCTTCACCTCGTTTTCTCTGCACAAATACAAATTTCTTCCATACCTCAAAAAACGAATTAAATATTATATTCTATTTTTTAAAACCTTCAAAGTAACAACCTATGTCATTTTTAAAACAAGTTATGAATAAATTTTAACTTTTGAGATATGTTTTATTAGCTTTTAAGTTGTACAACGTCTTTTGATTACAGGTAAAACTTGAGAAAAAAAAATTGATTCGATATAACTCAAATAATCTGGATTAGATATGACATACCATTTATCTAGTTTCATAGAGTATTTAATTGCATGCATTTGTATGAAACAAAGTTAATACTCTCTTATATCCTCGTGAATTCTCCTTTAAATGTGGCATGATGAGGAATGCATCCACATGCACACTTAGGAATACAACTTAAATTATCATCACGAACATCACTTGAAACAGTTAACGTCAGTATTCGTTTTCTTTACTTTTTGTGTTCTTTTATCATATCTCCATTGGGAAAGATGGTACTTAGTCCTATTCCCATGTTTATATAGAACAATGTTACACGGTCGAATTATTACGTTAATTACTTCTTCTGTCTTTGAAGCACTCTTCAAATTCGCTCTGTAGTTCTTCTCATTCACAAAATGACAGTATTATAGTATGTCTGTGTTCATTCATAATTCATAAGTCAACAAAATTCACAGTTTAACTGACGAACGCTTCCTCCGTCTTTTGTTGCAAAACAATCACGTGTAATTCATTATCAATTTATCAGCAATTTAGAATGAAATATTATACAAGAAAAGATGAAGCAAATCTTACTTTATCGTTGGCGACAGGTATTTTCCTTTATCCATTTCCTCCTTAACTTATATCCCGGGGCTATCTCGCTGTGTAGCTTGTACGTTGAGTGTTTCCCTCGGCTATTTATTTTCATATAATCCTCATCGACCAATACTATAAATAATGAAATCTATATTTGTTGCAGATTTACGATTCACTGATATTTTCTCCTGCTACTGCTCCTAGATCCCCTCATGCTGTGTTGCTGCCACTATCGATCAACGGCCCTGTTTTCAATTACTTCGATGCCTTCTTCCCATCGGGCCCTGGTCATTCCTTGCCCATCTCCTCGCTATGGACGGTGTACTGTCGTCTGCTTTCCCCACGTTGCACTTCTCCATTCCGCTCCATCCTAAAACCTTCCTGATCCGGGTGTATCTAATCATCACCTATACAGGTTTCATTTTATAGCAAGTGATAAATGTTCTTTTTGTAATAAATATGAAGAAACCTATAGGCATATACTTTTTTAATGTGAAAAAGTAGGAGATTTATGGGAACTTAGTAGTAATTTTTTCAGTCTTCCAATTCTCAAGAAACTAATTTGGAAGGAAATTCATATTGGTATCGAGGAAACAGCTGTAAACATACAAATACTAAATCATATCATTTTACTAATCAAATATTTAATATATCAAGGGAGAGGAAAAGGAAAACCACCAACTCCTGTAAGATGATCAGGAAAAGGTTACTTTTAAGCAAAGAAGAAGAAGGCAAAATTGAATCTAGAGCAGGAAAACGTTCACAGCAACACAAAAAAAGGGAACATTTGAAAAGTATTTAACACTAACCAAATAATGCGAAAGATGGGAAGGGAGGGAGACGCCCGGTTTGCCACCATGGGTTTGATCGATCTATGCACTGTAGACTGCCCTCTATCTTGTTTTCTGTTTGTTTTGTTTGTTTTTGTTTAGTTTTGTTTTTGTTTTGTTTTGTTTTGGGTTTTTTTAAGTGTGTTGTGTGGGTGTGTGTCGTGTGGGGGGGGTGGGATGGAGGTGTGTGTGATGTGTTTGGATGGTGAGGGAGAGGTGCATATACATTCACTCATTCAGTTTATATAATTGCCTTTTTGCAAATCTTTTGTTTATGCTTACATTGTAATATCTGTTGCATATTTTATAGACTCTTGCAGAGTCGTTTATAATTATTTTCTGTGATCTTGACTATGTAAAGCTCAGAGGCAGTTATTTGTTATGTTATTTCTCAGATTATGCTGTATGTTTATGATTTGAATGAACAATAAAGAATACTACAAAACAAAAATATTGACAAGCAAACAGGATCTGCTCTCTTTTCCTTTTATTGCCAAATCATGTCATTTTTAGAAGAATTAGTTTATACTAATTTAACCTCATGAAATTTTGAGATAAGGGCTGACCTTTTTTTTGATTGCTGTTAGTGATCTTTCGCATAAAATACTGCATCTTCACTTGTTCTGATTTAGTTACAGATTTGTGGAGGACGCATGTTTATCCCCTGGTTACAACGATGAAGCACCCTAGGACTCATGGTGAGCGGGTGATGGAAAGCAGCCCTCTAGGATCATGGTGAGCAGGGGATGGAAGCACCCTAGGACTCATGGTGAGCAGGGGATGGAAAGCACCCTAGGACTCATGGGTGAGCAGGGGATGGAAAGCACCCTAGGATCATGGGTGAGCAGGGGATGGAAAGCACCCCTAGGACTCATGGGTGAGCAGGGGATTGAAAGCACCCTAGACTCATGGGTGAGCAGGGATGAAGCACCCTAGGACTCATGGGTGAGCAGGGGATTGAAAGCACCCTAGGACTCATGGGTGAGCAGGGGATGGAAAGCACCCCTAGGATCATGGTGAGCAGGGATGGAAAGCACCCCTAGGACTCATGGGTGAGCAGGGGATTGAAAGCACCCCTAGGACTCATGGGTGAGCAGGGGATTGAAAGCACCCCTAGGACTCATGGGTGAGCAGGGATGAAAGCACCCCTAGGACTCATGGGTGAGCAGGGGATTGACAGCACCCTAGACTCATGGGTGAGCAGGGGATGGAAAGCACCCCTAGGACTTCATGGGTGAGCAGGGAATTAAAAGCCACCCCTAGGACTCATGGGTGAGCAGGGGATTAAAAGCACCTCTAGGACTCATGGGTGAGCAGGGGATTAAAAACACCCCTAAGACTCATGGGTGAGCAGGGGATTGAAATGAAGGCGAATCGGGGCGCTCCGGAAGTGATGAGGCGAGGCGGGGGATGAGGCAACGTCGTGGACGGAGGAGGTTGCATCTAGTTCCAGTTCTTCCCCTCTTGAGTTTGAGGATGATTCACCATCCGACTCACCCTCGGCTCAGAGTCGGACTCAACACCAGAATCAGAAAAAGAATTGCAGAGGGCAAAAAGGAGGCGGTCCAAAGAAGCTGTGAAAAACAGATCTAAGAGAAGGAAGATTGCTAAGAAACTCAAACGCAAACAAAAAACAGGATCACGAAACGAGTGATACCAAATATACACAAAGCACTTTGGAAAGTGGATCACCAACAAAAAGAAGTCCAACATACAAAAGTCTGTATGAGAGCGACATCTACTATGAGCCACAGGCAGACCCACTTCTAAAAAAAAATTGCTAATGGCGAACCCTCAATCGGCAAGTCAAGCTTCTAGAAAGAGGGCCCATTCAGTGAATAACAATAGCGGATATGGCAGACAAATTCCACCCTGGCCACATGGTGATGCCTTGGATGACTCTGACTTTGCTGCAGGAGGTAGTGAGACTATGCTTTTCCCATGAGAATGGCGCCCTCGGATGAAGAAGACATACAAGGAAAGCAAAACGACTTTAATAAAAACAGACCTTTAGAAAAAGGCCACGGCCGTCATCAAATTTAAGTATTGTGAGAAGAAAAGAAGGGAAGGGACAGGGAAATAAAATAAAATAAATGGAAGTAAAAAGAGAGAAACAAAATTTATGAACATTGCAATATGAAACTGTCAGAATGTTGGTAATTTTAAACCACAACTCAATTGTATATTCAATTTTCAAGTATAGATTTTTTTTTTTTTTATTATTTTATTATTCTAAAGATATAATGACTTTGATGTACATACTTAAATATGTAATAAATTCAGACATTAATCGGGATACTGATCGTTGTTATTTCACAATATTGATTCATATTTTTGTGGAGATATTTTATTAAAAGGTATTGAATTGTCATAATACATGAAGACATTTGGCAACTTTGTGGAGGCTTTACCTAATAAATTGATGAATATCCACATTTTTATTATTTTTTTTGTTATGACCCATCCATTATCCACAAGTGCATGGCACTTCAAGCAAAATCTCCTTCTGCCTACGAATTACTAAGAACTTCACGTTTTCTCACTCTCCCCACAAAAGGACTTTGAGACATCATGCCAATTTTACCGACAACCTTCCTGGCTACAACACAGAGATCATTCACATGGTAATGTACGATATCATGTAAATAAAATTGAACCGAATCAGAAATCTACACAAGACAGTCTGCCCAGAAAGCTGGCATGTCAGAGCTGATGCTTGGCCAAATTGCCAACTATTGTCCAATAATCTCTCGCAATTCCATTATTCGGAATTCTACCTCCCTCAATGATATCTGGGGTAAAATTAGAATGCTTTCAGGCTTTTTGGGATCGTCTCCTAACAACTGCGGTTGCATTAAAGTGTTAACTATAATTGATACTTTGACTGACGTCTATTCCTTCATTGTCACAGATCAATGGGTTCAACAGCCTCAGGCCTCTACAAAAAATTTATTTTCCACTTGCCCTGTTGGGTAAGTGAAATTTTGTTATGCTTGCTCAAGAGAAAAAACCACTTGCCCACATTTTTTTAGTTTCGATATCAGTAAAAGGATTTATTTTTATAACTTTCCCCATCTTGTTTTTGCCCACTTTTTTACAAAGCAGAAATGAGCATCAAAATATATTGCCCTCCAAATTTGACATTCTTTATCATATTGTCGATTTCCTTGATCCTTTGCTGAGTTTGCTCAGCAACTTGTGTCTCATTTTGATATGATGAATCACATACAGTTGTATAATACTTGTGTATTATGTGTTTATAAACATATATTTTATTGTGTTTTTGAGGGAAAATGTTGAATATACATCTTGTGCTCAAATCATCGCTTGCCCAATTGGGCAAGTGGCTCTGAACTTTGCTTGCCCGCCTGTGGTTTTCACTTGCCCCGGGCAAGCGGGCAAGTGGGTTTGCAGCGCCCTGAGCCTGGGGAGCCTTAATGACGAACTTGCCTAGTATACAAAGGGATGGACCAGTGAAAGTATTGCAGCAATAGCCAGTCATGTGCTTGTACTTATGATTCGTGGCATTTTATGCACCATTAATTGTTTTGTGATAATTTGTTTAACACTTTGAATTGTGTATTAAGCCAAGTAACCATTGTGTAAGGAATTTGGTATGAACCTTAGGAGGACAGGTTTTCGTGACTTTAGTACTAATGTATGCAGGAATTATAGTTTGTATTGTGTGGAACCAATGTTAGCAAGTATTTTACATGTTACAACAGTAATAGTGTCATAGTTAGTGTCATAACTATACTTGGCTTAATAGACATAGGTGTGTATTGGTTATGTGCTGTGAACTTTTACCACATAAAATGTTCATTTCCTAGGTAACTTGCAGTTCAAGAGGCCTAAAGTGTTTGAGACTTCAGGGAGAGGGTAGACAGGAGGGGCAAAGCCTGACTCTGAATCTTTGGAGTAACATGGATCTGGAGGGTGTCAGAATCGATGAGGCAATCAATGTGCATGCAGTGGAGGTGTTGGGAGATGGGGTGTTGACATTGTCACCGTCTACCACAATTTCTGTAAATTATAATTTTTTGTATTTACTTTAACAATTAGTGTTTCCATCTTGTATTAAAATATGTGTCTTTGTAGGGAGTTTGGTAAATGAGAAGTTTATTTGCTTGTCCCGCCGCTGAGCGGAGCCATTCATCAAGGGATCTTGATGGAGATCGAGAAGCGAGACCGTAAGATAGATCATCTGGAGGAGGAACTTAAAGGTTGCAAAAAACGAATCGAGCAGCTTGAGCAGTATTCTCGAAGAAACTGCTTGATTGTCCACGATCTCCCAGAAAAATAAAATGAAGTCATTGATACAGCCGTTCGTGATCTTGCCAAGGATAATCTGAAAGTCAAACTCAATGCGTTGGACATCGACCGGAGCAATCGCATTGGTAAGTCAGGGAGGATTGACAAAAATGGCCAACCCTTGCCAAGGCAAGTTGTCATCAAATTCTCACGGTATGGACCACGATCACAAATTTACGAAGTGAGGAAGAACCTGAAAGGTTCAAAAATATTTATTCATGAGAACCTCAAAGCTGAGCGGCAGGCATGCCTTCGTAGAGTCAGGGTAAAATACCCTGGCCCAGACAATAATGTCTGGACCCAAGATGGCAAAATTAAGGTTCGTCAGAAAGATAACAGTTTAATTACAATCAGTGACAATTACACAAGCTAAACTGTGATATCAATATTTCAGTCCCATCTTGCTTTGACTCTTTCATGTGATGATGAGTTTTTTTCTTCCTTTTCTATCTAACTGTTTTGATTTGTTGATCAGATCATAAGACATTCAACATATTTGATGTCTTTTCTTTTTTTCTACCTTTTTTTTTTTTTTTGCTTTTGCTTTTCACGTACTGACCATGTCTATAAATGTTATTATGGACATGTCTTTTTATCATGTATTGCGTAAATATGTTTTTGTGTTGTGCTGGTGTTATGGTGAGAGTATGTGTGCGTGTTTTGATGCAGTTGCATACACTGCTGATATTAAAAAATATGGATTTGACCCTATTTTGAGACCATTCATTAAAGAAATGAACTTGCTGGAAAGTAATTCAGGTTTAAAACTTCTTGTTGGTGGTACAGAAATACAAATCCATGAGACAATTGTTTCATTCAGAGGAGATTGGCTGCCCATGATTTATTGGGTTTCATGAGCCCATCAGCCAACAAGCTATGTGGGGTTTGCAAGGGGTCTCAAGAACAAATTCAGGTTGAGTGGATGAAGTATACAGCCCCCCAGACAGCAAACAAAAGCACAATTATCAGAAGTCTTCATATATAATATACTGTAAGCGATGTAATATAGTTTACTATGAAGAGCGCACTAAATGCTAGTTATTACCCACGCCGATGAAATCGGCAGGGTATTGTAAAGGGTTCCGTATGTTTGTTTGTTTGTTTGTTTGTTTGTGTACAAGATAACTAGAGAACGGGTGAACGGATTTGCACCAAATTTTCAGGGATTGTTTGGATAGTGAAAGGAAAGAATCGATTAGATTTAGGTGATGATTGGTTGATCCCTGCAGATTCTGTGTGACCTTTTTGTTTTTACTCTGGACCGTCTAGTTTTGACTCGATAGTGAAGTGTTTGTGAAGATCACCGTTTCGCACGTATACACGAAGCGGTTTAACGGATGCGTATTTTTTTTTCCTATCCGCGATGAGGGCCTCAGTGGCGATAGCGCAAACAGACCCACCAAAAGTCCAAGTGCGCAGTAGCTCTTAAATTGGTCTTTTCCAAAGGTAAAGCGCAGTACTAGATATCATGATAGGATCTAGGAGTTCGCTTTAATACTGCGGCAGCCATATCCCCAGCCCATATCCCATGCGCACACAAACGTAACACTAACATTAGTGAATTTCGAAACAAGGTGTATAAAGCACATCTTCTCGCCAGGTCATATAAAGGTAGGAGGTTTTGCAGACTATTTTTATGATCAGTACATTAATATTCATCTTCCTTAACTGCTGGGACACGCTACCACAGTGGTGTAGTGCGGCAAGGATCCCAAGCGATTTTTTAGGAAGCTCCAATGCCGGTGACCTGGCCTTGAGCAGGGTTAACGAACGTGCGGTCACACATAGGCCGGGGACAGGTCAGCGTGGAGACGATTGGGTCGTTCACTAACCGAGGGCACCCGGGTGTGTGGCTGTTAGTACGTCTTCCTTGCACAGTTTTTATATCTGTCGTCTATTTTGTTGTTTTATACGGAATTGTATGCCTTTTAGCATAAGTTGTTTTATTGATTTCATTGTTTTTCATTGCATTGACCTTTTCTTTGAGTAACTTTCCCTCGAGTTGAGGGCTGAACTTAGCTCACTATTTCGCCACCCAAATCTATTTGGGACGGTGGAATTATACAGAGTGGGTAGATAAACAGAGTGACGACACGCGTATCCAAAACTAGGGGCACACAGTCAAAGGTCAACCATGGGGAGCTGAAAAGGAACTATTTCATAAGCAGTTGATGCCCTCAACAGCTGATTCAGTGCCAATGGAACTTTTTTTGCAATAAGCTCATGTGTTTTAATCATACGCTGCCAGGATGCGCGGTCAGGATGCGTCTTAACATAATTGCGCAATGATCACAAAAATAGTTCCTTTTCAGCTCCCCATGTTTGACCTTTAACTGTGCACACCTAGATTTGGGTACGCGTGTCGTCACTCTCTCTATCTACCCACTCTGGTTTGCAAATAGTTCCATTTTGAGCCCCATGAAAAAATTAACCAATCAGAGACGACTTCCGTTGCCGTCACTCTCTCTATCTACCCACTCTGGAATTATAGGTCGAGCCCCATCTATAGTGAATATACCATATAGTGTGAGCTAAGCCTAAGTGACATGTAGTGTAGTTTTTTATTTTTCGGATGTGGACTTTTGGCAATATCGTGAAATGGGCCTCGCTCAAAAAATTTTCTAAGTTAATTTAATTTAGAGTTAGGGTTAGGATCACTTAACACAGTCTCATGCCAGGTTATTGTTAGATAACCTTGTACTCTGGCATACTGCAGTGCAAATTGCTGGCAAATAGAAAAGCAGTGTTCTCTATATGATTTCCAATACAGTGCGTATCAATAAAAACGGGACAGTTTTGAAAAGTCTGTCAAAATTGTGTTTGAAATTATGATGCCTATATTTTTATGTTAATAGATGCTCTGAAGTCTTATCTTTCGAAGGCAATTTAAACAAATAAGTTTCGTTCATGCTTGAGCACACACAGAACATTTTTGTCGGGGGCTCAAAAAACGGCTTGCGCACAAAATAGAAAAATTGAGAAATACGATCATCAGACTTCTTTCTAATCAGCAGTCTTCCTCTAATTTCTTTCTTTATCTTTTCCATTTTTTGTTCTAATTATGATTTGAAATTTATTTACAAAGCAATTTATTCACTTTAGTTGTCTTGTTTTTGTTTTCATTTTAATATGTTATGTTTTTACAATAAATATTCCTTGAAACTTATTTTTTTTGTCAACCCATAAGAAAAGGGATTTAGTTGGTTGTTTAATTGATGGTTTAATTGATTGATTGATTGTTTTATTTATTTTGTTCATGCTTGAACGAACTTTTTGTCGGAGGTTTAAAAAAAAAAAAGGGAAAAAAAGAAACTTTCGTTAAATTCAAATGGTATTATTTATTCTGAATCATTGTTCTGAATCAGGTACTCCCTTTCAGATTTGTTACTTTTCACTGATCAATGATTATGTTAGTCTTTTGAGTCGATTTCATATGATTCTTCCAACGATTTAATCAATCATTTGAACAATCAATCAAAAAGTAATCGATCAATCGATCAATCATTTAAAGAAACAATGAATTAATCAAACGATCAATCATTCAAAATGGTCAATCTATCAATCCTTCATTCAATCAATCGATCAATTAATAAATCAATCCATCAATTAAACATTCAATCAAACAAGCGAACAAACAAAGCAATCATTCAATCAAATAATCAACTAACCAACAAAATCCCCTTTCTTTGGTTCACAATATTTTTTTTTTTTTTTTTTTTTTTTTTTTTTTTTT
>CALNVZ010003430.1:41308085-41339032 GCA_940671915.1 Paracentrotus lividus | reverse complement strand
CACATCGTGGCTCCATTGGTGGTGGATGATCGCAACCTGCCGTTCGTCTCGCCGTCCTATGGTGTTGCTCCTTAAGCCGGTGGCAAAGGAACGGCCGGTTTCCCCAATATACACTTTACCACACTCGCATGGATGCGGTAGACTCCAGGAGAGTCCTTGGAGAGTCGCTTTGTCCTTGTGGGTAAAGAGGATAGATTGAAGTTTGGTAGAGGAGCTGTGACGAACCCCACGTCAGCTTCTTTCAAAATCCTCTGGATCTTGTGAGAGGCCGCCCCCAGGTATGGGAGGACAACTCTTCTCAGGTGAGCCCGCGGCGCCGGAAGCTCAGTCGAGATCTTGTGGGTGGGGTAGTTGTTGCATTTCAAGACATGCCTATATGCTCAATTCCCCCTGTAGATGGTCTGGTCACTTCACTTCATGTGCCCGTTGACCAATGTTTTTTTAGGACAGAAGAGGTGATGGTATGACCGGTTTATTTAGATACCGGTCGTGTGTGTAGGTTTCCGGTAACCTCTGGGACAGGATCCCTGTGTTCTCTTTGATCATTTGTCCAGAAAGGGGATGGCCCCTTGGTTTCATTCTCATGGTAAACCTGATGGACTCATGCTGAGAGTTGAGGTGCTGCAGGAGTTGTTATTTCTCAGCTCCATGTTGCCAAACTACGAAGTGTCGTCCACGTATCTTCAGCCACACCTGGGTCTGCAAGTCGCTTCCTGTAGTGCTGTTTCCTCAAGTGTTCATGAACAGATCAGCTACTTATTGGGGACAAGGGAACCCCATTAGCTGCCCCGTTTGCCTGTATAAAGGTGTCTCTCCACCTGAACGAGGAGAATCGAGGCACAGAACAAGCAATTCATGGATGTCTGTGGGAGACAAATCGGTTCTATCAGAGATGTGTGTCAGATTCCAGTGTTGAGGATGATAGCGCACTCCTTTACCGTACATTCGTGAACAGAGATACTACATCAAAGCTGATGAGAAATCACTGTAGAAACAGTCATCTGGCAAATTTGCTCAATGAAATGCCTGGAGTTCGTCACGTTGTGTACACTTTGACCGACAAGAGGCTGCAGGATAGCAGCCAAATGTTTGGCCAGTTTGTACGTAGGAGAACCCTAGTGGACACTATAGGTCTGAGAGGGCAGCTGCTGTGAATCTCGTGCCCAAAGAGAATTGACAGATGCCTGACGAGCAGCGTGTTGGCGGTTATAGGTCTGTGACAGATATCCTTTCTCTGAAGTGAGAGGAGTTTGCTATCACCCTACGTTCAACGGCTGTGTGGATCTTTTGGAAGTTTCCTGTAGGTCCAGTGTTTAGCAGGTTTTGAATTTTGTTCATAGTCTTCTTTATCCATCACCACAGTTGCATTGCCCTTGTCTGCTTTGAGGATGTGGATGGAGTTATCCTCTCGTAGCTAGCAAGGCGCTACTTCTCGGCTTTGGTAGGTTAGGCCGAGTGGATTAACGAAGTCAATGTTTGGGTGATCTGGATACAAAGCGATCTCGCATCATGCATCACGTCGAGATTGGGTAGGTCCTTTTCAGGACCACTCATACCCTCAAGAAAGATTACTTGGTGTACCGTGAAACCTTCAACTTCTAAAGGTGAAGAAAGAAGAAGGGAAATGCCTCTTTTGCAAGAAGGATAATCACGTTTTGGCAGATTGTCAAATTCTTGGGAAGAAAGGTCATGATGAAAAGCTGGAATTCTGTAAGAAGGGTGGACTATGCTATGCCTGCCTAAAACCCTCGCATATGTCCAAAGACTGCAAGCAAAGGATGAGATGTTCCAAATGTCAAAGGTCACATCCTACGTTGTTGCATAAAGAGCCACAAGATGGGAAGGAAATGCCTCCGCAAAGAAGACAGGAAACCATTGAAGCATCTGGAAGACAAGGTAATAATACACCTAGAGATGAGCAGAGGGAAATAGATCATGAGGAACAAAGAAGCTTCAATGAATCTGAGAAGGAAACTTCTGAGGATGTGAAATGCAGCCTGTCCAATCGTGCAAGCCAGCAAGAATCGCAGCCTGCCATTGTTCCGGTGACTGTAAGATGTAGAGGAACAGGGAAATATCTGCAGACCTATGCAATCATTGATAATGGTAGCAAAGCTACTTTCTGCACAGACAGTTTGAAAGAGAAACTTAAAGCAAGAGGAAAGAAAAGACAAATTCAACTCCAAACAATGACAGATGATAAGTTGGTGAAGACTTGTATGATAGAGGATTTGGAAGTGAGGGGCTTAGATAAGGAAACTTACCTCCCACTCTCTGAGGCATACACACGCTAAACTATCCCTGTAGGACAGGATGACATTCCAAAAGAAGAAGATGTTAGGAAATGGTCCTACCTCAAAGGAATAGGATTCAAGGAAATTGATGCGGAGGTCGAATTGCTCATAGGGAGCAATGTACCCAAGTCTATGGAACCTCTGCAAGTGATCAATAGTCAGGGACAAGGACCCTAGGCATGTAAAGCCGCAATAGGATGGATTGTGTATGGACTGAAGTCTAAGGACGGAAGTGAGAGAATATCGTCTCACAGAGTACGTGTGGTGGAAGATATACAGGAACAATTGACTAAATTGTACAATGCTGACTTCTCAGATAGTCTGAAGGAAGACAAGCCAGAGAAAAGCCAGGAGGACAAGAAATTCCTCGAAGGGTTGAGAAGGTCCACAAAGCATATCCAGGGACACTACCACATCGGACTTCCCTTCAAGCAAGACAAGTTAGACATGCCTAATAATAGACCCCAAGCACAAGTGAGAGCAGCACACCTTCAGAGAAAGTTCACTAGGAACCCACAATTCCATAAAGAGTACACGGGATTCATGAACAAGGTGCTGTGTAAGGAGTACGCTGAAAGGGTACCACAAGACGATCTTAGTAGAGAAGATGGGAAGACTTGGTACATTCCGCATCATGGGGTGTACCACCCTAAGAAGAATAAGATTAGAGTGGTGTATGACTGTGCAGCCTCATTCAAGGGACAATCACTGAATGACAATTTGCTACAGGGGCCGGATCTCATAAATAGTTTGATGGGCGTACTGACCAGATTTCGTCAAGACAGTGTAGGAGTCATGGCAGACATTGAAGCAATGTTCTCACAAGTGAGGTTGTTGCCAGACGAAACAGATCTACATCGATTTCTGTGGTGGCCAGATGGCGATTTCACTCTACCAATCCAGGAATACAGAATGACCGTTCACGTCTTCGGGGCTAGGTCATCACCGTGTCACGGGTGTGATATTATTTTTTGTTGACCGCTGCTTACTGTTATTGAAACTTGTTTCACTTCAATGAAAAAAAACAACATTAACTGATACTAATAAATATATTGATGAATTTTATAAAGTCAAACATGTCTCCATTCTCCAACATAAAATTCAAAATACTGCCCATGGAACAATTGAACCTCAAAAATAATACAATAAATGACTCATCTAATATAATTAAAAGTCTTTCCGCATCTGTATTCCTGTCTAAGTCGCTGTACAAATCAATACCTTCAGACTTCCTCAACCATCCTAAAACTGGTGATTCCACCGCCACCGCTCCGGGATTTAAATTCTAAGAAAGCTGCTCGTTATCCCTCCGTTCGTTCCTCCTCGTCCTTTGACCTCGCCCGTACTAAGTATCTCTCTCCAATCCATAGTTGAATTCCCCGCTTACGACTCGCACAACGTCAAGATAAATCTTATATTAATAAAACTTAGACCTCGCAGAACATCAGCGTAACAGATTAATTGATATGAAATAATTGTAAGTCATCATCCAAAAAAGTTTTAAAACAGGAGTAAATTAATAAATAATAACGAAGTCAAATCTGCTTCCTCCTCTTCCCCATGCTGCAACTCCTGTGACACTAACAATGTACAATTCCCTCTTGTCTATTTCCGCTAACCCCGTTCAATCCAAAATGCCGCCTATAATTAATATTAACATTTCGCTCGTATAATTCTTCGACATTCCCCCACCTTAAGATATAATTGGGAGAATAGATTAATTCATTAACGAAAAATTTACGTCCACACTACTTCAATCGGAATTGCATCTTACTACTTCCTTTCCATTTTTGCATAACATCACTTCCAACCAATAAGCATAAGTTTTACTAAAAGCTTCTTAACAGTTAAAATACAATATAACATTTCACATTACAAACAATTTTTAAACAGTCATGATTACATTTCTTCTTGCTTAAATATCACTTTGAAGTTGTTTAATCAGATATCTATTATTTTTTTCTCTTTTCTTTGAAACACAGATAAGTTATACCACATTAACATCAAGTACAATCCAATACGTGAATATTGTTGTTTTAAACTTTGTAACACTCAATACTTTCCAGTTTATAACTATAGTTTTATGCAGATTATTTTCACAAAGATTCCAGTATGTTTACGATATAGATATTACATTATGGTTTGTGAGTTATAGTTTAATTCATATTCTTAAAACTACAATAATAACCAGGTACTATGGCATACGACTAATATTTTCTTATATTAACGACATCTCGGTTAAAGAACACCCAAAAGTTTGATTACTTACAGATGACCAAAACTTATGTTAAAATTTGCCTGTTCTTTCTTTTCTGTCTCTCTTTTAATTAAAAACAAAACAAAGAACCGAATTCAAAGTTCTAATTCAATTTCTATATTTTTCACTCTTTGAGAACTTTGACAACATTTCTTACAACCAGAGATGTATGTGCCATTAACTTCTACATTGTATTAACATTTTAAAATACAACATAAATAATATTCCTATTTAAAACATTACTCTAGACATCACCAATCCTATCCATCTTTATAAACTAAATCCTATACATTTTTAATTCCTTATACTTAAATCCTAATACGCGAATCTTAATCTAACCGCGACCGCGATTGTCCGTTCCTGGATTTCCTGCGATAAAATAAAAAGAAGAAATGAGAAAACTATTAAGCATTTGATCACACATAATATGATATATAACATTTTAACATTCTGTCGTTTGTTTTGTATAGTTTATTCAGTTTGTTTACTCAATTATTGTGGTTCTTTGAACATAAAATTAATTCAGTTTACTTTTACATTGATATTTGACGATTGACAAATCAATGTTACGAATAACCTGCTTCATGAAATCGGCAGCTGGTTCTGCCCCCTCTAACGAACCAATCCAAACCAAACTCCTGTAGCCCAAACTCCACCTCATGATCCGTTGTAGTCAAAAAAAACCCCTTTTACTTGTATGTCCCGCGCAGATGGATAAATGGACCCATCAAATCTATGCAAACGTTGACGGACTCCAAATAACGGTAACCTACCAAAGAGCCTGGAACTCGGGCCCTTACAAACGTTTTCGGCACACCTCCACGATCGGCAAAGGTAGCACATCCTCAGACATACCTGCCAAACAAATGCTTTAACCTTTGACAACCGTATGTTAATCCTAATTTACAATCTTCCGAAACATTAACATATATAAAAAAAGCCAATGAACCCATAAAGCCACCAAAACAATGATCAGGTGCAATGCGCATAACGTCCACAGGGCTGGTACAACAACTAACGGCGACCATGGCCTACACGGGTTGCCCCGCCTTCCAAATTTCGAATGACGTAAACATTGCGCCTATCGCAACGGAACTGAATCTTTGCGCGTTTAAAAGCGCAAGTGTAGGCACTTGTATTACATGTTCATATCACGGACAACGCTATTATAATGACACACCACAACGACCTCGTATATTGTGTACTAGACAAGGCAACCATTGACCAGTAGCATTCATCATCGACTCAAATTTCTAAACTCGATTTCACACAAGAACCGATGCAAGCATCACACTGACTTCAAAATCTTGGCAACGTCTATTGAACTTTCGGCAACCAAGAATCAAGGTGAGTGGTCGTATACAGACATTTCACCAAGCAGCTAAAGACCAAATTAAATTATCGATGTATGAGCAGCGCATGCCTCTTACAGCATGAAGTTACGGTTCGTTGCAACTACTAAACATGCAACCATTTATGACGCATATCTCTTTCAAAGGCAACACTTAGACTTCAAGCCTAGCATGTTTTGTTTCACCAGAGACATCAAACTTCCCTTGATATCTAGACCACCACTACTACGATAACAATTCCTTAACGCGGCTCCTCTAACTTCCAAAACAGGAGATGTCACATGCTATCTTTCACCGGACATAGATCTCTCACGGAAGGCTCCCTACTGCAAATAGTAAGATCGTTGGGCTCCACGTGCCCCTTTACATCAATTACCAATGACAACGTTACATAGAAGACGTCGGCTACACACTATTAAACCCAAGTATGAAGAGAGGATCATCAACAAACATCATCGTCCCGAATCGAGAAACTCGCTCAAAAAGTCTTCTAAGAAGCTTACACCCCACTAATTTCACTTTTCCTGTAACTATGTTCTAGCTTTACTTAAAAACACACACTAAATGATCCTTTGGCTGAAAAGTAGACTCAACCACACCTTGTAATACTCTTGCTCTTTTGAAAGTTAGCTTCTTAGTACACCACACAGGCTTGTTCAGCGGTAGCAGTCGCCCTGAAACAATTGGCATATTATTTAGCATTGCCCCAACTTCATCATATGCCATACCAAGTGTCTCCACCCTCAACTCACTTAACTCACTTTCAGCAAGCCCTTCAATCAATGGCGCACCAACAAGAGCACATCCTGCCAAATTCTCAACATGCCCTAGAGACTTAGAGTGAACACTGGGATTCCTATCATCCGAACGCAAAGTTCCAATCGCTATCGATTGACCAGTCACTGGCAAACTAGACACATCCCGTTTCACATTCACAGTAGGACTGTCCTCCACATGCATAGCCATAGCGGATTCAGCCCTGGTTATCATCGGACAATTCCGCTTAATATGATTTGGACTACCACACATGTAACACCCAAACTTTGTTCCGGTACTACCACTATTAGGTTTACCACTACCTCTCGCTGAACCAGCTGTCTTGGGTTTCTTGTCTACTTGTGGAACAGAAACAAATTTAGGATTGTTGTTTTGATTCTGTTTTGAGTTTTGGTTTTGTTTTGGGTTTTGATTCTTACTAGACTGGAACCTGTCACTTTTCTGATACATAAAAGTATGAATTCCATGCGCATGCACGTACACCTCAGCGCATTCAACCATTTCATCCAACTTCTCACAGTTCCTCTCTTTCAAAAACCCAACTACCTCCTTGGGACAACAATTCATGAATTGCTCCCGCAACACCAAATCTACAATATCCTCATATTCATTACGAACCTTGGACATCTCTAGCCACTTGCTAAAATACGCCTTCATTCGTATAGAGAATTGTTTTGGTCTCTCTTCCTTGATTGGCCTAGCCGACCTAAACTTTTTCCGATACCCATCTTCGGTGAGATGAAAGTATTCCAACAGCTCCTGTTTTAGTTTGTCATAATCTGTTCGATCAGCCCTATCCATTCTGTTTACTACATCTAGTGACTTACCCGTCAAGTTAGAAATTAAGTGTAAGCATCTTAAATGGTTAGGTACATTTTGTGTATCCATCAACAACTCGAACTTTGTGATATATGAATCAAAGTTATCAGTGCTTTCATCAAACTTTCCGACTTTCAACTTCAGTCCACCAAATTCAATTGGGTTTTCTTCTTTTTTCTCTTGCTTGATTTTAGCCAAGCGCAATTCGTGCTCTCTTTCCCTTTCTCTTTCCAAACGTTCTTTCTCCTTTTCTAACCGTTCTTTTTCCTTATCTTCACGGTCTTTTACTTCGCTACAACGAGCCGACACCCAATTACTCAATTCAACCTCCAGTGAGACCCATTTCCCTTCCAATTGAGGAAAATTCTTTGATATTCTGAACACTAGCCATACTGACTAAATTTCGATACTTCTGAACTTAATTCGTGTAAAGCGTTCGCATAAATAGGCAACCACAACACCTGTAATATCTGACAACGGAATGT
The DNA here is from genome assembly GCA_940671915.1 of Paracentrotus lividus. Classification (NCBI taxonomy): domain Eukaryota; kingdom Metazoa; phylum Echinodermata; class Echinoidea; order Camarodonta; family Echinidae; genus Paracentrotus; species Paracentrotus lividus. Next base: position 41,331,048 of record CALNVZ010003430.1, on the reverse strand, counting down.
CAACCCTTAGCACCTTAATAATAATTAATTAAGCGTACTAAAAATGTATCTCCAACCGAGCATACATTCAACCATGCGAACTGCACAAACACACTTTACACGAATAAGCTTCAAAACCAGCACACTCAATGCTATTGCATACACAAATAAGTTAACACGAATGTATCCTACCCGCACATTCAATAATGCTATGCACACAATCAGCGAAACATGAATGATAGTAATTATGTGAATCCCGGCAAAACCTCAATGTTCTCCCGCACACTTTCGGCTATACCCTCGACCAACAGCCCGCTAATAATACACACGAGTTACCCTGTTTCCCGGCCGAACCGAAATGTCAAAAATCTCGCAGTGCGAAATATTAATATCACAACAATTCACTGTCCTATTCATCTGATAGATCTAGCAATAATGCATTAACTTATTTAGCATTGATGTTTATTCAAGCTTCACTACCATGATCACATCATGGTTTCGATACATACATTGGGGGAAATTACTCAAGTACATGTATGCATCAGTTATTTAAATATCCAAGTTTAAATAATTAATAATTGGATATTTCAAACAAATAGATAACAGTAGCAGGGTCTCGGTGGGACCTCCAAATTGTCACGGGTGTGATATTATTTTTTGTTGACCGCTGCTTACTGTTATTGAAACTTGTTTTCACTTCAATGAAAAAACATTGAAACTTGATCTGAATGAAATTATGATTGAGATTTTATTAAAGCTTGTCTCATCTCACATAAAATTCAATGAACAATTGAACAAATATACAATATTGACTCATCTTAATAATAAAAGTCTTCTCGCATCTGATGTCCTCTGTCTAGTCCGCTGTGATGTCCACCGCCACGGCTCGGGGTTGAAAGCTGCTGCGTTGATCCCTCCGGTTCGTTCCTCCTCGTCTCGTTGAGCCTCCGCCGTCTTAAGTTGATCTCTCTCGATCCATAGTTGAATCCCGCTTACGACTCGGCACTAACGTAGTAAAGTTTCTTATATTTAAACTAGACCTCGCAGAAACATCGGTAACAATTAATTGATGAAATAATTGTAAGTCTTCACCAAAATAAGTCTTTAAACAGGAGTAATTAAATAAATAAAACGAAGTCAAATCATGCTTCGCCTCCTTCTTCCCGCATGGCTGCAACTCCTGTGACGTAACAATAACAATTCCCTCTTGTCTATTTCCGTAAACCCGTCAATCCAAAATGCCTGCCTGGTAATCTACAATATGTACATTTCGCTCTGTATAATTTCTTTCCTGACACACCGGCATGCGCTAATTATGCCCTAAAGCGTACAGCAGAAGACTTTGCAGAGGGAAAGGTTGCAACTACCATCAGGCGTAACTTCTACGTAGATGATTGTCTGTAATCCAGTTCAACCGTTCAGAATGCCGCAGAGCTAGCAGAGGGCTTGCAAAATGCCTGTCAGATGGGAGGCTTTCATCTCACAAAGTGGATGAGCAACGATAGAAGAGTGTTGGATGCCATACCAAGAGAAGAAAGAGCCAGCACGGTGCAGGAACTGGACTTTCAGAAGAACGAGTTACCTACAGAGAGCGCATTGGGTATGCTGTGGCACACCGAGGACGACACCTTTGGATTTAAAATCCAATTGAAGGAGAAACCACCCACTAGACGAGGAATATTGTCTATAGTTAGTTCCCTGTTTGACCCACTCGGACTTGTATCTCCTGTGCTGCTACCAGCTAAACAGCTACTTCAGACTTTATGTCAACTAGGACTTGGATGGGATGAGGAAATCCCTCCAGAGCTGCTCAGAAGATGGGAGAAATGGAGGATGGAACTTCCAGAGCTATCAAAGTTCAAGCTAACCCGATGCTTGAAATCAGAAGGATATGAGGGCGAGAATCTGAAGTCAATCGACCTTCATCACTTTACCGATGCCAGTGAAAGGGGATATGGCACAGTTTCTTATGTGAGGATGATAAACAACCAAGAGGAGGTAAAGTGCTCTTTCTTAATGAGCAAGTCTAGAGTGGCTCCACTCAAGAAGATATCAATCCCCAGGATGGAGTTAACTGCAGCCACTGTCGCAGTGAAGGTTGACCAGATGATAAACAGGAACTGGACATGGACGTAAACAAGACCTATTTTTGGACTGACAGCCAATCTGTGCTGCGATACATCCAAAGTGAGACAGGCAGGTTCAAGACCTTTGTGACCAATCGAGTCGCCATAATCAGAGACGGTTCTAAGGTAGATCAGTGGCACTATGTGGAGACTTCTATAAATCCAGCTGATGTGTGTTCAAGAGGAATGATGGTGGACAAATTCCTTGCAATGGAAGACTGGAAATATGGGCCTAAGTTCCTAAATGAATCAGAGCAGGACTGGACGAGGCAACCTAAACTTGAACTTGAACTAAACAAGGACAGAGCGGATCCCGAAGTAAAAAAGAAAGTCTTCGCAAGTGGCGTCTCATCTAATGAGGATGAAGATAAGGAGAAGTCCACAGCTACCGGTAGAAAATCGGAAAGAGAGGATTCTGTTGACAGGCTTCTCAATCACTACTCGGACTGGCATCGCTTGAAAAGGGGAGTTGCTTGGTGGTTAAAGCTCAAGAGATTGCTGAAAGGCAAATTGAAGGATCAGCGAACTACAGTTGCAGAACCATTCAAGCTGCTGACAGTAGAGGACTTAAACCAGGCAGGAGAGGCAGTAATAGCCTATGTTCAAGGAAAGGCTTTCGCAACAGAGATTGATGCCTTGAAGAAGAAGAATGAACTGACAGACCAAGGGAGAAAGATCAGTGATAGAGTCGGACGTTCAAGTCCTATCTACAAGATGGATGCCAAGCTTGATGGTCAGCTATTGAGAGTCGGCGGCAGATTGAGCAAAGCAGCTCTACCCACAGAAGCAAAACACCCTGTAATTCTACCAAAGAAGTGCAGAGTTTCAGAATTGATCTTGGACGAGATTCACAAGATGTCAGGAGATTGTGGAAGGAACTATATGCTGGCTAAATTTCACAAGAAGTATTGGATGCCTGGAGCCAACTCCGCTGCCAGAAGAATTGTCAGCAGTTGTATACCATGCAGGAGAAACCGATCAAAGGTTCTACAGCAGAAAATGGCAGATCTACCAGCGGATAGGCTGAGACCGGATGACCCTCCATTTGTAAGGGTAGGAATTGACTATTTCGGGCCCTTGGAAGTGAAAAGAGGACGCTCTATAGTGAAGACGTATGGAGTACTGTTCACGTGCTTGGCCACTCGTGCGATACAAATTGAGAAAGCAGATAGCCTAAGTACCGATTCATGTATTGCTGCTTTGAGACGTTTCATTGCAAGGAGAGGCACAGTGAAGGAAATGAGATCTGACAATGGCACCAACTTTGTTGGGACACAAAGAGAACTGAAAAATGAAATTGGTGCATGGAACCAGGCTCAGATCATAATGCCACTACTTACAGAGAACATTCAGTTGGACTTTAACCCCCCCCCCCTGGTGGCTCCCATCACGGAGGTATTTGGGAGAGAGACAGATTCGTACAGTTCGGGAGCTGCTTGTCAATCTAGTGAAGCAGCAAAGATTGGATGATGAGGGACTTCAGACCCTTCTCTGCGAGGCTGAGAGTATAGTCAATGGGCGCCCTATCACTAGAGTATCGGATGATCCTACAGACCTAGAAGCACTTACACCAAACCACCTGCTTCTACTCAGGGCGCAACCTCAACTTCCACCAACGTTGACCAAGGAAACGGACGTCTACGCTAGAAGGAGATGGAGACAGGTCCAATATATGTCTGATATTTTCTGGCGTAGGTGGACCAAGGAATACCTGCCCCAGCTGCAGCAAAGACAGAAATGGGTTGACCCTCAACGCAATCTCCAGACTGGTGACCTGGTGCTTCTTGTCGACCAAACTAGGCCTCGGAACTCATGGTTAATAGGGAGAGTAACATGCACCCTTCCAGATGCTCAAGGGCTTGTACGCAGAGCGGAGGTGAAGACGAAATTGGGCATGTACACGCGACCAATAAGTAAATTGATCTTCATCCTAGAAGGTGACGTCTGAAAGGCCATGGAAATGCTTGAAATTTTGTGAAATATGATTACATTGTTTATGTGGTGCGAGCCAAGCGCCGCCACGCCTTTGAATCAACAAGACAACTTCGATACCAGAGGGTGATTGTGAACACCTGTTGAATTGCCTTTGAATAACTTGGAATGCACATTTCATTTTACCTGCCGTAAATGAGAAATTTGAATGTATGTGGTGCGAGACAAGCGCCGCCACACCTTTGAATTAGTGGATCCTGAATAGTATGAGATGTCAACCAACCATGCTATTTTTATATTGTTGTGTAATTTTGTGATTACAAAAGTGGTGCGAGCCAAGCGCCGCCACAAGTTGATATTATATTTTGAAGCCGTGGATTCAAACTTTATTATGGATCAGTGACTACTAGAACACCAATCAGCTTTTGTTATGTCAGCCTGCTGATAGATTCGATTCTCAAACACTTGAGTTCAGCTTCAAAACGAATAAGTTCCTCATGAAGAATTAGCGAATCAGTCAGGTTTTAAGCAGCATCGTGATATTGTTATTTGTAGCTTCGGCACATGGACAGGAACAATTTGATAAACAATACCTGTGCTAACAGCGAAAACATTCAGAAACTGGTAATATGTCATGACATGATGAACTCTATGCTGAAACAAACTGAAACCTGATACTCAAAATGGCAATTGCACAGTTACTTTGGACTTTGTTTAAGGACAATAACAGAAGAGCTCTCAAAATGATTCGATGTTTTTAAATTTGTATGCATGTTATTACCTGAACCTTTTTGAAGAGTGCATATTGATGCTCATCAAGAAGGGGCAGCTTTGTATGTTAAAATTGATTGATGCAACATAGATAAGACTGAAATTTATATGTTTTGTATTTCAAAGCATTAAGTGTAAATTCTAAAAAGAAAAGTACTAAGAAAACATGTTTGTTTTGATATTGTTTGGGTTACAGTCCATTCCCAGTAGGTAAGATACATTCCTGTTATGGGTAGTGTTCATGTTTATTCATTTTAGCTCATTCAATTTGTTGTTATTGAACAGAGACAAAGATATTTGAGTACTATAGTATAAGGCAAACAAACAGAGAAGAAAGATAATACTCCAAAATGTGAATATTTAGACCAAATTCAAAGTATTGAATGCTTTAAATTTGAAGCATATTAAGATTTGAGAGATTTTGTACTTTAAGAAGTTAGGAGGAATGATTTGTTTGTTTGTGTTCCCCGAGGAAAGGGAACAATACCAGTGATATGTTATTTTCTAATATTTTTGTGTTCATGTTTTAGAAATTTGGATCTATAATTCCAACAATGTATATTGTTGATTAACGGGATGTTTGATTGTTTCAAGAAAATGATTTGTTGTTGATAAATTACTTCTAACTCTAGATACCTTTGATATGAATATTCAATAATATTGACAACATTTTTCAAGCAGGATAAATTTTTGAAGTTGTGAAAGTGTAGCATTAAAGATGTATACAGTGTACAAATGTACAAAGGTGTATTTTGAAAGGTAAATCACAAGAACAGTTATTGTACATGGTACTCTGAGTCATGCATAGCCAGGTCAGTCTACTCATCTAGGTCATGGAAAACAAAACTGCTATTGATGCTTTGGAGTTCTGTGAAAAAATGGGGTGTAGTGTATTCCTCATTCAAGCTGTATTGTAGAAGTGTTTAACATAATTTATGTTTTATGGTCAGTGTTTAGACAGAGGTCTAGCAGGGGCGTTGTCATGGTGAAAGTGCTGTTGTTAAGTTACTTGACCCATTATACTTTTGATTTCTGTTTCCTGTTGCAAAACAGTTTAGAATAGTACAAACCTTTGTTGGTTTGGATGATCAGGATAAATAAGTTCTTGCTACATGTACATGTAGTTCAAGTATTTAAGTTGTGATTTGATTTCAAAGTTTGACTTTGTTTGAGGAGTAAAACTTTGCATTTTAAGACTTTAGAACAGTTAATTTGTTTTTATTAAGTTCAGTATGAGGATATTGAATGTTGTTTACTCGATTTGTTGATTTGTTGATTTGAGTTGTTAAGTTATTATTTTAATTAAAAGACGATCTATAAAGAAATTTTCTATATGTTCATATTTAGTGTAAATCAAAATTTAGATGTACGAAACATTGTTTAAATATTTGGGCACCATTTATTTGATGTTACGAGGTGTATACCGTAAATAGGGTAACTTAAGAGTAGTCTACTTGATATATTAATCATTAACAAATATTATGTTTAGCTATATTGTTGGTGCTGTTTAAAAATACAACAAGGCTATAACTTCCTTATTGGTCAAACTAACCTGTAATACAAGTTATATTGTGTTAATTTGTAGGCATAATAGTTAAAAGTTTGTTCCTGTAAGGAAACTATAGGTAGTTAATATGGACAAGAATCATTGGTTGATATTTTTCTATTATTGTGTTGAGCATAGTAAATTACACGTAGTTGAGTAGGTAAAGTTCGTATTTCTAAAGGTACTAGATTTGAAGTAGAGATAGTTGCTGATATTAGGTTTGTTTAGAATAGTTTCTATTTTAATGTTGTTTTTATTACACTCTCATAGTTAGGGCCTACTGGACGCTTTGTTATGTTTATAAGTTACTCATGAAAGTTGTTTTATTTTAGAAATGTTGTTAATTGATGGTAGTTATGATAAAGAGGTAATTTTCAAAAAATCTGTTTCTTGAAAATTAAGGGGCCGGAAAATGTAGAGTCAGTGTTTCCTTTCTATGTTAATGAAGAGCGCCATCTCTGGTTTGGTTTTAATATATAGGGAGTGCACTGTATACACACGTGTGGAACAGGAAAATCAGGTCAGTTGAAGCATAATAGAAGTTTTGAGTAGTTCTACCCGGAGAAATCCTACAACTTTTCAACCTTCTTCTTTGCACTGTCTTCGTTACACCCTTTGTTGATTTGATATTTGAATGATCTTCTTGTCAAGAAGGACTTTGAATAAAGGTGACTAATATCATAAACATGAAGGCTGCTTTGTAAATTTTGGAACTGAGGTCTGAGTGAGCGAAGTAGAATGGAATTGGTGATGTCAAAACTAGGAAAGTTCGAATGACTTGTGAGTTGTGTGTTGACGAGAGGCGAAAGTTGAAGAAGCGAAGGCGAAGTGCAGAAGCGTTGGAAAAAATGAGATTAAAGACGAAGCTATTCAGACCGGGACATCTGTAGATATTGGCATCTACACAAATAAATACATAAGAAATAATAAAAGAGAAAGTGAAAGCGGGCTTAAAATCAAAGAAATACATAAGAAATGATGAAAGAGAAGTGAAAGAAGGATTAAAAACAAAGAAATATATAAGAAATGATGGAAGAGAAGATGAAAGAAGGATTAAGAACAAAGAAATACATAAGAAATGATTGAAGAGAAGATGAAGGAAGAAAAAACAAATAAATAAGAAATGATGAAAGAGAAGATGAGAGAAGGGTTAAAAACAAAGTGATACATAAGAAATGATAGTACAGAAGATAAAAGAAGAAAAAAAACAAAAAAATACATGAGAAATGATGGAAGAGAAGATGAAGGAAGAAAAATCAAAGAAATACATAAGAAATGATGAAAGAGAAAGTGAAAGAAGGATTAAAAACAAAGAAATACATAAGAAATGATGGAAGAGAAAATGACGTAAGAAAAAACAAGAAAATAAATGAGAAATGATAAAAGAGAAGATGAAAGAAGGAAAAAAAAGAAATACATAAGAAATAATGAAAGAGAAAGTGAAAGAAGGATTAAAAACAAAGAAATTCATAAGATATGACGGAAGAGAAGATGAGGGAAGAAAAAACAAGAAAATAAATGAGAAATGATAAAAGAGAAGATGAAAGAAGGAAAAACAAAGAAATACATAAGAAATAATGAAAGAGAAGTGAAAGAAGGATTAAAAACAAAGAAATATATAAGAAATGATGGAAGAGAAGATGAGGGAAGAAAAAACAAAGAAATACATGAGAAATGATGAAAGAGAGTTGAGAGAAGGATTAAAGACAAAGAACTACATAAAAAAATGTCGAAAGGGAAGATGAAAGAAAGATTAAAAACAAAGTAGCCTTATACATAAGAAATAATGGAAGAGAAGATGAAGGAGGAAAAACAAAGAAATACATAAGAAAATAATAAAAGAGAAAGTGAAAGCGGGCTTAAAATCAAAGAAATACATTAAAAAAATGATGAAAGAGAAGTGAAAGAAGGATTAAAAACAAAGAAATATATAAGAAATGATGGAAGAGAAGATGAAAGAAGGATTAAGAACAAAGAAATACATAAGAAATGATTGAAGAGAAGATGAAGGAAGAAAAAACAAATACATAAGAAATGATGAAAGAGAAGATGAAGGAGGATTAAAAACAAAATAGCCTTATACATAAGAAATAATGGAAGAGAAGATGAAGGAGGATTAAAAACAAAGAAATATATAAGAAATAATAAAAGAGAAAGTGAAAGCGGGCTTAAAATCAAAGAAATACATAAGAAATGATGAAAGAGAAGTGAAAGAAGGATTAAAAACAAAGAAATACATAAGAAATGATTGAAGAGAAGATAAAAGAAGAAAAAAACAAAGAAATACATAAGAAATGATGGAAGAGAAGATGAGGGAAGAAAAAACAAAGAAATACATGAAAAATGATGAAAGAGAGGTGAAAGAAGGATTAAAGACAAAGAACTACATAAGAAATATCGAAAGTGAAGATGAAAGAAGGATTAAAAACAAAGTAGCCTTATACATAAGAAATAATGGAAGAGAAGATGAAGGAAGATTAAAAACAAAGAAATATATAAGAAATAATGAAAGAGAAAGTGAAAGCGGGCTTAAAATCAAAGAAATACATAAGAAATGATGAAAGAGAAGTGAAAGAAGGATTAAAAACAAAGAAATATATAAGAAATGATGGAAGAGAAGATGAAAGAAGGATTAAGAACAAAGAAATACATAAGAAATGATTGAAGAGAAGATGAAGGAAGAAAAAACAAATACATAAGAAATGATGAAAGAGAAGATGAAAGAAGGGTTAAAAACAAAGTAATACATAAGAAATGATAGTACAGAAGATAAAAGAAGAAAAAAACAAAGAAATACATGAGAAATGATGGAAGAGAAGATGAAGGAAGAAAAATCAAAGAAATACATAAGAAATAATGAAAGAGAAAGTGAAAGAAGGATTAAAAACAAAGAAATACATAAGAAATGATGGAAGAGAAGATGAAAAATGGATTAAAAACAAAGTAATACATAAAAAATGATGGAAGAGAAGATGTAGGAAGAAAGAACAAAGAAATACATAAGAAATAATGAAATAGAAAGTGAAAGAAGGATTAAAAACAAAGAAATACATAAGATATGATGAAAGAGAAGTGAAAGAAGGATTAAAAACAAAGAAATATATAAGAAATGATGGAAGAGAAGATGACGGAAGAAAAAACAATAAAATAAATGAGAAGTGATAAAAGAGAAGATGAAAGAAGGAAAAACAAAGAAATAAATAAGAAATAATGAAAGAGAAAGTGAAAGAAGGATTAAAAACAAAGAAATACATAAGATATGATAAAAGAGAAGATGAAAGAAGGGTTAAAAACAAAGTAATACATAAGAAATGATAGTAGAGAAGATAAAAGAAGAAAAAAACAAAGAAATACATAAGAAATGATGGAAGAGAAGTTGAAAGTAGGAAAACAAAGAAACGTACAAAAAAAATGATGGAAGAGAAGTTGAAAGAAGAAAAAACAAAGAAATACATGAGAAATGATGGAAGAGAAGATGAGGGAAGAAAAAACAAAGAAATACATGAAAAATGATGAAAGAGAGGTGAAAGAAGGATTAAAGACAAAGAACTACATAAAAAATATCGAAAGGGAAGATGAAAGAAGGATTAAAAACAAAGTAGCCTTATACATAAGAAATAATGGAAGAGAAGATGAAGGAGGAAAAACAAAGAAATACATAAGAAATAATAAAAGAGAAAGTGAAAGCGGGCTTAAAATCAAAGAAATACATAAGAAATGATGAAAGAGAAGTGAAATAAGGATTAAAAACAAAGAAATATATAAGAAATGATGGAAGAGAAGATGAAAGAAAGATTAAGAACAAAGAAATACATAAGAAATGATTGAAGAGAAGATGAAGGAAGAAAAAACAAATACATAAGAAATGATGAAAGAGAAGTTGAAAGAAGGGTTAAAAACAAAGTAATACATAAGAAATGATGGAAGAGAAGATATAAGAAGAAAAAAAACAAAGAAATACATAAGAAATGATGGAAGAGAAGTTGAAAGAAGGAAAACAAAGAAACGTTAAAAAAAATGATGGAAGAGAAGTTGAAAGAAGAAAAAAACAAGGAAATACATGAGAAATGATGGAAGAGAAGATGAAGGAAGAAAGAACAAAGAAATCCATAAGAAATAATAAAAGAGAAGATGAAAGAAGGATTAAAAACAAAGAAATACATAAGAAATGATGGAAGAGAAGATGAAGGAAGAAAAAAACAAAGTAATACATTAGAAATGATGGAAGAGAAGATGAAAGAAGAAAAAAAAACAAAGAAATACATAATAAATGATGGAAGAGAAGTTGAAAGAAGGAAAACAAAGAAATGTAAACAAAAATGATGGAAGAGAAGATGAAAGAAGAAAAAACAAAGAAATACATAAGAAATGATGGAAGAGAAGATGAAGAAAGAAAAATCAAAGAAATACATAAGAAATGATGAAAGAGAAAGTGAAAGAATTTTTAAAAACAAAGAAATACATAAGAAATGATGGAAGAGAAAGGGAAAGAAGGATAAAACAAAGAATTACATCAGGAAAACAATAAAATACATAAGATACTATACAAGCACATAAAGATAATTCAAATAATTGTCACCCGGTCCAAACATCTTTGTCACGTGACTATCGAAACTACCGTCGTCAAAATTTCGAAAGCGCTTCTGCGAGGGAACGAACGAGGTCTGCACGACTTTGATACGCTCCAGTTAACTCGTTGTAGCTGACGTTCGGGCTGAGGTTAGAAAGCTCCATATTGTAACAATTTACCCCGTATGGTGTAACAACCTACCCCGTATACGGGGTAGGTTAATTTTTTATTAAGCTGTAGTTAATTAGTGTTTAAATGTTTTCAAGTTTTATATGCCTCAGGTTTTAGCAAACATAATAGGCTAACTACAGACCCAAGATGGAGTGCGTGAGTTCTTTCATTAGAATTATCTCGCCCAAAATGTGAATTTTGTAACTTCCATCCCCGGTCTTCCATATCATAAAATCGCTTGGTTTTGCAAAACATTGATAATTCGCATGTAGAGTTTAGAAATTTGGAGCCTAGAAATATTTTTTTTATTGAATAGGTTAAATGCTCGCAATAAGTGTGCATTTATTTATTATTGATACGACTTTGACTACAACGCTATATACATGATATAGCCAAATCTGTTTCAATTGACGTAATATTCAGACAATGGAATAGGTTTCGTGACATTTTAATCAATTTGAGATATGTAAGGCTTTTTGAGATACAAACACTTAACGTGGAATAGTGAAGACTCATTATCTTATACGAAACGAATCAGTTGGGTGTGCAGAACAACTTGCTTTTTATTTCGTGAAAAACGGACAACTTGAAGTGGAGTTAGAGGACGTTATCTGTCCCCTCCCTGAAATCTTAAACATCAAGTAAAATTTGGAGGGGTTCTAGATGACGTCATAAGTGTGAGGGAAAGTTGCACAGCTTGAATGCTGCACTATGTATACAAGTCTTATACATGTATTGTAATGCATTACTTTTTATCCCTTTCCTTATTTCATTCATTGTTTTCCTCATTTTCCTAATGTTATTTATTGTTTCTCTATTTCCTGTTGCAATCCGTTGTATCTCCTTCCATACCCATGGTGTTGATATTTGTGCTTTCCTTATGTTATTTATTGTATTCCTCTCTTTCCTTATGTTATTCATTGTTTTCTAAATTTCCTTATGTTATCCATTGTTTTTCGATCTTCCCTTATGTTATTCATTGTTTTTCTCACTTTCCTTATGTTACTCATTGGTTTTTTTTTCTCACTTTCCTTATGTTAATCATTGTTTTTCTCTCTTTCTTTATGTTATTCACTGTTTTTCTCAATTTTTTTTTGTTATCCACTGTTTTTCTATCTTTCCTTATGTTATTCATTGTTTTTCTCACTTTTCTTATTTTACTCATTGTTTTTTTTTTCTTTCCTTACGTTATTCATTGTTTTTCTCAAATTCTTTATGTTACCCATTGTTTTTCTATCTTTCCTTATGTTATTCATTGTCTTTCTCACTTTCCTTATGTTACTCATTGTTTTGTTTTTTTACTTTCCTTATGTTATGCATTGTTTTTCTCACATTCCATATGTTATTCATTGTTTTTCTCACTTTACTTATGTTATTCATTGTTTTTCTCACTTTCTTTAGGTTATTCATTGTTTTTCTCTCTTTCCTTATGTCATTCATTGCTTTTCTCTCTTTCCTTATGTTATTTATTGTTTTTCTCTCTTCCCTTATGTCATTCATCGTTTTTCTCACCTTTTTATGTAATTCTTTGTTTTTCCTTATGTTATTTATTGTTTCTCTATTTCCTAAACATAATTATTTGTTGTTTCTATTTTCTTATTCATTGAATTATCTTTATTCCTAATTGTATTTATTGCTCTGTCTCGATTGTTTTATCTTTTTATAATGCATTATAGATAGTATACAAATATACAATGACAATCGAGGATCTGGTTAAAACTATTCGCATAGAAGGAACATCACATAGTACTATTCTCTCGAGGGCCATCGGCCCGAGAGAGAATAGTACTATGTGATGTTCCTGAGTGCGAATAGTTTTAACCTGTTCTGAGAATGAGTCATTGTATATTTGTTTTATATCCCTTCCACTATAATACCATTCCTTTTAAATTTTTTAATGAACAAAATTATATAGTCTATGCTTACCTTTCTTTTGGATCCAATAAAATACTTGTCTTGCCTAATCGATCGTCTGTTATGTAAGCGCACCTGGTCAGTGCAGCTCGCCGAAAGTTTCCCGTGGCATGCAGTGGAGAATTCAGGTAAAAGCAGCAGAGTAGCACCGCTTGCGTTGCGTTGCGCAACTCGTGAATAGGGTGGGGGGGGGGGGGTCGGAAAAACGTATAGTCCAGTTTTTCCCTAGGGAAAAAATGTACTATGCGTGACGTCATGAAGAAAAACGAACTATTTCTTGAGAAACGTTTTTCTTAGTTAAACTATTCTTTTTCTCCTTGTGTACACTCTCAATGCAAACAATCTTAGATAAGGGATATAATAATAGATATGCTTCATGCATTACTTCCAGGTTTGCTCCTCACACTTGTGACGTCATCAAATTGCCCTTAAAATAATCCACGGATCTTCCAATTGAACCCGATTGTATATACAATGTTCAAAGCAGCATTTCTCGTGAACGCAATATGCTAAAAGGATCAACTAAACGGTGTTCTGTTTCTCATGTACTAAACTTGATAATGCAATTGAATGCAACAAGATTGGCCTCTTCTTTAATATTCCACTTTAACGCTAATTAGACTGCGGTGTTTCGGTAGCTTGCAAAGACTGAAAGGGGGCATTATGATGCATCCCTAAAATTCTTGGCCGCCGATCGAGCGAGCGCGGTAAAAATAAGCACTATAGGGTACATGCAGGTAATATGGGCCCCCGAAGCTCATTTGCCTAATTTGCATAAAATTACGAAATGACACACAGTCTAATCTTTGTTTATATGAATCAATAACTTAAGCTCTAACTCCCCCCCCCCCTGTCTGCAATCTTCAAATGTTAACGTCATTACTAAAGTGCCCATATTACCTGCATGTGCAGGTAATATGGGCACATGTATTTAATGTATGTTTTAAAAACTACAATGACTCTACCATGTTTGGAATTTGCTTAAAATGTTGAAAATCATTAACTTTAAGATATAATTTGAAATTATAAGACCCTTTAGTAAATCCCTTGACTATATATTTCATTGTTATGTAATTTGTATATTATTTCTATTTTTAATATTATTTAAATATTATTTTCATTATACAAGTCAATATAGGCCTACAATAAGTTATTTATATTAGTTATATACTGTGAATATACCCCTAAAAATCGTAGCAAAGAGATTGATGCCTCATCCCAACAAATAATATGCACTAATGTTGCTGTGCCAGGCAAGCATTCAATGCCACATTGCACCCCTTCACTAAAACAAATTGACCTGTACACGCTAATATGATCAAAATGAAACTATAAGCTGTACTAAATATACAAAATGAAGTCAAAAGGAGCCTGAGCTTTCGATCCTAGCAGAATCTTCGTCAGAGACAAAATGACACAGAAAAGTAGGGAACAAACATGGATATAAAGAAAAGACAGAGAAAAGCTACACCTGAGTGGCAAGCCAAGAGGGAGAAACAAAAAGGGGATGTAAAAGGTGTGAAGAAGCCAGCCAATCAAAAAGCAAGAGGAGGTGAGATCAAACAGCAAACTGGAACAAAAGGGAGATGATAAGCTGGGAGGGGAGGAAGAAGTAAAAAAGAAAGGATTAGAGTGGAGGCTGAGGGTTGAAAAGAATGAAGAAAAGAGAAAAAGCCAAGGGGAAAAAAACACCTAGTAGACCTGTGTGTTATAGACCATACAAGAAGAAGTAGGGGGGAATAAATAAATAATTAAAACAGGTAAAAGAACAAGGGGAAGACATTGAAAACAAAACAAAAAACAAAAGAGAAGTGTGAGCCAAACTGTAAGGGAGAAAGAGAAAGAAGAATTGATAAGAGAAACAGAATGTATTAGTCAAATAAAACAAACACCTGCAAATAAACTAAAATAACTAAAAGGAAAGGGGAAAAACAGATAACAAGGAAGAAATGTGAGAAAAAAGAGGTTAGTCATTACCCTCCTGAATGTTGAGACGTGAGGTTGAATGGTGCGAAGAAGTCTCATCCAGAACTTCTCTCTGCTGAAACGGACAGAATCAGGACGGGTACCTAAAATCCAATGCCCTGTAGAGACATGTCAGAGATGGAGTGGTTAGGAAGGTTGAAATGGTTCCAACTGGGTGTCAAGCTTGGTGGTGGTGACAGTGGATCTGTGCCCATAGAAGCGTCTTTTGAGAGTGGTCTTGGTTTCCTACATTACTGCTCTTACAAATCTGCAAGTGATAAGATATATAACATTAGAAGTGGTGCAGGTGATGTTCCTTGGTGTGATGAGATCTGCTAGTGGAGGTACTCTGGAAAGTATCTCCTTCGTGGATGTGTATATTGCAAATGATGCATCTGTTGCTGTACATTGAAGGTGCATGCTGAATGGGAGAAGAATGGTCAGTAAGGGAGGGACTTCGCACGAACGATGAGATCCTTGAGGTTGCGGGGGCATCGGAATGCCACGATGGGAGTGTCAGACGGCCTGTAGGAGAACGATCAAGAGTGTGGAAGATATGGTGATTAGCATGAAGGAATGGTGGCGGAGAGGAGGTAATTAGGGTGGGAAGGTAGTCACAAGGGTAATCTGTCCGTGGTGTTCTGGTGGTCAGCTTTTTTCTGAGAACATCAGATCTAGGGAGAGAACGAACTTTGTTAATGGCTTGTTGGACTGTCCTAGCACTTATGTCCTCCTGGTCACAAGATGATTCTTCAGGTTCCTAGCATGGGAAGAAAAGTCAGAATCGTCAGAGCAGATACGGCGGAGTTGAGGGCTTGACTATAAGGGATGCTGGTTTTGCAGTGACGGGGATGGCAGCTAGAGGAGTGGAGGTACTGGTGGGTATCGCGTGGGTTTGGTGTAGAGAGTATTTGGTGATGCGGTTCGTCTTTTCTTTGACGGTGAATCGAGGAAGTTGCCGTCTGGTGGGAAAAATCAGAGGTGAACTTGATGTCTGTGGAAAGAATTGAGGTGATCAAAAGGTGTGGAGGCTCTCTTCCTCCCTGGTCCAGATGAAGAAACATCGTCGATGTAGCGCCACCAATCCACTGTCGACAGGGTGCTGAATCTAAAATCTGCTGTTCTAGCTTGGTCATAATAGACAAGCGTAGGAAGGAGCCATACGGGTGCCATAGCTGTGCCAGATCCTGAGATAGTTCTTGTCATGAAAGTGAAATTATTCTTGGTAAGAACATGGTCATGAGGGATTTGATGTCGGGTATGGGGGGTTGGAGTGACCGCTGCGAGCTAAGCCTCACAAGAGGCGGGAATGCCTTCAGCATGAGGGATGTTTGTTACAGGAAGAAACATCAAACGTGCCGATGAATCGCTGTTTCAGGTATCTGTCCTTGATGCTGTTGAGTTTCTAAGTAAGTCTGGGTGTCATGGATGTAGGAGGGACAAGAGAAACAAGAGTTTGATATAGTGATCAACATAGAGGGAGATGTTCTCTGTAGGGGAGCCATTGCAGAAGAGGATGGGTCGACAGGGTTTCCAGGTTTGTGGATCTTGGGAAGGAGATAAGAAACGAGCAGGTTTTAGTATTAATCGGGAAAGGAATTTGTGTGCTTCCTGGAGAGATGTTCGCGATCCTTCATGTCATCAAGTGTGATTGGATCTGTGAGGAGAAATCACTAGTAGGGTCAGATCTAGAGGCTTATAGTGGATTGATTGTTGAGGTGTCTCATGCTCGTCGATGTACTTTTGCGGTCCATGACTACTACGGCTGATCCTTTACTGCTGGTTTGATGATGATGTCAGACCTGGTTCTAAGAGAGGAGAGAGCTTGACGTTCTCTCGGGAAGGTTGTCATGGGAACTTATCGAGAGAATTGGAGGAACGTACTTGGGAGGAAACAAGCTTGGGATGTAGGTTTCGAGACAAGGGACCCTATTCTTGGGGGGAATCCATGTGCTAGTGGGGCGGAAGGGTCCAGGATCAGAGGAGGGTTCATTGAGGAAGAACTCTTTGAGGCGTATCCTGCGGTAGAAAGAAGAAAGGTCTTGGCTAAGTGATATCTGGTCCGCTGTGGGTGGGGTGGGACAAAACTTGAGACCTTTAGAAAGGAAAGAGAGAAGTTTCTGCTTGGGAGAGAGGGGAGGAAGAGAGGTTAATGACCGAATGAGGAGAAACAACAGTGTTGTTGGTGCGTCGTTTGAATCTGTTAGACTGTTGTCGCTTCTTCGTCAGGTTACCTATTTTCTTGTTTCTTCGTGCAGAGAGTTCAGATCTGTGTTTAGAGAGACAAGATTCAATTTCATCATTATACTTGAGCCATTGGGTAGGGGTACATGAAGAACGTAGATCAGCTTCCAAACTGAGGATGTCAGCTGAAAAGGAATCAAGTGATGCTGTACACTGTTCAGAGAGAATGTTAATCAGACGAATGGAAGTACTGTGTAAACTCCGGTTCCACCGCTTTCGTAGTTCAGGTGAGAGGGTTCCTAGGGCAGGAGTGCATTGGAGTTTGAGGCCTTTGGGTATGATACGGTTGAGGGAATAAAATCTGTAATTGTCTTGGTGAAAAGAGAGTTTCAGGGCCTTCAGCTTGGTCTTCCTGAGTTGGTGAAATAAGGAAAGGTGGTTAGTCATCGTAGATAAGGGCTGTAGAAGAAAAACTAAAGTTAAGCATGGAAGAAGGAAATGCATAGCCAAAACGAGAACACACTATGGGTAAGGATAAGTATACAAAGAAAAGTGGAAAGAAAATTGGAATACCTGTGAAAAGGAGATAAATAAGAGATCAAAACAGTACGGGAGAAATAGGGAGCTATGAAAATGAAAGGTAAAAATGCTAACAAGAAAACGTGGAAGGGAGGAAGGCAAAAACCTGAAAACAAAGAGAAAAAAAAAAAATAAATAAATAAATGAGACAAGATTAACTCTTTATGTGCCACGTTCGCAGAATTGCACGTACGTAGGGGTGCCGTGTTCGCAATTTTGCACAATAGCACACGAGTCAATTAGACTATTCATACTCTACGTCTCCGTATCGGGCAGCATTTCGCGTACGCATTTGTTTACTTGTATACAATTCGCAGCTTCGGATAAACTACTTTTTCATGGTGTTACATTTGAAATAACAGCGTATTTTGCGTTTTATTTTCGGTGGACTTTTCTAACTCTTGTTATCTCTCTACTACTTTATCTCCTCACTTCCCTCCGTCTCTCTTGCTCTCTCTCTCTACCGGTTTTCCTGCGTAATATATCTATTCCACTTCATTAGTATATTCCACTCATGCAATTAAACCTCAATATAAAATAAATTGAAACCAATGAGATATACATGTAGTTTATAATTCAACTTATTATCTAATCGAATACATTTGATTCTCGTTCTTCAAGATATTTCTTCAAGATGAGTGCAGCAAAAAATATGCATAATGGAAAGTGAGGATATTTGGTTTCAAGTCCTCATACTTGTACATCTTTGATATTAGCAGTAACTGTACTTTGTAATACATACAGTTGGGGATAGAACAAAAATATCAATAAGTTCTTCATTACAAGGAAACAAGAAGGAGAAGAGATGTATCCTGCTGATGTTCTTTCACTGTTCCCGCTAAGAGGATATCGACAATGGACCAGGACAGAGGGTATATTTCAATGGGACGATCCACCCCATAAGTCAATGGTGATGACCAGGGAGGTAGATTTCTTATAGGGAGATTACCCCCATTGTCAGGAGTGGCCGCTGCGGCAGGCCGTAGGGGGTTTCATGGGGGGATTACCCGCGTTTGTCAGAGTGACTGAGAGGGGCGCTTTGATCTTTCTTTGATTTGAACTTTTTTTCTCCAATAAGCTATAGCCTAAGTATTTTATTAGAAAGTATGGGAGTGATGATTATAAAAGAAGCTTAGAAGTCCAGCTTTCTAATGCATTTGTTTGAGAGTATGTCTTCATGTGGTAAAAGACATTTCTGAAGGAATAAAAAGTTGTCATAATATAAAATCCAAACAACATATATTTGATATTTACAATGATAATTGACAATTCAAGAGTGTGGGCATTACCAAAACGAAATTTCATACTCTACAACTTTGCTACACCATATTTTTTGCTAGGTTCAAGCGTAAAAAGTTTATAGCAAGTTAGTTTCAGCAGACTCTATAAAGATCGGCCTGGAATGCGCCTCCTGAAATAATGTGGCACAGGCCGTTTTTTAGTGGCGCATAAAGAGTTAAGATAAGAAAACAACAAGCTGTAAGAGACGACTGTGGAAGAAAACAAAAGAGTAAATCTAGAACACAAAAATAACCTGCAAAGAAAAGGGAAAAAAAGAAAAACTAACTGAAAGGATATGGAGGATCACTACTAAGTGATGCAACAGCAGGAAAGAAAGTAAATACAAAATAAAGAGAACTGCTGAAATGCTTATCCTATAAGGAAGTCAATGGTGTAAAATGAAGTCAAAAGGAGCCTGAGCTTTTCGTCCTGAGCAGAATCTTTCGTCAGAGACAACTGACACAGAAAGTAGGGAACAAACATGATATAAGGAAGGACAGAGAAAGCTAACCTGAGTGGCAAGCCAAGAGGGAGAGACAAAAAGGGGGATGTAAAAGGTTGTGAAGAGCCAGCCAATCAAAAAGCAACGAGGAGGTGAGATAACAGCAAACTGGAACAAAGGGAGATGTAGCGTGGGAGAGGGAGGAGAGAGTAAACAAAGAAGGGATTAGAGTGGAGCTAAGGGTTGAAAAGAATGAAAGAAAAGAGAAAAAGCCAAGGGGGAAAAAACACCTAGTAGACTGTGTGTTATAGACCTACAAGAAGAAGTAGGGGGGGGGAATAAATAATAATTAAACAGGTAAAGAACAAGGGAAGACATGAAAACAAACAAAAAACAAAAGAGAAGTGTGAGCCAAACCTGTAAGGGAGAAAAGAGAAGAAGAATTGATAAGAGAACAGAATGTATATAGTCAAATAAACAACACCTGCAAATAAACTAAAATAACTAAAAAGGAAAGGGGAAAAACAGATAACAAGGAAGAATGTGAGAAAAGAGGGTTAGTCATTACCCCTACCCTGAATGTGAGACGTGAGGTGGAATGGTGCGAAAGAAGTCTCATCAGAACTTCTCTCTGCTGAAACGGACGAATCAGGACGGGTACCAAAAATTCAATGCCCTGTAGAGACATGTCAGAGATGGAGTGGTTAGGAAAGGTTGAAATGGTTTCCCAACTGGGGTGTTCAAGCTTGGTGGTGGTGACAGTGGATCTGTGCCCATAGAAGCGTCTTTTGAGAGTGGGTCTTGGTTTCACCTAATACCGCATTCTTACAAACTCTGCAAGTGTAAGAATATATAACATTAGAAGTGGTGCAGGTGATGTTCCCCTTGGTGTGATGAGATCTGCTAGTGGAGGTACTCTGGAAAGTATCTAGTAGTAAATATACAAAACAATTCAAGATTCAAAATTCAAGATTACTTTATTGATTTTTCTTTCATGTTTTCAAAAGTTAACAAAACAATAATCAAATTAACAACATTAGTATGTAACATAAAACATTTTGTTCAAAAGTAACAGAGAAAACAATTATAAAGAAAATTCAGGAACCAGCAAGAAGCAAAGCTTGTAAGGCGCTTGTCCCTTTAAAATAAAATAGAATACAAAAGTAAGCATTTTTATTTTTATTTTTTTAACTGAAACATATTCATAATGGAATAATTCATAATTCAATAAATCTTAATTGAATAATTCATAATTCTTGCCCCATCCCACCACGGACAAAAACTGACTAACAGCGCACGCACTGTCAACCAGTCACTATCATGCCGGGATGAGGCAAGAAATATAATTTACAATTTTTATACAAAAAGAAGGAAAAAACAACAAACTTAGAGAGACAAAAAAAAAAACCCGGGAAGGGACTAGGGTGGGGGAAGGGGGGGGGGTGTCGATGATTTAGATAATGATTTTTCTATAGTGTGCATGAAAAGTAAATTTTGCTCTTTGGTGATATTTGATCCTTGGTGATATCCGTCTGTCGTTAGAGAAACAGAGGTTACCCCCTCAAACACTCTTTCACCAACACATTCTGTGAAATATCAAATTTTACATCAGGGTAAAAAATGCCGTAAGTTTTACGTACCATGTTGGTTTCAGCAATTTTCTCAGAGAAATTTCGGCATCAGATGATCTCACGACGATATATTTTCGTATACAGTTCATATGAACAACATTGTGGTGCTCACACCGGTCACCCGTCACCAGTCGACGGTCACGACATGATTTGCTTCAGGTGGCCCATATTACCTGCTGGCCCCTATTACCTGCATGTACCCTATGGGTGGTATCTAGACGGACAAAAAGGATTAGAGACGTATCCGAGACGTCTCCGCGACATTTTTCAAAAACTGTGACAAAGCATTTTCAAAAAACCGTCTCAAAGTTGTTTCCGCGACTTATCAAATGTCGCAGAGACGTCTCTAATACTTTTTATCCGTTGCGGAGACGTTTCCGCGAAGTGAGATACCACCCTATGCGATGTAATCTATTAGTAATTTATGCATAAAATCATAAATTTTACTATGATTCTTGAAATGAAGCTCCTGCAGAACCTTTTTGCAGCATAATTATGCTAGAATAAATTGATTTTAGTATATAAAATTGAAAGTAATCGTATCTTTATGAATAAGGTGAGAAAACTCCATTTGAATTGATTTAGGGTTATCACGTTTACTCAACATAATAAATGTCTTTTTCTTATTTCTTTTATTTCAAATTCACTTGCTGTGTACATACCGTAGTTTAAAGTTTTTGTGGCTGTAGTGAGGTCGACAAATATAAACTAGGCGAAACAAAGGCTTCTACAGGATTTCATAACATTTAATAGATCGTCTTTCCAACTTTCGCAATTCGTTTCTCATTAATCCGTCGTTGATCCATTAATTAATCCGTCGTTGATCCATTAATTAATCCGTGAAAACTGTGAATCAATAATAAAGCGAAAGAATCATAAATACCAGATAAATGAACATCATCAAAGATACCATTGTATATTAAAGTAATATTAAATCTTTGCAGAACCTGATTTATGATTCAATAATACTTCAAATCTTCTACACAAGTTTTTACTGATTATAGTCTGCTTGTTTTAAACCAAAGGATCACTTATTGCTGTAATTGCAAATTAGAAGATAAAACAGAATCATTCTTATATCATATAATAAATGTAGCATAATATGAAGCTTCAAATAACAAGCTCTATAATCAATCATCTTACTTGATGACAAGGCGAAATGTTAGCCTGTAAAGACTTTATATACATGTCTTAATACATTATGTATTACATACTACATGCACATCAACATTTGTGTTTTTGATGTACCAAAAAGTCAGATATTCACTTTATGCTTTGACAATATTAAGAATACATAGAATAAAACATAAACTAACCTCTTTGCTTGCTTATGATGAAATTAAATCATCTACCATTCCAGGATGCAACTGAATACAAAAGGTAGAATCCTGCCCCTCAACAACCCAATGTCTGTCTTTCTAGTATCAAATGCGACAGTAATGGTGCTATGCAGGTAAACCCATTGTCTAAGGAAGTGCTAGTACAAATGTGTTAATATTCAGTGCAACAGTGCAAATGTACAAAACAGTTAAATCACTTCTGCGCTAACAAATTATTGTGCACACAAATTTCACGACTTTCGATGTACTTTCATCATGCGCTCCTTTAATTTATTAAATTAATTTACCCCAAAAAACATTCGCAATTAACAAATATGTATGAAGTATTATAGACTACGTTTACCAGTCCGCAAATTAGATTACCATACATGAATGAGACAAAATAAGCTTTCTCAAATTTTTTACCAAATCAACAATCCTTACTTGCTATATCATTATCTTATGATTAACCAATTGACGCATTTAAGCCAATCTAAACAATTTTCAAAGTTTTTCTTTACATAATAATATAAAAGTATTAAATCACACAAAT
>CALNVZ010003430.1:41245625-41299684 GCA_940671915.1 Paracentrotus lividus | reverse complement strand
TTTGAAATCCACTTGTTGAAGGCAAATGTTAAAACAGGCACATTTTCGGCTATGCACCCCCTATTTTTAATGTTGTGGGCTGCCCCCCCCTTATTTTCCAAACATAGAACCACCACTGACATGACTGAATTTATTGTTAGGCTGCAAGGTTTGTTTGTTGGTGTTTTTTCTTTTAAAAATAGGTAATCAAATCTTGACTTTTTAATCAAACTAAAAATTAGTTCTGCTGTGTGATAATGCCAAAATGATTTTTTTTTTACAAGAAAATTACTGTCTTCTATATTCAGAAACATTTTATGAGAAACTTTTTGGCATGTTTAGAAAATAATCATTTTTATGTTTGTAAAATGACAAAGAAATTTCACAGAAGAATCAATATAATGACATAATATACAGAGTGCAACTTCTTAACTGTAAGACAATTGTATCTAAATTTGATCAACGAAGGAAACTGACTAAACACATATAATATGAAGAAAATGAGCAAAGAAAATGGGATTCCATCGGATCCTGATGAAATACCATTCTCTTTGCTTATCTTTCACAATGGTATCTAATTGAAACATACATGTAAGACATTACACAGTCTTATTATACATATTGTGGTGGGAAGGAGAAATGTGCACTAGTATTGTCTGTCACATAAAATAATTTTCACTTATACCTTCAAACCTAACCAAACTATGAGCTAACGTGAACGGCCATGTATCACAAATCATGGGCAAGAACATTTCAATACTAAGCTTAATTGAGTATTCGACTTGAAATATCGTCAATAAATCTGGTTAGGTAAGTAAAGCAAAGGAAATTTATTATTATATGAAATGAATTTTGCATGGTTAGAATATCATTCGCCAAAATATAACAATAGAGAACATGTATGAATTCAAACTCATCCTTTTTGCTGCATAACATGTGTTTATTTTTCATTTTGATAAGTTTGAAGCCCAACAATCATATTTATTGCATGAATCTTCGCTGGTTTACTCGGCATGACCACCTTTTTGGTGCAAATTGACGGAAAGTTTTGTCTTTTTTTTACTATTTTTTTTAAAATTACTATTTGCACAAGTAAGAGGATCATGTGGAGTCCCCCCCCCCTTGATTTTTAACTAAAATATATATGGTGTGCCACGGTAACATGATTAGTAAATGTGATGTTTTCCTTCAAACGCGACCAGAATGAAATAAAAACAAAAACAAAAACAAAATCATTGACGGAACCGTCAATAATTCAGACATGAATGACCTATAATAAAAAGCTTCTAAGTAACCTCTTCAAAACGGACCACCTAGACTTGAAACCAGATAACATAAATTTCTTTTCCTACCATATCGTGGGTATTTCACAATGAATATGCTGAAGGAACCAAAAGTTGCCAAGCGGAATAAAGTTCGATGTTGCATCTAACCAAGATAATACCAGGATGTGGATGTTGACATCTTTGGAGATAAATTCCTTCGGAATTCTAGGATAGGGGTTGGCAACATCAGGTCCTGTGTACAAATGAAATAAGAAAAAAGAAAGACAAAACATTAGAAGTTTGAAGTAAATAACAACCACTGTCATCCTCTAGTCTTTAATCATCCTTCATAAACTTGTTGAGATGTGCACTGAAAAACCTTTTCAAGCATCAAGAAATAATGTTAAGAAACAAACAAAAATTACTTTGCATTATGCTATTGCATAATGTTTGTTGTTTCATCCATGATAAAACAACAATAACTAGGTTTACTGCATAATGGAGAAACTGTTTCTTTTACCTTACCTTATTGATGACACCCTTCACATCAAACATCAATGAACAATGATGGAATCGCCAGGTAACATGAAGCCACTGTCAATCCTGTAGATTTAATAATGGATAAACAATATTTGTGAATGTAAATTGGTAAGGGTCAGTCCAGATTCTGTAATCCTCAAATAACTATAGCTGGAAAAAATCTTTCTAAATATAAATTTTAATTTGATGATATTCTTAGCATACCCTATGATTCTCGAATTGCAAATCTCATAAGCAATTAGATGTTAAAAAAGCAGTATTAATTAGAGAAATTCCAAACAAACAAAACAAACACGCATCAAAATTCGCATAAGTACAAAGATTCTATACATTAAAAAATACTTTGACTCTGGCTTTACATATACATTTACATAGATAAAAACCCATCAGAAAAAATGGAATAGCACCGGTCTCTTTCAGAGTCTTTGAAAATGTTGAAAGTAATTCATACGTCACAACCCCTGAAGAGCGTCTGAATCCAAAGAAGAACGAATATGCATAAGAATTTAAAACATCAAAGTATTATTATTGTCCCCCCCCCCTGTTATGGTACATGTGTTTCTCACATTCCTAGCAGAAAAACCAGTGTCTGTGACTAATAAGTGTGTGGCTTAATTACGCCCTTATAGTTGTGATATTTAAATGATATATATATTTTTTAAATGTGAGTGATCAAACTTAACTGTTGAAACTTTGCAATAGCCTTCAGTAATACAGCATGCATGAAAGTACACTAGTCGCGATGCTGTCCTCCTTACCAATTCTACAGATAAAGGTAGAAACAAGGATAAGTTCAGCACACATATAGATAAGTCATGAAAAGTTCAATACGAATTAATATTACTTATTCTCAGTTCTGTTCATCATGTTAAATTCCATATCCATTTTGCCATTTACTTGAAATCGTTGAACAAATTCTAAATAAGACATACTAACTAGGCCTAGTTTTATAGTTAATTCTTAATTTTTTTAATGATATGAAGACAGATGTACATTATTTGGCTTTTTGAATACGTGCAATTCCTCGTCAGTTTTTGTAATGTGTTCATTTATCACTATATTACTGTTAATCATTAATAACTCTATTTTATCATTACTCATTATTATATTAGAATAGAAACATTATATTCTAGTACATGTATGCAGAATCTTCCCTATTCAGAGCCATGCTTTAGTCTTTCCTATAGTCTCACTTTTCTTGCCCTTTTTTCTGTCAAAATCGACAAATACCATGACCCCTAACCATGGCAAAAGCGAGAGGCTATTATGGGTGAACTTGGGTGACCTATTGACATTATAAATTCTTTTCCCCCTTTTAGTTATGTTCACATCTACCATATGTCATTGTGAGTGAAACACATTATCGCATTTTATCCTCATACGTTGCATTACAGGTAATGTGTGTTCATACCCGACTTATTCCCATGCCTATTATGCATGTCGCAGTATGTAATAGAGGTAATTAAAAGTACATTTTGGTCAAGTATTTACCATTATTAAACATCTATGGAGAGATGGGTTCCACCTGGAGGAAAGCAAAGTTTTTTACCATTTTAACAGGGAGCTTTCGTATCTTTTCCAATTATCGTTTTGCCCCTTCCCCAAAAGACAACTAAAACAAACAACAACAAGAATCAACAACACCCATGCAGATAAGTTTCTTAACAATAAGGGTATAATAAAACAGGTCATAAGGTAAGCAAGGTCTTCAACAACATTTAAAAATGCAAGTGATTGTACATAGGCATCAAACAGAAAAACGGTACAAACACTCCACTGCACCCATGCAGCAACAGACAGACAGTATAAACTTTCACTGCACCACGCATTCTACTCTTATCTCCACCTCTCTTTATTAATGATATACAAATTAATAGTTCATATAATATACTGTATTATAGCGAACATAACTAGATATCATAAAAGTTTAAACTCAAAATAATGGTAAAATAGTTCACTCTTTACCTGCCAACGTAAGTAACAAGAAGAATCAGCACACAGGAGAAGTTCAAACAGAAAAGGATGACGGTATTACTCGGTTATGCTACTGGATCTATCCACTTTTCTTGGGGTTTGGCAGAGGGGTTAGTCACTGTGTGATGTGGGCCTATTTTCTCTCATAACAAATTAGAACTTGCAAAATACAATATAAAATAGGCGTGAGTTTCTGTCAGGTCTTACAAAAGACAGCACTGCTGGAAAAGTATAAACAATTTGGCATCAAACTCTATAAAATGCCACACCCCTGAGCTGAGTGAGCCAGACACATTCCCGTTAATAAAGCCGCCAACATTAGTCTGAGTTACAGACACTTTCATGCAGTAGCATATAGGTCAGTTGATAGTTTTCCATTAAATATCATTATAAAAGATAATTGATGGACTAATTTTTGCTCAAATAACTTATTTTATAAAATGAACCCAAATATTATACAACAATGTGATTTTAATGAGAATAATTTAAATAAAAACATATTTTTCTGGCAGCCATCGCGTGAGGCTATTCAAGGGTGCAACTTTGCACCCTTGGTCTGTGCACCCTTTAACCTCAGTGCATGCACCCCTTGGGGTGCAAAAGCACGCCCTCTCGGGTGCAAGCTCCAGAATAGACGGTGTGCACCCCTATTGAACCCTTTCACTTTTTAGTGTGTATCTTGTAAATCGTCTGATGTTGTTAACCTAGTACCTAAAGTGATGAAATGCATTGGAGAAATCAAAGAATGGTCAAGGTTGAATGGTCTGAATTTGAATAGTAACAAAAACAGAAGTTTTACACATTAAGTCTCGTTTTCGCACTAGTATGCCCTTGCCACCGATTGAGATTGATGGCATTCAGGTTCTCCAGTTAAAAGAGCAAGGAATCTGGGGTTGTTTTTGATGAACAGTTTTACTATGTACAATTTTGTTAGTGCAAAATGCCGATTGGCTTCTTTGCTTTACATAAGATAGCAAATCCGCCCTTATATCCAAAACAACTTACTGAAAAATTAGTGCACGCATTTGTTATGTGTCACCTTGACAGTTGCAATTAGTCTATTGTTTTGGTTTGGCCAGATACACAACTAAAGAAACTTCAGGTCATTCAAAATTCTGCTGCTAGGATGGTGACAAGAACGAAAAGACACGAATCAATATCTCCTGTCTTGAGGTTTTTGCATTGGCTACCTATTAAATTCCGTATTTCATTTAAGATTCTTTTACTTCATGTACCTTTGTACCAACAATATGGCTCCATCATATCTTTCTGAATTACTTACTAAATATCAACCTGCTAGAACCCTACGATCATCACAAAAGAATATGTATGTTAATTGTTCCCTTGGTTAAAACAAACAATTATGGTAAACGGAGTTTTGAATTTGCTGCCCCAGAATTGTGGAATAACATTCCAGAAAATGTAAGGAATGCTGAAACGGTTGGAAGATTCAAATCTTATCTGAAGACTTATCTTTTTAATTGTTAAACATGGTTTTTGATCCTTTCTGCTATTTCTCTGTCTGTCTCTTTCTCTTTTCTCATGAAAGCGCATTGAGACCTTTTTCAAAGGTATAATGCGCTATTATAGAATTGCTGTATTATTATTATTATTGTGTAGCTGAGCTCAACCGGGTAATGACCCCCTAAACATGCTAAAACTATATGCAAAGTCAAATACACCAAATTAAGAATGAAAATATGCAAAATAAATGTACTATACAAATTTTCATGTGGCCTCAAACTTTTAATAACTTGAACTTAAACACAATATATTTTACAAACACAGTGATATAGCCTACAATTAGGTTAGGAGATAAAAGGAGTCATAAAATAGCATGAAGACTATTCGAGTCTGGTAGTATGATCATAATGAGAAAACAATACATGTTAATAGGATTTTATCTCTAAATAATATTGATACATATAAGGCAGCCAGCCTCGAAATTGTAAACAAATCTATATAAAGGATAAGCTTTATTATACATAGAGATATGAATTCAATTGAAATTCAATTCCTTTTCACTCGCCTTGATCAACCAATAATTAGGGCCGTCATATTTCAAAGATCACCTTTCAAGCCATTCCCGGGACTTAAAAATAAAAAGTTTACCCCCCACAATGCCCATTCCCCCCCCCCCCCTCATTTTTGGGCCTCTTTTTGTTAACTCCGCTGACCAAGGCCCCTCAATCCTACCCTAACGAGAGGCGTCTGAGATGTTGGGTTGTTATCATGGTTTTTGCTCTTTTTATCTTACATGCTTTGCTATCTAGGGGAGGGGTTGAAGTAAAAAGTGGTGAATTTTTTTAAAGCCTTTTTAATAAATAAAATAAAGGAAACAAAAACAACCTTTTAAAGCCTTGATTATTATTTTCCCCAAAGTTTTGTTTCAGCCTTTATGACAAGGTTTAACTATAATTGTCTAGTTTTTACTATTATCTATGTTTTGCTGAGATTTTACAATACATTTTGGGGGAGATAAAAATTTCCATTATTGTCTGTAAGCTGGTGGAAGGCAAATTTCCATGATTTGGCCTTAACAAACTATTTTGTATGTTTTTAAAAATGTTTTTAAAAATGAATTAAATGAATATTGAACACCAATCAAAATAAAATTTTACCTTTCCCCTACACAATAGGTTTAAGTCTGTGACGATAGACCTAGATTTAAAATACAGAACAATAATAACCCTCACCTTAGACGCGTTTCATGGGGGTAGGACTGAGGGGGCCTTCGTCAGCCGGGTAAACAAAAAAGGCCCCAAAATGAGAAAAAGTGACAAAAATAAAGGATTGTGGGGTTGGCCAAACTTTTTTTTTCAATACCTGGTAATGGTTGGGGAGCGTCCAAGATATATCCAAAGACCCGAAAAGTAAAACCGAGGCAATCAAATTCAAGAAATTAAAGCACCATACGGAAAATATCCAACCTTTATGAGCAACAGTGTATGATACGTTATTTAGACCATTGGCATGATTAGTTAGAGAAATGTGTTCTTCCGAGATTCATACTTTCAAATAGAAATGCAATAAAATTTCGTTTATAACTTTTATCAAAGTACGTGGACAAACATGTAGGCCTATAGTATGATCATAATCACAATGAACAGCTTTTATGTGTATACCACAATTTTATCAGTGACAATACATAGGAATCGACATATTACGCAGGAGTGTAAAAATTTGAAATCGCCATCAAAAGTTATACACATTTATACGTATTCCATATTAGATATTAAATTATAAAAACTTGGACATTATTATGGGTAAAATCATATTGGTATTTATTCAAGTAAACACATTCAAAACATATATTTATATTGATATTCTTACCAATAAATCATTATTATGATTATGCTGATATTGGACAATTTTCTTTTTATATAAATGCACTCTTTGATGTATGTTACCCCCTTCCATTTTATTTCACAAAGTAAAAGCATCTTAAAACATTGTATGAAAAAAAAAAAACACGCATCTTATTTGCCTTATTGCACTTTTCATTTTGATTTTTTTTCTTGATGAATTGCAGTATCTCTTATGTTGATGCTTTGTTTATCTGTTTTTGAATTCTTCGGCAGGTCATATACAAATAATATTCAATCTATATAAAATTATAGCCTTCAATTCACAAATAACACTGTCTATTTTCCTTACTTCGTAAACACACAATCTAAAAAAAATATTAACGAGACACTTTGGCCAAAACGTTTTTTTTTTTCTTCTTCTTTTTTTTTTTTATCCATTTTGATTTCAGACAAACATGACAAATGTATACCTAATTATATAGGCGGAAATACATATATATATATATTATTGTTTGCGTAATTTATTAACATGAAACAATGCAAATTCTGTGTAGCATTTTGCTTATCTCAAGCCTCAAATTCAATAATAGTTGATATGTATTTTCTAAACGATTTTTTTTTTTTAGTAAGATATTTTTAATATATATATGATAATAACATTTTAGATTCATATATCACCTAATATAATAGTTAGATAACGTCTCTAACAGTTGTACAGACATATTGTTACCCTTGTCATCAGATTCAGGCTTGCCCGCACACATTGTGTGCACATTCTCCACTCTACCGGGTACCCATTTTACACCTGGCTGGGAAGAAGCATTTAGACAAAACGCGCATGCTCAAGGACGTAAGTGTCACCGGGGATCGAACCCACCTCTTTGATTTCTCAGTCAATTCATACGACCAATAGACTTCTCCATCTCGTTTAAATTTAAGATTGACGTGGGTTTACAATGGTTCAATATTATAACGCACATACCGAGTGAGCAAAAAAATTGCTCACTCATTGAATTCACAACAAAGGAAAAAAGTTTACAATATAATAGAAAAGAATATAATAAGTAAATTCTTAAAACAGACCCGGGCCATGACACATTACCGCCAATGAAGGTTATTGATTATTATGTAATGTTGATGATCTTGAATGACGTAAAATATAACGTATACATGTAAAGTTAGTGTATAAATGTAATTCAGCGCTTTTGAACGTAATATTATGTTATACGCGCTATTTCGTAGTAGTAGTAGTAGTAGTAGTAGTAGTAGTAGTAGTAGTAGTAGTAGTAATGGCTTATTTAAAATAAAAATTCACTTGCAGCCGAATGGCCGAATTGTAGAAATCTTTTACACATAATAATTATTTTTACATTGGTAATACATACATTTTATACATTTCCAATTGAAAAGATCATAATTTATATCATACATTGTATTTTTCTTAAATTGAACAACTCATACCATAATAATAATTAAGTGTCGAGTGGCATACATATAATAATTAGGATTTGAAATATATATATTTACAAATTTATCACAAAAACAAAAAGTTCCTGACCACCTTCTCCTTGAAACAAAAGGAGTGGGCAGGAAAAGAAAGTCGGAAGGAAAGTGAGTGTCAAGAATATAAAGAATATTAAGAAATTAAACCGGAGCAGAAAGTGGGAGAAGGGGTGAAGAAAGGTGAGCCACTATTAGCAACGAGCATGAACATGATCACAGTTTATCCTGGTTTGAGATATAGGAATAGGAAAATTGGCATGTGGTAAAATCAAGCTAAAGTTAATTTACGAAAAAAAGTGTGTAACAAGGCGAATGTAGTAAAGGGTAAGTATAAAATTCCTGTTTCTGTAATCAATAGCATTTAGCAATAACCAAGCAAGGGATCATTCTATATAAATACAAACGTGAATATATGTTTGATATATAAATACGCATTATATTTTATTAAATGATGATGTTCCATTAATGCACCATTAAGGCCCGTTTACACAGCATCCGGCACGGCGATCTGGCACGTCATTCCGGCACGGCTTACGGCACGGCATGCCATTTTCTCGTTTCCACTGAGCACGGCACGGCAACAAATGCCGTGTTCAGATGCCATCCGGCATTCGCCCAACCCAACTTCACTTCAAGTGCTAGGGAGAAGTTCTAAAAACTACTTTTCATCTTTATTTGGTTCCAGGGGCGTCACTAGCATTTGTTTCAAGGAGGGGGGGGGGATGCGCAAATTGGAATTTAAGATTTTAGTACACCAAATTATTTTCTCCGTCACACCGGACGAACAAAGAGGTACACTTTTTCACATCAAGTTGGTTTTATTTTATTTTATATTATTATTTAGATCAGAACGTTTTTTTTTTTTTTTTGGGGGGGGTGGCAGTAGCTTGGCAAACAGAGCCAGCTTGGGGCGTGGCAAGAAGTCAATTTTTTCTGCACTTGAAAGTTCTTCTTCCTTTTTTTTTTCAGGCCAAATATCAATACATAATATTTGGTGCAGGGGCGTCGAAATGATTTTGAAAGTGGTGGGGCATAAAGGGAGGGGGCCCTCATATTTCTCTTAAAAAGGCACTTCAATGAAGAAAAGGGAATTTGGGGTACGGCGTTTCCCCCTGCCCCTACCCCCCCCCCCATTCACAGCCCCTCTTTTATGCTGATTTTTGAAAAATGTTAATTTAATCAAAATGTCAAGTCCATGACTTCAATTCATAAACCAATGTAAGATACATTAACCAAAATAAATAAAAGTGACACCTCATTTTTTTCCATTAATATATTATTTTATTTCTCGTTTCATTCCACCATCAACTCTTATTTAGGTTCATAGTTGTCAAGGCAACTGTATCGAGGTAAACTTTAACTGTTGGCACAATGTCATCGTTTCAAGGAGATACTGAAGAACCACTTTGCTATTGATTACTCATCGCTTTAATGCATCAATATGATATTTGTGCAAAATCAATTCTCTTTGATCTGTTAAATCTATTTATAATAATTATAGATTTTATCTTTCTTTCGTAACATTAAAGTCTACTGAAATAAAGGGTGTGCACGTTGGAAAGCTATCTTTCCACCCCCCCCCCCCCCGAAAAAAAAAGAAGAAGAAGAAGAAGAAGAAACATGTATTACCATTTATTATGATCTTCTTCACAAACTTCAATTTCTGTAACATAGATTGCCCCGGAACTGTATAAATGCGGTACTGGACAATGAGATGTCACTCTACAATATAATTTCAAGTGGTAATTTGAAAAGTATACTTTAGAAAACCGCTCCTTGGTGCTCTAGTAAGTCATTACAAGATATACACATGATAAATATCCTGCAAATGATATACATAAATTGGAAACGATAGTTTGTATTTTTTTTCTCGTTGGGCAATATAAGTTATATAAAAATAGTAATATAATTGTATGTTTTTCTCCAGCTTTTATTTCTTTATATCGTTTGTCCCCAATTCCACTTTTGGGGAACCTGGCTATATATCGGACGTTCCCCAAACAATCCCCGGGAATCTAGTTTGTCAATCCCGAAATGCCCATTTTTGCCACTTTTTTTTCTAATTTCGGGGCCTTTTTTGTTTACCTTGCTAAAAAGGCTCCCTCAGTCCTACTCCCACAAAACACATCTGAGGTCAACGCATGTCTGAGGTGCAGGGGCCTTTGTTTGCATGGTAAACAAAATGGGGCCTCAAATGAGAAGGGAAAAAATGCAAAAATGGGCATTGTGGGGGTTGAAAAACTATTGTATGTTTCAATCCCCGAGTATGGTTTGGGGAACGCCTGAGATAATAGCGAGGTTCACGAAAAGTAAAAGTGGGGACAAACAATTTCAAGAAATTAGAGCCAAAACAAGATAATGTGACTGGGGTAAGAAATGATTAATATCCAACCTTTATGACCAACAGTTTAGATCGATTCTATCCTCTCTTTTTTTTTTAAATGAAATTAATTGAAAGCAGAGTTAAAATGTATTTTGCTTATCAAGTTACCAAATTATTAGGTTTATCCTTAGCATGTTAAAGTAGACAACTGGAGAGTCAAAACTGCTTTTAATTGCAACAAAACTCATACCACTGCAACGAAAAATCTTTACTGATTTCAGAATATCTAAACCCTTGTCAATATCTGTTTTAGATCGGGAGTTATCACCTTTCAAAAGAAGGGCCCCATTTTCAGGCTTCAGCGGTACTCCGCAGGGCGTCGAGATTATGACGTCACAGCGTGGGCACCCGTACCGTGTCCACTGTATGCACGTATCCTGTACTGTGCTATATGCGTACATTGCACATTCTGATTCTTGAAAACTTTTTTCTCTCTTCTCATCTTATGCTTTACCCCAGGTCTGACTAACTGGTCAAAGTGATATATCTTGCCGACTGTTCTCTATCATTGTCTTTATATTTAAGTCAATCCGTTCCTATAATGTATTCTTTTCATTATATTAACATATAATAAAATAGGCCTATCCTCAGCACGAGAGTGAGTGAAGAAAAAAAAAGAGATAATAAAACAAAGTGACATTGTTTTCATTGTGGACTGTTCAAATCACACTTTAGTTTTGTTGTCATGACAAATATTATAACCAATAATACAATATATCTATATTGTAAGGTTACATAATCTTGAAATTGTTCATTTGGTTTGTAAGTCTTTATATCATTGTGCGAATCCGAGATAATTTCATCCGTTAGCTATAACAATAATTCGTCCAAACTTTCGGATGAATAGCTCCTTAGTTCTTCAGTTACAGTATATGTGAACTTTTTTCATAGTTTTAGATATTGTTCAGAATGAAATAACATTATTTTGTAGATTCGACCTTGTTGCAATGAATTTGACAGATTTTGCATTCACGATAAAAGCAGCAGTCTTACGAGAGACGACTGCATATTCCATCCGCTACTGCCGGACTTATATACACTACCCCATTCCGTTGCGTGTGTAAGAATTAAGCCAAACTAAATTAGTGAACTGTAAATATTGCAACAATTCAATGCTTACATCATTGATTCTTAATATTTCTGTCTCTTCAATATATATTGATTTTATTTTAAGGACGTTTCTGTTCTTTTAGCCATTGAATTTCGATAAATAAGGAATTTCGGAAAATGTGACATGACCACCTTGTCAAACTAATGATGGTAGTGTTAATCCGTGTAAGTTAGTTGGGAAAGTCGTGACGATGGTATGATTATATTTTTGCTCTAAAACATTATTTGGAGGGATTCATATTAAACAAAAAAAATCAAATTAAAATCAATATAGATTCAACACAGAATAAGTCTTCTTAAGAATGAAGTCACTAAAAATTTACGTGGAATTTTAAGCATTATATATCCCAATGTCAATGGGCTTCACCAACAACCAACGGCCCGCACCGTTCCCGACCCTCGGTGAGAGATGAGCAAGGCAATTCGTGCTTTTATCATGATTGCTAACTCTTCAAAAATCTATCGCAGCAAGTTCAAATCTACAAATAATCACAATCGTTAACAATATCTCAAAACAAGATATTCTAAGGATATACAACCCTGTATGATTTGTCCAATGGTGTAATCAGTTGTGATAAAAGAGCCATATTAATCCGAAACACAGCAGCTATAGCAAGCTAGTATAGTATACGTATGCATGTATTGCATGCACAAGCTGCACGCGCAAACTCAGATCACCTGGCTGTTGTTCGAGCTGTCCAAGGTGCGACGTCACAAACCAGGAGCTCCTCCGCTCGCCGAGCGTCCCATTTGGGGACGGATTAAACAAAAACGCTAAAAACCATTTACAGCTATTTCTGAGAGATTCAAATCATTTTCAGCATGTCACAATCGTAATAAACGAAGGAAAATCTATTCAATAACATGTAATTTAGCCATTATTAGCAAATATTGTGTATTTTCTCCGTGTGTCTACTTTAAAGATATAAGTAATACAAAGTTTGTCATCATAAAACAAACTTCATGCCGGAAAATTGAAAATACTGTAGCAACTTTGACGATTTAGTCCAAAAAGATAACTAAAAAAAATATATATATACACATATAAAATATTTCTGAGAGTAATGAAAAATAATACGTTTAAATTTTTTAAAGACATGTGATATTTGAACAACGGGTGAAACTGACCATAAATAAACAATATAAAAAATGATCAAACAAAAATGAAAATTCCCTGTCACCAACTTGTCTAACCTACCTCCCGTCATGCAAGGTGAAGTTAAATTTGAAATCTTCATCCTTCGCTATGAGGTTAAGTTCCTAACTTCTGAGTTTTGAGAGTCATGTATTTCATGTCCAATGCACTAGTAAAAAAATGAACGGGAAAAAATCAGATTCCATCGGGGTCTGAATCCAAGGCCTCCTAATTAGTAGACAGGTGCTCTACCGCCTGAGCTATGGAAAGCCCTAATGACAGTGTCTGTTCCAGAGAAACCTAAAACTGAAGGGTTTTTTTGGGGACGGACATCACCATTAGGGATTTTCCATAGCTTAGGCTCTAAAGCATCTGTCTGGTAATCAAGAGGTCTTGGCTTCAAATCCCGATGGAATCCGATTTGCTTTGCTTTTCGTTTTTTCTCTTATTTATTTATTTATTTTTTTTTTTTCCCCCTTCTTCACATTATGTATCTCTCGTTTGGATAGACTGTAACATCGCTTTCTCGAGACAATTCTTCGTCACCCTTTCTACAGTTTTTTCATGACGTGAGCTAAATATAAGGTTGAACTGTAGGTTCAGACGGAACGAACGTGGCTCAGGCTGATGATGAAGGCTGAATGCTGTGTTCCACTTCCACTGTTCGCTGGCGGCATCTTCCGCTGTGTCCTCATCAAGGGCTTAGTTGGTACCCGTTCTGTTGGCAGACAAATCATTTGTTCATATCTCATTAGTGCTTTTGAAGTTGTATAACCAATGATTGTACGTGTTTCTTTTCGATAGTATCAAATGCACCGAGTTGAAAATAAGTACGTCGATACCATCAATTGTTCTTTTATCTTTGTATTATTTATTGGAGTTTGTTGGAAATTCAATCATAACTGTTTTTGGGGTGATTTTTTTTTCTTCACAATAAATCTTTAATTCATTGTACAATAAAAATATATCAATTATACAACCATTGACTCGCTGTCTATTATGCATAGGTAGTCTACTACAGATATGACAAGTCAAAAATTAATAAATTTTCAGATGTTAAGAAATAATAATACATGACAATGTTCAATGAATCAAGGACTGTATAAGCTCATATATATCGGAAAAGAATCGATTATTCAAAGTATTGCCTTCTTTTTCTGTAGTCCTACTATAGGCAGTAAAGTTTAAAAATTTCTGCAAAAATACAAATTTCGAATCTTTCGTTAAAAGGGGAACAATTTGATTAAGGTAATGTTCTTTTTAAACTCGCTTGCGACAATGAATGTGTGGAACGAGGAATTGCATGGCGTCACTCTATTTATATTTTTTGTTGACGGGATCACACCACTACCACTCTTCTTTTGTATTTTTCCTATTTTTCAGAAAACTCTCCCTCATATCCGTCAAATTTCTTTCAGCTGCGTCATCTCTAGTATAGAAAAGAAGAAGAAGAAAATTATATCATTATTATTCATGTATCCTCTGAGAATCGACTTTTTTCGGTTGATTTTCCTGTACATCTACACTATAATTATTTGTAAGGGCTATTCTGGTGTCTCATCTATCGTAACTTACATCACATTCAAGTTATCATCATTTATTTTTTTTTTTTTGTGCAAAGTAGTTACAATGACCCCCAAACTTAGTATAATTTTGTAGTTATTAGATTGCAAGTATCAGTTGTGTTGTGTATTACCATCATTTAGACACATTCCTTTACAAACACCCACAAAAGAACAATATTTTGTGGTCTTCTTTGTGATCTTTCTATTCCTCGATTTAAATCAAACTTTAAGACATTTCTTCACAGTAATGAGATTTGCTATATTAAGCTTCATTAAAAAGTCAAACCCGTTTATTTCACCAACCTGACATCCCAAGTTGGGTGCCCATTTGATGCCACACTTTTGTTTTCCTCTCTCCACCTTCAAAGCTTCACAGGATTTTGCCCCAAATGTATGGTGTCTCTTCTGCGATGATTATTTCCTCCTCCATGGTTATCTGCAATAAATTCCATACAAAAAAAACATAAACGTTTACTTTTGGAGATATAGTGTAGACCAAGCGAAGGTGATCGGGGAACAATTATCTAAGGGGTACTTTCTTAGAGAGGCTGAGATTGGGACTGGGACTTTTTGTCAAACAAAAGAAAAAGGTGCATAAGCTCCCCTTAATTTTAAGTTGTAAGTAACAAGGACATGTTTTGGCACCCTTGTGTAGGCCAACTAATAATATCATGTCAGCGGGGAACTTATGTAATTTGTCCATGACAATTATTTGAAAGCAGGTTATTGTATTTTTATTTTTTATCTTTATTTATTCATTTATTTTTGGTAACAATCCAATAGGCCTATTCTGTTAACCCTAAAATAGACGAGCTCGGAGAGCAAAGCGGGAAGATTCTCTTTACTACTAGTGAAATGAAAACAGGGCGTTTCAGCGTTTTAGAATATTTATCAGGAATATCGATATACTTTTGCAAATGATGCGAGCCCGAAGGCAAACAAACTTTGATCATAGGTCATCAAAATATATATTTTATATATAAGAACTTCGGAGTTTCAATTTAATATCCCCATGAACAGTAAAACTAGTGACCTGAAAGCATGACATTTTGTGCATTTTAGGAAATATTCTTCAGGAATTGAATCTAACAATGATCACTTGGAAATCATGCCAGCGCGAAGCATACGTAATAACCATAAAATTTCAGCTTTTTGGGGTCTCGATTTTACTTAGCTTCTCATGAATAGACGATCATGTGAGCGGAAAAAGGCGCCCCTGGGTTTAAAATCGATTATGTGACCAGACGGCACCCCCTTACTTTAATTTAGCGCCCCAAGTTTAAGATCAATTTGTAGCTTGTAGGTTGGAGGTTAATTTGTAGCCCCGTAATTTCTTTTTTTCTAAACCTATCCTCCCGTCTCTTTTCCTGTTGTTGCCCTTCTTTCCCTCTCTCACCTTTTCTCTCTTTTCAGTCCCCCCTATACGTCTACCCGGGGAGGGTGGTCATGCCCGGCCTCGAGAACACTCTCGATCTCCCGAACACGAGCATGCTACCCTAACCAAATATCACAAATAAACAAGACCTCGATCTATACCCAAGTCTAGATTTTACGAACATTAGGCCTAACTTAGATTTCTAGAAGTCTATTCTACATCAAAGCATCCAGATTCAGACTCTAGCCTCTATATTCTTTCTAGGCCTATCTAGAGTCTAACTAGTCTAGATCGATAAGTCAGAGCCAGGCCTAGTAGATCTAGATCTAACGTTAGATCTAGACTCTACTCTCGTTTAGACTCTCCCTCGAAGTGTTTGTACACGTATGAATAGACATGATAGATAGAAACATACATGTATAAATGACTGTTAGATTTATGCTGAATGCAATGGTATAAAAAGATGTGCTTAGAAATTATCACAATAGTCAATAACATGATAAACACTGTCCCAGATGTGCTAATCTGTGTTGGTGATTCAGTGTTCTCGACCTATAGACTCCAGTCTAACACTTAAATTTTATCATTTTCAAAGTTATTTATACCTATAAATGGTGACATTTGATTTTCAAAACCTCCTCATGATCCGTGAGTAGTCTACCTATATGTAAATATAATCAAGATCTAGACTCCAGGGTATAAATTAGGCCAAAGCCAAGGCCAAAACATAATAATGTTCTCAGACTCAGTCTCACTCTCACTCAGTCTCACACGATCAACAGCACATTCGAAAAATCACGCACTCAACAAATATTTAATAACTATCTACGCAGTCAATAGATTAAGGTTGTTCTTACCGGTCCAAGATCAGTTGTGGAGCTGATCTGATAGGGCTGGGTCTTGGAAAGTTTTAATTCAGCTTGTTGTAACCTTGCGATTTTGTATCAAAACAGTAAACGATTTAACACGTAAATTCCTATAGACCGCCACCGCAGGAAAAAAATTGTTGCTCAATCACGAAAAGTGGCGAGTAAAGTGACGTAATATCTCTGGACTGTGATTGGCTAAAAGTGAAAACGCCGTGTGCCGTGCTCCAAAAATGGCTCTTGGATCGATCCTCAAATCCGGCAAAAAATACCGTACTGTAATACACGGCACGGCACCGTTGCAGTGTGAACAGCATCATAGGATATAGTGGGGAGCGATTTTTTGGGTTGCCGTGCTGCCGTGCCGGATCGCCGTGCCGGATGCGGTGTAAACGGGCCTTTACTCTACTAGTAACCATGGTAACAGAGCATGCAATATTAATATGATTGTCTCCATGGTGTCATCTTTCAAACCCAATAAACTACTGGCTTTTCTGTTTATCTGCCTTTTGTCGGGCCCATAACAAAAAGTAAGTAATATTTGTTATGTATTTGTTTGATTTTTGGGGTAGAGTTGGGTGTTGACTACACCCTATTTAATTAGTTATTGTTATATTAATGTTTAGTTCGGGCAGTCTTGTAATCATGGTAATGTTTATGTTCAGTGATTTATTGGAACTTGTAAGGGTTGTCTGATTTAGCAGTTGTGGTGTGTGGCGTAACTCCCTGGAAAGTGATTGTTTGGGACGGAGATGTTCATCTAGGAGGGCAGATGTGGGAATTTTCGTGGTGGTAGCGGTAAAAGTTGGCATGGTAGGAGTAGATATGGGCACGACGGGGGAACGAACACTTAGACTGATAATCAAAGCCAACACCACTGTGAAGATGAAAGCTGTTAGAACCTTCCAGCGATGTTTATACAACATCTCCATGATTAGCTCACCAAGACCTGGTGGTGGCATGGGAGACCTGGCAGCATTCATCAGAAACTCCCTCAACTGCTGCCAGTTGCTTTCCTGAAGCTCAACTGGTCCATCTAGCTTGCCAGCCATCATGACCAGGGAAGATGTCTTAAACGCTGTGGGTTGCCTGTTCTCGAATGTCTCCATTTCTTCATCGTATTTTTCAGGATTCACCTTGTTAGCAAGGAAGTCATGGGCCACCACGCATATTCTTTCCTTGCCTGAATATTTTCGTAAAATATAAATATGAGCATGATGAAAGCTAGAAATACTATGTAATCTTTAAGTATAAAGTAACATATTTATAAGCACTTCATCGTTTGTAACTATATTATTGCAGTCAGGGGCGGATAAAAAGGAGGCGAAGGGCCCGGCATCCCTAACCCTAAAATTTTCGGGGGGAATTCACATAAAAACGAGTGAAAAGAGCCCTCACCTTAACTTTGTTGATGGGCAATTCCACGGTTAGTCGCATTACACTTTTAGGTGTAAATTTTGTAACTTGGTGGTACCAGGTATACAAGAATGAGTCTTTCTTTAAAGTTTATACTTTGATTTATACCTGACAACCATAGCTTTAAAATAACAATATAAGAAATGTTGCCGGCTTTTTCTTGTGAACGTCACAACAGGTTAAAAATCGGTTAGTCGCATTACACAAAATGGACAAGGAAAAAAAAATCCACTTGTTACAAAAAAATATTTTGCTCAAATCATAATACTTTTGCCAGTTTTATTCCTTGCACCACCTAACCAACATATTTAAGTCTCAAGTCAGCTTTTTAGATTTGGTAAACAATTTAAAGTATTCTTTAAAGATCGATAAATGTCGGTTAGTCGCATTACAGCATTTTTTTATGTGACTTTTTTTTTGGTTATTTCACCCCACGGTCATGAATTAAATGTCATTATTGACCTTTAAATACAGAAATATATCCACCCTTCTCCATTTAGTGAAAGTTTCAAGAAAAAATATCCAAAGAATCTTGAGTAATTTGAATTTTAGTGATTTTTTTTCATGTAGTCCCACACATTGAATTTTAATGGTGGTTCTAGTTCTCAAGGAAATGAACGAAATTGAGAAATAATTTTTATTGATTTTGAAAGAGTTTTATGATCCATTAACATCCATGTCATTAGATAAATGATAGGTCATAGAATAAACATTAGAGAGGCATTTTTAATTTTTGACAAATGTCCTAGTTGGCGTGGAATTGCCCTGATACTTAAATGCGGTATTTTTTATTTCCTTTTTTTAAGACGATCCCCCCCAACCAGAAAAAAAAATTAAAATTAAAAAAATAATAATGATAATAATAATAATAATTAAATAAATAAATAAATAAATAAGTAAATAAATAAATAATATAATAATAATAATAATAATAATAATAATAATAATAATAATAATAATAATAATAATAATAATAATAATAATAATAATAATAATAATAATAATAATAATAATAATAATAATAATAATAT
The DNA here is from genome assembly GCA_940671915.1 of Paracentrotus lividus. Taxonomy (NCBI): domain Eukaryota; kingdom Metazoa; phylum Echinodermata; class Echinoidea; order Camarodonta; family Echinidae; genus Paracentrotus; species Paracentrotus lividus. Next base: position 41,280,234 of record CALNVZ010003430.1, on the reverse strand, counting down.
TATTATTATTATTATTATTTTAAAAATCATATCAATAATGAAACAAAAGTAACGACTTTACTAAACAAACCCAGTATTTTAGCAGAAGTAGGCAAGAAGTCATCGTAGAGGGCGTCCATGACATTAGTGATGGCAAACCTTCTGTTATTGATTGAGTGGCAGAGGATCATGATGCCGACATCCTCGCCTTTAAAGATGAAACGATCGATGTCATTGTAGGGCAACTCGAAGAATCTGACATCGAAATTAGGAAACTTGACGGACAGCTCGTCTATAAATCCCTGTACGTTGATGACATTGGCAGAGGAGCAGACAGAAATCAGTGGCTGAAAGTCAAAAAGATGTAGAAAAACAACAAGTTTTATACCTTCCTCTTTCCTTTTTCCAAAAACTGGGTCAAGACAATGTCTGATTCGGGGCAGCGGAACGAACCCGAAGGAGACACAGGCCTGGGGAAAGAGGACCATTTTTTCTGAGGGTACTTTTAAACGGCAACATAAAGAGCGAACAATTGAGATATGGCCTGAAATGCATGCACTTGCATCTTGGTGGCTTTTAAAAACAAATATTTTTCTTTTTAGTAATAAAAAAAGTAATAATTCGAGCGCAAAGCGCTTGAGGAAATTTTTCTCTTTTCAAATTTCTGTTTCATTCCAAAAAGAGACCTAATCCTTTGTGTAGATTAAGAATTCCTTAATTTCAACTAGGTTCCTGTGAACAATATTATTTTTTTTCCATCACACATGCTGCAGACTTTCATAAGTGTTCTTGGAGTGACCATTTTGAGGATGAAAATTGAGGATATTCGATCATTTGTCAATAAAAGGGTGGTGACGTTGATATTCTGATTAATGGGATCAAAATAACAAAAGGAACTGTGGTAAATCAAAGTTATATAGGCCAAACAGGACCATGGTCAAGACAGAAAACTTCGGCCCTTACGTATTTCTTGAACTTTCTACTCTTGTTCTATTGAGCCATAGCTTAATAATTTTGATAACCATAGTTATTTTTGTTCTACTTGATCCCATGGATCAGAATATCAACGTTGCTATTCTTTTTCATTGACACATGTGACCTCAAGTTAAGGTCAAAATTTAAAAAAACATGACGCTAAAAAACCTGGAAATAGCACTTGTACTTTACACCCTATTTAAAGGTTATAGGTCAATGAAAACAAACCTTTCCTGGTTCATGGCATCAAGTAGAACACATTAACAGTGTTCAATAGAATATTTCAAGTTTTACGGCCTAATAAAACTATAAGGTCATGACCAAAAACTTTGACCAAAACGTCTTTCTTGTACTTTGGCCTTTTACCTGTTGGTTGGCAACTAACATGAATATGTTTACCTTGATGCCGTCGACCAAAAAATAGAGGCCGTCATATTTTTAGTTGACGCAATTGACCTAGAAATAAGGTCAAAGTTCATAGAAAATTAGGATTTTGGTAAAATGATGCCATGTCCAGTTTGTTAATTTCAAAGTCATAAATGTCACCAGACTGTGGCAGCAATATTAGGCTAGCAAGATTCATGTTGTATTCTTGATTAGTTGTTATTGATATTGTATATGGATACGGTATAAAGCTTGACTCTATTATGCATTCAATCATGCATAAATAGACTAATTTGCATATTGCTAAAAAAAAACAAAACTGGCAGGTCGGGTGAAAAAAATTATTACAGACTTAATTGCTAAAATAACCTACAATCTGATACAAAATTTGACACAATTTGAACAAAATTATCCTTAAGTAAATGAAATCTGACCTTTGACCATCATTTTGGGTCACAAAAGTTCTATTAAAAATTAGCGCCATATAAATATTATTTGCTGATTCGTGTGATCAAGTAGAACATATTTATAGAGGTTGCCAAACATTAACATGATTTACAAACGAAGCCCATATTTTCTCCATAGGATGCACTTTAGTGGAGGGGTTAAAGTTAAATATGTGTTCTGTGAAAAATTGAAATATTTTATCCTACCTCTATGATAAAAACAAATGCAATAAAAAAAACAATGAACCCTTAAGTATCATCATTTTCTCCATTTTTTTTCCAGCCTTAATGACAAGATTATAAATGGTAACTTTAGTTTATTTTTTATTATGATTTATGTTTGGCTTAGATTCTACGATTACATTTTTGGGAAGATAAAAACTTTCATGTTGTAAAAATGAATAAACTCATTTTTGTACCCAAATCGAAATAAATTTGACCCTTCTCATAGACATGCTAGATAATAAAATCTAGGTCTGTGATAATAAACCTAGATTAAACTTGAAGAACAATAGCAGCAACCTCACCTTAGACACGTTTCGTGGGGTACGACTGAGGGGGCCTTGGTCAGTGGGATAAACAAAAAGGGCCCAAAAATTAGGGGGGAGGCAAAAATTAACATTTGGGGGATTGACAATTTTTATTAATTTTTCAATAGCCGGGAATCGCTGGGGGAACGTCCAATTAATAGCCAGTGTACCGAAAAGTGAAAGCGGGGACAAACTAGTTATAGAAATTAAAGACCGGGCAAAATGATGTGGCTGGAACGCACAAAAAAAATATAAACCTTGGCATTTGGCCCCCTCCCCAACCCCCATTGTGGACCCGCGCCTGTTGTGCTACACAAAAAGTAACAATAAGCCCAAACGCGGTGTTATATGGGGAAAATAGACGATTTAAGGGAGTTTTATTCTAAAAGGAACAAAATTATTAATCAATTAGATATGAATTGATATTTTTAAAATTCATGGAAAAAGAACGATCAATTGTTAGATTTTTTAAAATTATGATAAAAATGCCCAAAGACAAGTAAAGGTAGGCCTATTAGCATGATTAGGGGAGACTGGGGTAATTATAGCCCCGGGGTAATTATGGCCCCTTTGTCTTTGAGAGCTTATAATTCTTTGCTGCATTACACAATGATAATTTAATTTTTACACATGCCTAGCTTAAACCCTTCCTACTATCATATGAGAATAATAAGCCATTTACATGAAATGTTGTGCTTAGGGGAGCCTAAATGTACGGCAATTACAATTCTGTTCGTTGGAAAGTGGCAAGTCTGCTTTTTTATGTGGGGTGTGATATCATTAATTAAAGTAATTTAAGATGAAATTTTGATTGAAACTGAAACAATAAAAAAAACACAACAGAAAAACTTGGAAAGTGGCAAGTCTGCTTTTTTATGTGGGGTGTGATATCATTAATTAAAGTAATTTAAGATGAAATTTTGATTGAAACTGAAACAATAAAAAAAAAACACAACAGAAAAACTTCCACCTGAATATCTTCAATAGTAGAGCTGTAAAGGGGGATCAAATTGAAAATGTCATTTGGGGTAATTATGGCCCCCAATGCATAATCAGTGTATAAGCGCAGATAAGCGTAGATTGGGGCATAAACTTGTACGATTTTGTACATAAATATATGTATTGCTATGATTGCAAAATTTCAACATTTAGCCTGAACCAATTATTGATTAAACAATTGTTGGTGGTTGATAAGTGTATTAGGAATACCCAACAACATTTATTATACATTACCATCATTAATTAGCATAATATCTTTGAATTCATACAGTCATTACAATAGGGGCCATAAATACCCAAACCAGTGGGGTAATTATGGCCCCCAAAGTTGTTAACATAATGGTAATTAATATGCAAATGGGAAGTAGCAGGTTTATACTTTCCTTTGTATATTATAGGTATATGGACCGACTGTATTTTAACATATTTAGAATATCATTGGACTTTTCATTTAATGGTAGTAATAGGAAATGTGAAAAAGGGGGCCATAATTACCCCAGTCTCCCCTATATACCAAAATTGAATTATGATGGTACACGACAAAATAGTAAATCACATCATGATGTTTTTTATCAAAGTTATAAAATGTACCTTCAGTGTTTTATCAACAACAAAAAACTGTCCCTTCCGATTCTCTTTAGTTTACATTTTCTTATTTTCTTATTTTTCTTATCTGATATAAATCAAACACGCATATAGCTCTAGATCTATATCATATTGAAGTCTTACCTTCATGTTGTTAAATGTTTCGTATCCTGACATCGTTTCTCAGACGATCTCAATTCCTTGAGATCAATTCCAAGTTCCTTATACGTGATCGATGAAGCTATGAACAGTGCCTGTATAAGGTACGTTTCATCTATCTAATAGTAATACGCTGTTGCCTATCCAACATGGCGACCAACATTAATGTGGGAATTCCCACACAACAGTAATGTAGGCCTATAATTGCGAACAAAAGCCAAATGATACACGAAACATACTTGACCTTCCGTATGAGGGCAATTCCACGCCAACTACGACATTTGTCAAAAATTAAAAATGTCTCTCTGATGTTTATTCTATGTCCAATCACTTATCTAATGTTTTTTTAATGTGAGGGTCCAGAATAATGTTGCCCATATAAAAATGTGCACTTGGTAGTACATGGGTGTTAATGGATCATAATACTCTTTCAAAATCAATAAAAATTATTTTTTTCATTTCCTTGAGAACAAGAACCACCATTAAAATTCAATGTGTGGGACTAAATGGAAAAAAAAAACCTTCACTAAATGGAGAGGGGTGGATAAATATCTGTAGTTAAAGGTCAATAATGACATTTAATTCATGACAAGTGAATGAAATAACCAAAAAAGTCACATGAAGAAAAAAAAAACAGTCACAATTAAAATGTAACGTCCGTAACAACTTAATTAGCCAAATTAAACAATACCAATAACTTTTTAAGAACTTTTTGTTTGTGAATGCATATAATGAAGTAAGACCTATTTGCAAATTAGGGCTAAGAAACTTTGAAGTATGTAACTTCACAGAATTTTACCATTATGTTAAAATTAAAAAACACGACGTCCTTTTTATGTAACGTCCGTAACGCTCACTTCCAACAATCGTGGTTAATTAACCAATGAAGCTTAAGCAATGAAATTTTAGAATGTTGAACTCTTATATATTTTCTACAAACGTCCAAATGCAAATGCATTTGTTTATCGATTGATTATCTGAATTCGCCTCTCAATGTAACGTCCGTAACGATGGAATTGCCCATGAGACTATACGTGTATTGTCTCGTTGCCAAGCGAATATGGATTCGGGGATTCCCCGAGATCTGCCTGTGTACATGTCGTATACACTCACAGAGCTTTGGTATTGCAACACATTAAACATTTCATATTTACAAGTCTTTTATAATTATGTTGTCATATTTCATTCATGGCTAGATATTTTTCAAACATTTTGTATATTCTGAAAGAGGAGACTCGGGGCACTTTTTTAAACAAAGGGGCGACAAATGAAAAAAGGCCACTGAAAATGAAATTTTAAGCGATTGGGATTATCAGTGAATAAAATTATTAAGAAGGAGTCAGATTTCTCCGCAAACTGTTTACATGTTTCCATTATCCTTGTGGAAAACTAAAAATAGTCATAAGGAACCATCACAAAGGTTAATGAAAAAAACATCACGCACAGAAGATAAAAAAATCTTTTACGCTGTTGCTAAGGAGGGTGCGTGCAAAAATCAGAGGTTGTGAATATCCAGCAAAATGCACTAAAAGTGTGAACATTTCGATTTTTATAGTAAACTACATTATATTTACTACAGAAATTCAATTGTGATTTGGAACTAGATTCAAGGATAGAAATAAATTTATCTTTTTCGGGTGCTCCTCCTTTTGTCTTTCATTGGAGTGCTACTTATTTGGCCATTTTTAATTTGCCACAATGATGTTGGAAACATGTAAACAGTTTTCGGAGAAATATAACTCCTCCTTAATAATTTTATTCGCTAATAATCCCCACCTCTTAAAATTTAATTTGTAGGGATCTTTGTTCTTTTGTCACCCCTTTGTTTTAAAAAAAAAGTGCCCCTGTCTGAGAATTTACTGATCTCAGGAATGAAAAGAGACGAGTCTCCTCTTTCAGAATGTACAAGCATTTTCGACAAATCTCTGGCCATGAATGAAATATGACAACATATAAAAGACTTGTAAATATGAAAAATGCCTGCTAGCTATGTTGCAATACCAGTGCTAAGTGAGTGTAGTTCAAGCTGCATGGATACAGATTACTGCGGCAGCCCGTACACGAAGTGTACAGCGTCCCGGGGCTAGGATACAGATTTCTTGTGCAAATGAACATATGTGATGCGTCACGTCGAAAGGAGAGACTACTCGCGATTTTTGAAATCCATTTTATTTGATATTATTGATGTCTGATTCATTGCCTTGAATTTGATATATAACCCGACTGTAAAGAGTAAATAGAAGTGGAGATATTAGCCTCTGAACGCGAGGAGAATTGTGCTCTTAGAAATCAAAATCAAGAGAAAAACGTCTGCGAAGTTTGACTTCCGTTTGACTCCGAGCCAGAAAAATAAGACCATTTTGTCACCGCTCTACTCACCGAAATGCCCTAGCAACCACTTGTTACAAAGGTGAAACGATTGACCAATGAGGAGGCTGCATTCAGGTATACAGAGAACAATACTCGTCCGTCATGCATGATCGAGGCAAACGCAGCAAGCGATGTTGTCTATTAAAATAACATTCAATCTTCTCAAAAAAAGAAACTAAATTTGGTTAGTTGTTTTATATCTTCGTCAAATAAATAAAAACGTCATGTTCTTTCTAATTGTTTAAGAAAAAGTCCGCTCTTTTAAGAAAAGTGTTTACCAATCCTGGCGCTAAATTAGTTAGAAACAAAACTATTTTAAAACCTTTTGGGGGGTTTTATTCCGATGTTTGCGTGCGTTTTTGAATGTCAATCGCGTATACTCTTACTCATTATAAAGCGAGTCATTTTGATCTGAACTCTGTTGGAAATTTCGAACATAAAAATGGTCTATAAACTAAATTATTCTTGTACAGGGGTTTATGCATTTTGTTTATATTCTTTGAATAAGTATATGATAGAGATAAGCCTCAAAAAATGTTTTAACTTGAGAAATATTTGCGCCTCACGAATGTATTTAGAATTTCTCTGATCACGTTTTATAAGTGGCTAGGTTAGCTTAAGACAATGAAAATAAAAACGTAAATGATTTGCTCGATCTCGTCTTTTATTGATCAAACCTGTTACCAGTAATAAGAAGATATTAATAATTTTTAGAAATGAATTATTTTAAGAGTAAATCGTATTTTGTTTCGTCGTATTTAGCAAAACGCTACTTTCTTAAACACGTTACTTTGTAAAATAAACTGCAGAGGACTTTAACCTAAATACTTGCATCAGAAGTATTATCACGTCACCTCTTTTGTATGCTCTATGTTTCCCTGATGGAACCAAATTTGTTAATAGGGAGGTTTTAATTTTCCCATCAGGACAACAGATATCGCGGCCCTTATTATAAAATGCTGAAATTAACATTCATTTGGATCCAGATAGCTAAGTCAAGCAATAAGTAGCTTTTCCCCACTAACCCCCCCCCCCCCTCTCCCCACCCGATTGTTAGATTTGACATTCGTTTGCGTGCTCCGCTATCCGGATGAAACAGCTTTATTCACAGCAGGTTGTGGCATCGCACGCAAATTTCTGAGTGCAGCTAAAGAGAGTTTAGTTCGCTATTCGCTCACAAAAACGAAACAAAAATCCAGTTGAAATCACACATCACATGACAAAGCCATGCGTTGCTAAGGGCGGAGCTAAACGGAGAGGGGAAATGAGCGTGGACGTCGCTTGTATGTCGGGAAAAAAAATTATGACCGAAAAAAACACTCGCCGAAAAACTGCTTTTTTACCACTTTCCCGTTACATTTTCACTCATTTTTTTTTAACAGAGCAAAGATGAAGCATGGTAAAACCAGAAAATCAACAAAAAAATTTCCTCAAAATTTTGACTTTTTTATTAGTTTGTCGATTTACTCGGATCTTTGATCTGCGACTTCTCTCTCATTTCGACAAGACGTATCACATATAATCTTCCAAATTTTAAATTTACAGTCAGCTAGAAGAAAGGATTACATAATAAGATATATATCCTTGAAAATAAGATCGATAATTATGTGTTAGGCATAGCCTACTTTAAAATGTTTTGTATCAAATGACAGGGTCCCGACAAGTTATAATTTTACAAGCACACCACAGATGGATAGGAAATTTTCAGGATAATATCTTCGCATATTAACATAACACAAAAAGTAAGTTCCCCCTATTTCAAATATCAATAATTCTTTAACCAGGAGGAATAGGAAAATCTAATTATATGTCCGTGTAGGTAATTTTACTAGCTACCATGTGACCCATTTTTAGGAAGAATCATCATGTCATGTTTCAGTGAGTAATTATTGAATGAAAAAATGTCATTTTTTGAAGTTACCAAGCCGGTTATCACAATTTTGAATAAATGATTTCCGAACAATATTCAAATTTTTCAACATCACACAAAAGATGCCACATGTGTGCCCTAACATACAAACTGATTTGATATTCATATTTCACGGTTGAGTGAGCACTGGTTTAAATTGCAAAAAATGCAGTTGTTGTGAATTGTACAAGCCTTTTGATCAAATATGATGGAATTTCTGTTTTAGAAGTGAATTTCTAATTTTTCTAACAATTCACGGTTGAAAAAACACATAAAACAACCAAAAATTGACAATTTTTAAATTAAGATCAGGTATTGCAGTAATTTTACTAAAAATCATCTCAATAGCATATTCTGGTTGTGTTTATAACCTTTGGACATGTGTCAACAATCCTATGGCACTTATTTAAAAATATTTGCTTCAGTGAACACGTGAGTGAGCTCTCTTTTTATGTATGGACTGAATTTAATTAAACAGCATGATTATTTTTGGGAGTATTTTTTACAAATATCCCGATGTTACAGTTTCGCTCCTCAGTGGGCACAATATACAGGAAATAATCAATTGAGAAGAAAGTTTAGGGCTCCGTCATGGTTCAGTGACTTACTGGATACGCAATTTTAATCGAGATCATGTTAGTTGGTGACCATCCGTGGAGCTGTGTTTCAAGTTTCATGGAATAACTTATTGCAGAATAAACACTGGTCATCACTAAATTTAGGCAGAATTTCACATTTTTCAGGCATTGATTTCCTCCTTCAATGACTTAATGTACAGAGGCTTAACAAAAAGTGAAATTTTGCATATATTCATTGTTGATTTTGGTCCATTTGACTGCGAGTTATTTCATGAAACTTGGCACAAATAGCTTCATTATGATCTCCAACTACAATTACAATACTAACAAGACGAGAAAGTTGTGCGATACCACAGAGCCGCTTGCCTTAAGCGCAGAGCGTTGGAGGCAGAAAGAATATTTATGAGTAATGTCAATGTATTTATATCAAAATAATGAAAGGGATGTCGCCGTGAAGAGGCCGAACTCTAGCCGGACGGGAATTTTTGTATATCGAACGGGTCCCTCAAGATAGCTTCCTGGTGGCCTAAAATTCGCTAGGGTCCCTTGAGGAACCATTGGGGTACCCTTTAGGGTCCCACAGGAAAGCCAAAAGTAAACCCAAAGCATCGCAAGACACTCACCTTTTTTACGATCACATACCCATTCTGGGGCCCGTACGGCGAGTAGAACCGTACATAACGGCCATTTTCGGAAGGTGCCCGTCCGGCTCCCTGATGATTCTGCGGGCGCGAGGACTTGTTTCACTACCCGTAGAAAAGCCGGAAAGATCTACTGCATGTTCTCGATTCTCCCAGCGTTTTCATGAAATCGGTAGGCAATAGACAACCCGGTAAAAGCCCGTGGAGTCACTGAGGGACCCGCACAGGCACCTGCAGGTGACCGGAAGGGTTCCGCACAGTTTTCCCTTCAATTTTCATCATGCTCATTGTAAAAAGATGACTACGGCTATCCTGCGGCACCTTGCCAGGCTTCTGAACAAAAAGTTATATCATCCTAAAGTCGTGATCTTGATTTCGCCGAAAATAACATTCTGGTCAATATCTCTGAAAGGTCCGTACACGAACGCGTATCATGGGGCGATCACAATCCGAAAGGTTGCCGTAAAATTTGCCCAATCCTACGGCTTTTCGTGGATTTAGAGACCTTACGGTCCCTGATGATTTTTCATTCTACCGCTATTGCGGTCACATATCCTACGGCGCCCGGTCAGTTAAAAGTATAAAATATGTGGATTGAAATCGAAATACGCCCGTGAACAGACCGTAAGAGTGCCATTCGGGCGCCGACCGATGTTCTTTCGGGGACCACTACGATGAACATAATTTTCCTCTATTATAAGGCAGGTTATTCTATTATTACTATTATTTTTTATTTGTTTATTTATTTTCATTATGGATGACTGACTTGAGTGACCGACTGAACACTTAACGTATGGCCAACATCATGAAAAAAAATCATGCGTACTTCCCCCCTTGCTTGTCGCTCGACCGAATGTGCGAAAATTTGACTGTAGGCCTAATCGCTAATTGAATGTAAAACTACAATTATGGGGGGGGGGGTCGAAAATTGAAAAGTGGACCTTTTCAGAAGGAGTAAACTTTTCGAGCGCGAGCCGAAAATTTTGCCTTATAACAGTATATTTTACCTTTTTTTTTTTTTTAATTCTTTTACGAGGTGATGATCACCTCCCTTTTAGCAAAATAAGTTGTGAGCACGAAGCGTGAACTGTAAATTAATTTACATTTTCATTACTTCACTTGTGGAGTCAGGAATCAGTCCATGGGTTCCGAAGATCTAGCCGAAAATTTTTACTCATAATGACCCGAAGGTAGTGTATTTTCTAACACATTCTGCCTCTTATACTTACGGATCCGTAATTAGGACTTTTATATGAACTTACGGGGTGCGCCCGCACCTTCTGCCACCCCCCCCCCCCTTCCCCCTGGATCCGCGCCTGGTGTTTTGAAAATTGAAAAGTGGAGTTCTTGCCAGATTTGAACTTGGGAGCGCGAAGCGCGAGCCAGAAATGTTTGGTTATAATGACTTTAAGGTAGTGTATTTTCTGACACATTTTGCCTCTTATGCTCACAGACCCGTAATTATGATTTGTATATAAGGTTTAGACATTCGAAAAGTTAACATTTCGCAAGGATTGAACTTGCGAGCGCGAAGCGCGAGCCAGAAATGTTCCTGTTTAATGGCCTGAATATGGTATGTTATATGTACAGATGGTCTCTTACATCTTTCTGTTTTCTTTTAATTCTTTCACAAGTTGATGATCACCTCCCTTTGTGAAAAAAAGTGAACCTTGCCAGTGCAAAAAGCCTTTTGCCTTGTAGTTCAGGCATATTGTGCCTCATATCTATTTTTAAAAGTCCTTCACAAACGGATGACCAAATTCCAAAAGATACGAACGCGAAACACGAGTGAAATAAAATTACACAAAATCACGTGAATGCTGTGCATTTGAAGCACATTTTCTTTTCAACCTATAATTCGGCCTTTTGAACGGGAGTGAACATGGCGAGCGCGAAGTGAAAATTTTGGTTATGATGACATGGAGGCTGCACATTTGCTTTTTTTTTTTTTTTTTTTTTAGATTCCTACAAAACAAGATGACCATCACCTACCTTGAAAAACTGAAATGCAAGCATGAAGTCGAGAGGAAAAACTCTTTTTAAATGGATCGTATTTTAATTCTTTATTGTAATATTTCTTGAAAAGCAGGGATGAAGGATAGGGGAGGGGGGTGCTGCAGCCCCTCCAATTTTTCCAGTAGATATTTAAAAAAAAAAAGCTCATATACTTTTCCTCGTGTTCAGCACATCCCCACCCCCTCAAGCCTTTTCAAAAACGCTCCGCGGTCTCTGAAAATAATGATTTATGCGAGAGCCAGCGAAAATATTGCACAGACCTATCCCCGAACCCCCCCCCCCCTTGTTACAGGCCTGGAAAAGGGAATGGGTTGTCTTCTCAAATTCACTTTGCACTCACTTTTATTTGTTTACTACCTTTGCATATCACATATTATAACATCATGAAATGTCACAATAAACACCTTTAAACAACTTTTGGGACGTATTTTGAGAAATGCTAAGTATCCGTTTGTTTATATAATATACAAACAATCAGAATAATATTTCTTTACTTGAAGATCATATAATGTTATCAAATTTTACTGCAGAGACCGGTTGATTTGGGGTTTACAAAGTCAGACATTTTATTTATAGAAGACACCATACCTTTTCCCATACGTCCGTGTACGGTGCTTTTAGAAATATTGAGAGATTGTCGTTTTAGGCGAAATCAAGATCACGATTTCAAGATGATATAACTTTTTGTTAAAATACTAAACGAACCTGCATTTCTCACAAGATGTCGTGCACATATTGCAACAATTTTCTAAATAGTTACACTTGAATTTTCTTTACGCAGTTTTGACAAAGACGAAGTATAAATTTTGATTACATTCCATATTTTGAAAAATAATTTATAAAATGAACTTCTTTGGGCTGAATATTCATTTTTACCCCTCAATTTATTTCTCTTTATGATCTGAAATTCGGGGCGATGTGATAGTTCCTCCATATATCCCCCAGATATTATTTGTCATAAAAAGGGCAACCATTTTGGACGCCCCCTTAAATTAAGAGGTGATCGCAACAAACTTGAAGAGCACACCTCTAAAATATTGTGTCCAAGGATATTTTCTTTCGAAAAAACAAGGTGTGCTTAGTTTGTACAGCAACAACATTTGAACCTTCAATTTACGGGTTGGATCTCCCCTTAACATGGTTCGGGGACCGCGGAGTGTTTTTGAAAGTGGAGGGGCTGAGCCAAAAGTGGTGGGTCTAAAAATCACAAAGCCATGGTCATTTTCGCGTTTTTGTACGTTTGCTGCATAAAATTAGTGGAGGGGCTGCAGCCCCCTAGCCCTCGCGGCTCCGCGGCCCCTGTAGTTAAACCACAGATTTATGCTACGCTTAACTTTATTACACCTTTATGAGTACGGGCCTTATGGTGGTATCTCACTTCGCGTAGACGGATTTGAGACGGATTTGGGACTACTTTGAAACGGTTTTCTCGGAGACTTTTTCCATAGCGGATACGTTTCCGATAAATTTTGTTCCGTCGCGGAGACGTCTCCGCGACAAGTTTCAAAACCGTCTCAAAGTAGTCCCAAATTACTTTTTTCCTATTTGTTATTGCGGTATGAATTTATTAAGTAGTGAATTAACCTGCTGTCGTTCAACTGGACCTGTATTATGAAAATTACATTGCTCAGAATATTGCATTATGGGTTAGGAATCGGGGGAGATTTGAGTAGTTGAGGACTTGAGATGGTGCTATACATTGGCTTTAATACTAATTTTTTGTTTGGTTTGTTTGTTATTACCCACGCCGATGAAATCGGCAGGGTATTGTAAAGGGTTCCGTATGTTTGTTTGTTTGTTTGTTTGTTTGTTTGTGTACAAGATAACTAGAGAACGGGTCAACGGATTTGCACCAAATTTTCAGGGATTGTTTGGATAGTGAAAGGAAAGAATCGATTAGATTTAGGTGATGATTGGTTGATCCCTGCAGATTCTGTGTGACCTTTTTGTTTTTACTCTGGACCGTCTAGTTTTGACTCGATAGTAAAGTGTTTGTGAAGATCGCCGTTTCGCACGTATACACGAAGCGGTTTAACGGATGCGTATTTTTTTTCCTATCCACGATGAGGGCCTCAGTGGCGATAGCGCAAACAAACCCACCAAAAGTCCAAGTGCGCAGTAGCTCTTAAATTGGTCTTTTCCAAAGGTAAAGCGCAGTACTAGATATCATGCTAGGATCTAGGAGTTCGCTTTAATACTGCGGCGGCCATATCCCCAGCCCATATCCCATGCGCACACAAACGTAACACTAACATTATTGAATTTCGAAACAAGGTGTATAAAGCACATCTTCTCGCCATGTCATAAGGTAGGAGGTTTTGCAGACTATTTTTATGATCAGTTCATTAATATTCATCTTCCTTAACTGCTGGGACACGCTACCACAGTGGTGTAGTGCGGCAAGGATCCCAAGCGATTTTTTTTTTTTTTTAGGAAGCTCCAATGCCGGTGACCTGGCCTTGAGCAGGGTTAACGAACGTGCGGTCACACATAGGCCGGGGACAGGTCAGCGTGGAGACGATTGGGTCGTTCGCTAACCGAGGGCACCCGGGTGTGTGGCTGTTAGTACGTCTTCCTTGCACAGTTTTTATCTGTCGTCTATTTTGTTGTTTTATACGGAACTGTATGCCTTTTAGCATAAGTTGTTTTATTGATTTCATTGTTTTTCATTGCATTGACCTTTTCTTTGAGTAACTTTCCCTCGAGTTGAGGGCTGAACTTAGCTCACTATTTCGCCACCCAAATCTATTTGGGACGGTGGAATTATACAGAGTGGGTAAATAACCACAGTGACGACACGCGTATCCAAAACTAGGGGCACACAGTCAAAGGTCAACCATGGGGAGCTGAAAAGGAACTATTTTTGTGATGCTGCGCATTCTGGCCGCGTATGATTACAACGCCTAGCCTAGCGCGTAGCCTGGGCATATGGGGATTTCTGTGTGTTAATTGCAAAAAAAAGTTCCATTGGCATTGAATCAGCTGTTGAGGGCACCCACTCTGGTTTGCCAGAGTGGGTAGATAGAGAGAGTGACGACACGCGTACCCAAAACTAGGTGCGCACAGTCAAAGGTCAAACATGGGGAGCTGAAAGGAACTATTTTTGTGATCACTGCGCGTGCGCAATTTATGTTAAGACGCGCATCCTGGCCGCGTATGTTAAAACCATAGACATACCTACAACTGATAGACGACAAGGTGGCACCCGCGGATTTTCTCATTTGCATATTAGCTACAGCAGGCGCATTCATGTTACGTCATCAAAACTCGATTAGGCCTCGCCCCTTTTGTGACATTTCAAATTTCTATAAGCCCCCATTGATATTCATTATTCATTTTCACTATTGCGTACTCGGAAAATACTTCACTTTGATTGGACCATGCCTCATGAATATTTATTTTTCTCCGACTTATCTTTCTGACCTTTCTCGTCACTTCCGGCTGACTGATAAATGAAATGACGTCACCCGCACGAAAAGGGATTAAATTTTTGGAAAGTTACGAGGTGAGTACCGCTGTAATTATGATTAAATTTCGAATATGAAAATATTTCTTTAGATAATTTAGATAATTGTAGGTGATCTGCAATAATTTCTTTGTATTTTGAATCGGTTCAAGAGAGTAATATATGAACTTAAATAAAAACATCTTCTTTAGAACTGAGATTACATTTTCCATCGTCGGGCGCTATTTACTTGTGAATAAGACGTACCGTACATTATCCTAGTATTGGCATTGCTATCTTACCCTAGATCGACGTCGCCTTCCCAGTTGGTGCTGCTCGGCCTAGGCCTAGGCTAGACTTTTGGCGAAGTTTTGCGGGGTAGTCCCGATCAATTTTAACAAAGAACACCCGAACGTGTAGGCCGAGAATTCACTTTAATAGGCCCTTCTTCTGTTAGGCCTAGGCCTACTCATATTCTGGTCTAATTGTGTCGACGCTGATCACTTGAAGTCTTATTCATTATCTCCCAAGTTAAGTCAAAAGTCGTCATTTACGTCAAGTCATCGACCCACCAGAATTTATCTCTTGACAGTCTAGAAAATCTAGAGATAGACCCTACTCCCAAGCCAAGACCAAGACCTTACCCATTCAGGCCTATGCCAGTTTCGGGCCTAGCATAATTATCTGGATCTAGATCTAAGTTAGATCTAGTCATCTAGTCTTTTGTAAACAGACGATTCATCAAATGATTTGAAGGTACCGGTAGATCTACATGGATGGATGTGGGTGACCAGCATCGACATTGTCATTGATAAACCTACTGCCTCTGCCTTTATTTATTTATTTAGAAATTAGAATCTAGATCTATTTATTTTCATGGAACTAGAATATGTCATTTTGTTACGTCAAGGAAGGTTACTCTCCGTTAATTTTGTGGGATGTTTAGACCACAATTGGCAGAAAAGAGCTTTCAGGTGTTGATGTTGTTTTTGACTGTTTTTTTTTTTTTTTAAGTCCCGTTGGCTTTCTACGAGGCACGGATTGAAGTTTGAATGTTTGGTAGACATGTGATCATGTGCATCACACACTTTAATTGAGAGTGACCTCCCCACCCAAGTTTGAACGTATTTTGGTAGGCCTACTTGGTACTTTAATTGCTGTTGTTCGATCCTCCACAATACTCCTGCTGGAATTTTAACTGGAGGTTGCAATCTATTCTTGTAGATTATTAAAGGCCTAAAAAGCCCTTATTGTTGAACAATTGAGTCTTATGTATGACATGTTATCTTTTTACCTTCTCTTTCTTTTTCTTTTAAATCCCTTCAGGTAGTTGCTGGCTTATGCCCGGGTCTGAATGTTCCATTTTTATAACAACTACATCTAGGCCTCGTCTATTTGGGATTGAAGACTAAAGTTGAAAATCCTAGAATGTTTGTAAAATGACAGGTACATATTCCGATTATATAAAATCAGTATTTTGTCCTAAGTTTTGTAGGGAAGTCGTAAATAATAATAATAATAATAATAATAATAATAATAATAATAATAATAATAGTAATAATAAAACAAATACTTAGGCCCTAAGTAAGCATAGGTAGAAATGTTTCATATAGTTCTTTTATAAACGCTTGGGAACTAACTCTTCAAGGATGAATGACTTTTTCGTTTTTTGTCCTTTTTCTTCTTTTTTTTTTTTTTTTTTTTTTTTTTTTTTTTTTTTTTTTTGCCTTCAGTATTGGAATTTGAAGTCATAAATAATTCAAACTACATTAACCAAGGGAAAATACAAAATGTTTATTCCCCCCTCTTTTTTTTTTCACTTTTTGTATTTTTATTAAATAAATGGCTTTATAATATAATTAAACAAAAATACATCTTAAGCCCAGCGCACACATTGCGATGCGATTGCACTAAGATCCGATTGCAACAAAGTTGCAGTGTGTGCGCCAACCTGCAACCCGCTGCACTGCGATGCGATGTGTTGCAGAAGAATCGCAGACCAAATCTCAGACATTTGACATGTCAAATCTTCCTGCGATTTGTAATTTCAGCCATCAGATTGGCTATTAATGGAGGTTGCATTACTGCGCGCCTGCGCGTAAAGGGGTACCATGGTGATATGGCGGCCTGTTGCAATGTGTGCGCTGGCCTGCGATGCGATTGCACTGCGATGCGATTGGCAATTTGTTGCAATCGGATCTTAGTGCAATCGCATCGCAATGTGTGCGCTGGGCTTTAACGAAAAAGTGCGAAATTTCTGTAACATGTCAATAATAAAATTGTTAATAATCTCTTTTAAAATTATCTCATTTCCATAAAACAGACTTTTTGATGTCAACTCCGTGGAGCTAAAACCAAGCTTATGATGGTGACTGCTGGATTATTGATGCGAATGCTTGGAAAACATGAACAAACATTACCCAGCTGAAGTCTGCAGGACATAATTCGAGAACCAAGTTTGATCCATCGTTTACTATATATTGTGAATCTGGACCAACTGCCTCGTAGATATAATTTAAGTTGAAAAATAAAATACTTAATTTGAATTTTGAATTTTTCTGCATCATGATACATTTCCTGTGAACATTAAACTGCAAATTAAAAATGGACACGAAAATATGAACTATTTCAGATGCCCAATACTATTTTGTGATTTTTATTGATATGTTAAAAAATAAATAAATAAAAAGAAAATCAATTTGAAGTTGTCTTAGTTGAGAGTAGACTAAAGATGGAGGAAGAGAAGAGAGGAGAGGTATAGGGAGCAGAAAATAGATATGGAAAAGAAATAACAATTAAGCTGGAGTGTTGAAATTGGAATTAGAGACGAGAGAGAACTATAGAGGGTTGTTAGTGGATATCTATATTTAAAGATATTTTATAAATGATAATTAGCCCAATATACTTTAGATTAAGAGAACTAAAAGTGTATAATGGAAAGAGAAGGAATAAATGTAAGAAATATCTGAAATGATGTGATAATATGGGAGAGAGAGATCCTTGGAATTAATTAACTGTGGTATTGTTCTTACATATGCATATTTCATACTTAAGAGAGAACTGCCATGGATGAAGGATGGGGGGGGGGTTGTGACGAGATCATAAATAAATGAAAAGAAAAAAAGGACAGCCCGATAATTATCTTATTGTGTTTGTTTTACAGCTGTGTTTGCTAAATAACCATTAAACTTTCAAGACGCCCTTGGTCAATATCATAGAGAGAGAGAGAGAAGAGATCGGCACGAAAAGAAAGGGAAATATGCAGAATGGTTGAGTGTGACGAGATAATAAATGAATACAAGTACAAGTAATTAAAAAAGGGACATCCCCGATTATTTTTCTTATTGTGACGTCATTGTTTATCTTTTACCTGGGTTTTGCTGAATTACCATAAACTTTCAAGACGCCGATTCCTCAATTTCGATGCGCCGCGTAATGAATATATTAACATATATGCATATTTGTCCGATTTGACTTTCATAGGCATGCTCGACACTGCTCCGCGTTTTTTTTTTAGTGCGTGATTGCATATGCGCGGTATGGAAGCATCTTACAAAATGAATATGTATGGGGGCTTATAGAACCGTTCAAATGTCACAGCAAAGTGGCGGACCTTCAGGGGCCTGATTAAAACACATCAGCCAGTTGCAAAAAAGTTCCATTGGCACTGAATCAGCTGTTGAGGGCATCAACTGCTTATGAAATAGTTCCATTTTGAGCTCCATGAAAAACTAACCAATCAGAGACGACTTCCGTTGTCGCCACTCTCTCCATCTACCCACTCTGTGGTTTGCCAAGGCCTATATATACAAGGTTACGACACCGGAAGTCGCTTGCGTTTGAGCATGGAGCTTTCAATATTTCCAAACTCGGCTAAGTTTGTGTACAAAGTCATGGGGGAAATTTTTCGACATCAAATTTCAGGTAATTACAATTATTTTTATAAAATCTAAACGATTATTTTTAAGAAGATTTTATTTGCTTCATTTTGATGTATTTGATTTGCAGTAATTTTGTGATTAAATATGATTTTTAACTCATTTTCAATAGTTCCAAAATGGGTTCGCCCGTTAACATGACAGAAAAGATACGGTATGGGACATACAGGCTGCGCCGTACCTCTGCGATGCCAACTGCGCTGATGCCGTTGGCATACCCAAAGGTAGCTGAGCCTGAGGCTGAGAAATGATTGACTGCATTTTTTTTATTGGCTTGTAACTTGAATGAATTCTTGGGACATATCATGGTTAATTCATGATTATGTATGCAAACAACTAGTTGCCTAGACATTTCTAGTGGTTTCTCTTTCATCTTTCTGTTCGATTGGTTATCACAATGACACAAGTCAACTAACTTAGCTTAGAAACTGAAAGTTGAACTAGATCTAGAGTTGAATTTAATTAATGAAGCAAAAAAAAAAAAAAACCAAACAAAAAACCATTGTCATTGTCAAAATTTATATTTTGTTTTACTCCCCCTCCCCTGCAATTTCGGGCCTGAATAAGTAGAATCAATCTAACAAGTTAGATCTATCTAACCAGTTAGGCCTACTACTTACTCATCATGCTCATAGAGTCTAACTGTTACATCTTTTCCTGTTCTTTATTTTTATTTATTTATTTATTTTACAGCCAAGGCAAAGGATGGATTCAAAGTAAACCTGTAGTCTCCAAGATTTTGAACTGGATTTTAAAGACAATTATAATCATTAATTTTCATGATGAGTTTATTTTTTTAACTTCTAATTGAAGATAAAGTAGACTAGAGATGGTACTCTTTTAAAAAAATGAATTTTGACAAACCAAGCAAATTTTTGTGAAATATTAATTTTTTTTTTTTTTTTAAATCCATACATTATAGGCCTATGCAAGAGTGGAGTTCCTGGCCTGTGGAATAACTAAGTTGCTACTCTGCTGCTTTTTAACAGCTTGCAGTCCTTTTATTTAAATTATTAAGGCATTATCTGAAATTTCATAAAAATATCTCTGTGACCAAGCCATATTGTAAAAATTCTAGAAAATGTAATTATGTTGCCCCAAAGGGCTCACACATTACTACTATTACTACTACTACTACTACTTCCCATACCACTACCACTACTTTTACTATATTATGACTATAATACTGCTCAACTACTTGTGTGCTATATTCTCTTTGTCATGTGCTGGGTGAGTTCGATTCTCACGAGGCAGATTTTAATGTCATTGACCACTAGGTCCATGGTAACTTGGCTGTTTTCATGGTGTCAGTACATGTACAAATGAGTTCTGTATAGTATACTTGGTTGGCATGTCCTTTTTATTTTAATTTTTTTCTTCTAATCATTAGATAAATTTTATTGTTGTTTTTACAGTTACCTAAACTGTGCCTATTTTCATGTTGCACTCTCAGAAAATTTTAACCAACCGGCCAAAATTTTAACCAACCGTTGGTTCAAATATGAACTTACCAACTGTTGGTTAAACGCGTTAACCAACCCCAGTTGGTTAAATTTAACCAATTATGTATTAACAACTTAATAAAAGTTGGTTAAAATATTTTAACCAACCTAGTTGGTTAAATTTTTAATACTTAATTGGTTAATTTCTTTTTTTTAAATACTCATGGTTGGTTAAAAAAATCAAGCGATAGACCGGACTGGACCGGCCTTTTGAGCAATTTGATCAAAGTATTGGTACACAATAACATGAAGAGTTATGCCTGTATATTAGACTACATGCATTACAGTTTGTTGGCCTAAATAGGGTAGGCCTACAGTAGCCTAAGATTGGTCCAGTAGTCGATCAATATCATTACTTCGGTTCAGACGTTAGTCTACATCTAGTCCAGTATCTGAGATCTAAATGGATCTATTATAGATCTAGGAATATAGAAACGAGATGCTGGCCTAGATCCCTACGTTTAGATTCCAAGGTCATCACTCTTAAACCAGTCAAGTAGGCCTCATGGACTATAATCGAGAGTCTAAAAATATTTAGGCTAATTTAGATGCAAGTGATGGTGCTAACGTAGTTCTAATATATTAGCCAACTAAATCTATGACCTCAAGACTAGTCCGAGGACCAAGCTGGTTGGAGAGCGAAGTATTTAGATTTAGACCGGAGCTGCATAATTTCACAGCAAGTTTAATACTAAGTTAACGATAGTCTAACGTCTCAACCGAAATAATTAGGAACCGCACTGGCCATGTAGTCCAAAACATATGCATGTTAGTCCTATATCACAGGCCTATACTCTTCAAGTCTTTCTACCTACCAATATACTTTGATCAGATTGTCAAGATAGGTCCAGCCAGACCAGCACTCAGTTGTGTAACCTTAACCTTGTTCAATGTTGTTGTCGTCGCGACAAATACGTGCACAATGAATAGGCGCACTATATACTTACGTGTATAAATCAAATCGCAAGATTTCTAGCGCGAGGAGCGGAGCGCGTTCTTTGTTAAATCCCCGTTCCATTGGTTGTTTTTCTTCCACGTGACCAATTTTTTTAACAACTATTGGTTAAAATTGGATTGGGCTTTTTACCAACCCATGCATTTTATCCGTTTAACCAACTTGTTTTTTAACCAACTTTTCTTTTAAACATTATGGTTAATATTTTAACCAACTGGTTTTAATATGCATTTTTTTTTACCAGCGTTCTGAGAGTGTGGGCTTAGATAGCTGATCAGATCATTGTTCATTTAAAAGTTAATCTCAGTGATCCAATGAATCTTGACTTCAATTTTCAAATTGTCAAAGTGCCATCCTGTACTAATACAAGTATTTGTAGGCAGACCGCTGCTATTTTAGAGATTGTAACTGTATCAAAGTACCATCCTGTACTAATACCACAAGATTTCAGGTCACTGAGAGGTAAATCTATAATAAATACTCCTTGACACATCTAGAGGTACAATCTAAACGCATCATACAGCATAGTATACATGTAACGATAAATACGAAATAAATATGAGTGAAAGTTGAGCCTCTGTTGCACCAATGATATTTAAAATCTAATTGAAACTTGAAAATGAAAGAATAAACATGAATTATAGTTTCATTAAGTTTGATTGACTGTATATATAAACATATTGAAGACCTCTGGAATTCCATAAGTATTTATGTAATATTTACCTTTATTTTATTTCGGAATATTTAACTATGCAGAAAGGTACATTACATTAGAAACCCCCTTAGAAGTGTCATAGTCTAGTGGTCATATCACTGAACCGAGAAAGCAGAGACTTGGGTTCAAACCCCGGTATGACACTTCCGTCCCAGGGCATGGGCGTTTTGTCTACAATGCTCATCCCAACCCAGGTGCAAAGCCACCATTTATTGTTATCATGGTTGATGTTGTACTGATTTTAAATGCGATACAAACCAAGATCCTCTTAACATTGCACAGAAAGAAGAAAAACAACGAAACGATAGCAGATATGAAATAAAATGATTAAAAATACTTCATATCCTATTTTATCTGTCATTACCTTATTCCATATTGTTAGAACTCTTTAAATAGCAGGTGGTCTGCCTACAAGTAGGGCTGTCATCCACACTTACTTAGCCAAATTGAAGAATGACATATTCAATAAGATATCTTTCAGAACCTAAAATTTTCATTATCAAAATAACATTCAACATTGATATTAATCACTAACTAGATGATTTGGATGTTCATTTCACTATCCCTGATTTTTTATTTTTATTTTTATTTTTTTTATTTCCTTTTCTTCTTGAAATTGGGCTTTTTAGGCAATTTTAATCACTTCAAGTCCAATATTGACGATTTCACTGCCAGAATAGGTGTTTGTTTTGTTTTTCTTCTTCTTCATGCTTTTTATTTGAAAGGTTTTTAAAACTATCTCTTTGTAAGCATATAAATGTGAAAAGAATATGGTTTAGAGCCAGTAGGCAAGTTGCAAAATTGCTTAGCCCATATTAGGCAGGTTAAACTACGACTACGGTGTTCAATAAATATTAAATTGTTTTATGAGGAGTGACGTGAGATAGAGCTAGAGCATCAATAGCCGAGTATAGAGGCATTGAAACGATCTTGTATTTAAGTCAAGGAATTTAATTGTTAGCTCACCTCGTCGATCGTACGTACGTGTCAATGAAACCAAATTATAACTGATTAGATTTTAAGTCAAAGAGATCTTATTCTTGATTCTAAAATTAATGTTATATTTCAGATTTCAGTTTCTTTCAGTCCTAAAATTAATATCTAAATTTAGAACTGTTACTGAAATTTCTCTCATAGTTTTCTTTCCTTGCTTCTTCCGTAATGTCGTTTTTAATTAACCTGGACCTAAATTTCCCGAAACAATGATCTCATCTCAAATACAGGGCCCAGCGGAGCCTCGATATACCTCCACCCCGATCGTTCCGGGTAAAAATGCGGGCAGCATCCTGCTCGCGGCAGGCTGAGCAGCGCAGCAGTGGAGAAGTTTCACGATCACGGCAGCGGCGGGCTCAATTCGCATTTTTGAAATCGAAGATTTTCACGTATTTGTATTAGATCGTACAAATTTGATAATTTAGGTGGTCGCTAATATATATCATACTAATCTGCATGGTTGAAATAATTTTTTAATGACATTTTGGATATATACCCGAAAACGTTTCAAAATTTTGCACGCATTTGCAATGGTAGCAGTCGACAAAAACACCGAGTTGGAACTATTCGAGCCCTTCAAATTTGACCTTTGACCCCTGTTGTCGTAACCTTGTATATATAGGGCCTTGTGGTTTTGCCAGAGTGGGTAGATAGAGGAGTGACGACACGCGTACCAAAAACTAGGGGCGCACAGTCAAGGTCAACATGGGGAGCTGAAGGAACTATTTTTGTGATCAATTGCGCAATTATTTAGACGCATCATGACCGCGCATCCTAGCAGCGTATGTTAATACACATCAGCCGGTTGCAAAAAAGTTCCATTGGCACTGATGGCTGTTGAGGGCATCAACTGCTTTGAACAAGGCCCTATATTACAAGGTTACGACAACAGGGTTCAAGGTCAAATTGAAGAGTTCGCATAGTTCCACTCGGTGTTTTTGTCGACTGCTTACCATTGCAATGCGTGCCAAATTTTGAAACGTTTTCGGGTATTATATCCAAATGTCATTTAAAAATTTTTCAACATGCAGATTAGTATGAATATTTAGCGAACCTAAATTTGTCAAATTTGTACGATCTTATAACAAAAACGTGAATTTTCGATTTTCAAAATGCGATTGAGCCCGCCGCTGCCGTGATCGTGAGATTTCTCCTGCTCAGCTGCCGCGAGCAGATGCTGCACGCTTTTTACCGAACTATCCGGTGGAGGTATATCGAGGCTCCGCTGGGGCGCCTTATTTGGATGAGATCATGTTTCGGAAATTTTGAAATTAGGTCCAGGTTAATTAAACGCACATTCGGAGAAGCAGGACAAGAAACTTGAGGAATATTTTTCGAGTAACATGTTCTAAAGTTAGATATTAATTTTAGGACTGAAAGACACTGAAAATCTGAAATCTAACATTAATTTTAGAATCAAGAATAAGAGCTTCATTTGACTTAAAATCTATTCTACAGTTATAATTTTGGTTTCATTCATGCGTACGTTAGATTGACGAGGCGAGCTAACAATTAGATTTCTAAATTCCTTGACTTAAATACAAATGTACCTGGTTTAATGCCTCTATACCCTAGGCTATTGATGCTCTAGCTCTACCTCACGTCACTCCTCATAAAACAATTTAAATATTTATTGACACCGTAGTCGTAGTTTAAACTGCCTAATATGGGCTAAGCAATTTTGCAACTTGCCTACTGGCTCTAAACCATATTTCTTTTCAATTTTATATGCTTACACAGAGATAGTTTTTAAAAACCTTTCAAATAAAAAGCATGAAGAAGAAGAAAACAAAAACAAAAACAAACAAACACCCTAGTCTGGCAGTGAAATCGTCAATATTGGACTTGAAGTGATTAAAATTGCCTAAAAAGCCCAAGTTCAGAGAAAAGGAAGTTAAAAAAAAAAATAAATAAATAAAAAATCAGGGATAGTGAAATGAACATCCAAATCATCTAGTTAGTGATTAATATTCAATGTTGAATGTTATTTTGATAATGAAAATTTTAGGTTCTGAAAGATATCTTATTGAATATTGTCATTAGTTCAATTTGGCTAAGTATTAAAGCGTGGATGACAGGCCCTACTTGTAGGCAGACCAGCCTGCTATTTTTAAAGATTGTGTCTAACAATATGGAATAAGGTTATGACAGATAAAATAGGATATGGAAGTATTTTTAATCATTTATTTTTATATCTGCTATCATTTTTTTTTTTTTTTCCTTTCTGTGCAATGTTAAGAGGATCTTGGTCGTTTGTATTTGCATGTAAAATCAGTACACGCATCAACCATGATAATAATAATAATGATGGCTTTGCACCTGGGTTGGGAGGAGCATTGTAGACAAAACGCCCATGCCCTGGGACGGAAGTGTCATACCGGGGTTTGAACCCACGGTCATTGCTTTCTCGGTTCAGTGATATGACCACTAGACTATGACACTTCTAATGGGGTTTCTAATGTAATGTACCTTTCTGCATAGTTAAATATTCCGAAATAAAATAAAGGTAAAATATTACATAAGGTCGTGTGTCATGAGTTGGGGGCAAAATGCGTTACGTGTTCAAAAAGTTGGAGAAATACACATTGTCACAATCAAATGTCTCTAGTTGCTTTATAGTGAATCAGACCTGTATAAAAGTATATATATTTTGAAAGCTTAGATTGTAAGGAAGAAGATTAACATTCTTTTTTACCTGTACAGGGTGTGTATTACAAGCTATACAGGGTGATGCAAGAAAAAATGGTTTAAAAAGTGCCACCATTTCGATGGTCAGTAATTTCTTATTCCTTGCACCAATTGAAATGAATCAACTTGGACTGTGTTAATAAGACCCTATGCTTTAAAAAAATATAAACATGTAACACAAAATTATTTTGTCCAACCGCGCTACAAGGTGTCCAAAAAAAGGAAAACAAATGTAGTGAAAAAGTGACGTAAACCCTTTCTTCTACATATGTTTTACTATTTAAACAATCTTTATTGCAAGAAAAATGTTTCTACTCAACTCTGTCTATACATACATGCAAAGAAAAGGAAAAAACACACATAAAATTGCATGTACAGGGTGTTAAAAAAAAAGGTATTACCATTTTAATGCACTGCCATTCAACTACTAAATGGTCATTCCATGCTAAATCACCCAAAATACCATTTCCGATTTTGCTCAAACTTGGTGTACTTCTTAAGAGTCATCCCACAACACCAAATTTTAAATTTCAAGTCAATCGGGTGAGGGGTTCAGGAGATACGGTCCACATAATTTCGAGATTTTCTGCAAAAAGGGGCGTGGTCGCATACCTTTTAACCCCTATATCTAGGGAACCACTGGGTCATTCTTCACAAAATGGGTATTTTTGGAAAGGGGATTCATTAACGATTCCAAATCTGCCATCGTTTTGTCCTTTCATTTGAGATAACCACGTACCAGTATTTTTAAGGGATATTTTGTTGCAATATTTGGTACCTGCAATGCATTGTGTATGAGGGTGCATGCATGATGTATGTTTTAATTGATTAATTAATTAATTAAAATTAATTAGCACAATTTTCAAATAATTTGCTTCTTGTTTATTTAAAGCCAGCTAAATTCTGAAAAGAATGATATATCAACCAACCTATAAGACTGATTGTAAGCAAAAATATAAGGCAAGAAAGAATAATAAAGTTACAAAAATGCAAAATCCCTATGCTTTAACACATGCCTCCACCGTAGGCTCCTCCGCCCCCTACCCTACTCCACTCAAATTATATTTGTACTAAAACTATTAGCAGGACAAAAATGAAACTTCACAGACATGTAGCCTAATTAATTATCTACAATATGAGACATTGCACAGCTCGTGACTGTACATGGTTTTCATGCTATATAAAAAAATGTGGCATTTTTTCCTAAAAAATGTAACGCCTCCGCCCTTTTACTATACCCCAATATGTGACACACGACCATAAATTAACTTATGGAATTCCAGAGGTCTTCAATACGTTATATATACAGTCAATCAAACTTAATGGTACTATAATTCATGTTTTATTCTTTCATTTTTCAAGTTTCAATTTAGATTTTAAAATATCATTGGTGGCAACAGAGGCTCAACCTTTCACTCATATTTTTATTTTGTATTTGTCGTTTACATGTATACTATGCTGTATGATGCGTTTAGATTGTACCTCTATGATGTGTCAAAGAGTATTTATTTATAGAGTTACCTCTCAGTGACCTGAAATCTTGTGGAATTAGTACAGGATGGTACTTTGATACAGGTACAATCTTTAAAAATAGCAGGCCGGTATGCCTACAAATACTTTGTATTAGTACAGGATGGCACTTTGACAATTTTGGAAATTGGAGGACAAGATTCATTGGATCACTGAGATCAACTTTTAAATGAAACAATGATCTGATCAGCTATTTAAGCCCAACATGAGAATAGGCACAGTTTAGGTAGAGCTCTGTAAAAACAAGAATAAAATTTATCTAGTGATTAGAAGAAAAAAAATAAAAATAAAAAGTAAGGTACATGCCAACCAAGTATACTACAGAACTCATTTGTACATGTACTGACACCATGAAAACAGCCAAGGTTACCATGGACCTAGTGGTCAATGACATTAAAATCTGCCTCGTGAGAATCGAACTCACCCAGCACATGACAAAGAGAATATAGCACACAAGTAGTTGTAGCAGTAATATGGTCATAATAGTAGTAAAAGTAGTGGTGTTGGTATGGGAAGTAGTATTAGTAGTAGTAATAGATAATGTGTGAGCCCTTTGGGGGCAACGATAATTACATTTTCTAGAATTTTCTACAATATGGTCTTGGGTCACAGAGATTATTTTATGAAATTTCAGATAATGCTTTAATTTAAATAAAAGAACTGCAAGCTGTTAAAAAGCAGCAGAGTAGCAACTTAGTTATTCCAAAGGCCAGGAACTCACACTCTTGCATAGGCCTATAATCTATGGATTTTTTTTTTTTTTTTTTTTTTTTTAATTTAATATTTCACAAAAAATTTGCTTGGTTTGTCAAAAATGCATTTTTTTAAAAAAAGAGTACCATCTATTTAGTCTACTTCAGAAGTTAAAAAATAAACTCATCATGAAAATTGAAATGATTATGAATTGTCTTTAAAAATCCAGTTCAAAATCTTGGAGACTACAGGTTTACTTTGAATCCATCCTTTGCCTTGGGCTGTAAAAGAAATAAATAAAAGGAAAAAGATGTAGACTCTAACAAGTTATGAGTATGACTATGTCCTAACTTGTTAGGCCTAACTTAGATAGATCTAACTAACAAGTTAGTTAGATTGATTCTACTTATTCAGGCCCGTAATTGCAGGGGGAGGGGAGTAAAACAAATTATAAATTTTGACAATGACGATGTTTTTTTTTGTTTTTTTTTTTGCTTCATTAATTAAATTTAACTTCAACTTTCAGTTTCTAATTCTAACTACTAGTAGGATGGGGGGTCCGTTTTCCGGACACTTAACAAAAATGAAGCCTGGTTGTTTGTCTCAGGATTAAGCCAAAAATATATGTTGAATGATGCTTATCTTCATCAATATTTGATGTGTAGAATATTTTCTATCACTTTGTTCCAAAAAACTACAAAAAGATTGCTTGTAAACCTTTTCAAATGGCTGGTCAAAATCGTCTGTCCGGATAAACAACCTGTCCGGACATACAGCAACTGGGTACTACTAGTTGAGTAGTTGACTTGTGTCATTGTGATAACCAATCGAACAGAAGATGAATCATGAAAGAGAAACCACTAGAAATGTCTAGGTCTAGTTGTTTGCATACATAAACATGAATTAACCATGATATTGTCCCAAGTAAAATGAATTCATTCAAGTTACAAGCCAATAAAAAATGCAGTCAACCATCTCTCAGGCTTAGCTACCTTTGGGTATGCCAACGGCGTCAGCGCAGTTGGCATCGCAGAGGTACGGCGCAGCCTGTATGTCCCATACCGTATCTTTTCTGTCATGTTAACGGGGCGAACCCATTTTGGAACTATTGAAAATGAGTTAAAAATCATATTTAATCACAAAATTACTGCAAATCAAATACATCAAAATGAAGCAAATAAAATCTTCTTTAAAAATTATCGTTTAGATTTTTATAAAAATAATTGTAATTACCTGAAATTTGATGTCGAAAATTTCCCCCCATTGACTTTGTACACAAACTGAGCAGAGTTTGGAACTATTGAAAAGCTCCATGCTCAAACGCAAGCGACTTCCGGTGTCGTAACCTTGTATATATAGGGCCTTGCTTATGAACAAGGCCCTATATATACAATAGTTCCATTTTGAGCCCCATGAAAAAATTGACCAATCAGAGACGACTTCCGTTGTCGCCACTCTCTCTATCTACCCACTCTGTGGTTTGCAAATAGTTCCATTTTGAGCCCCATGAAAAAATTAACCAATCAGAGACGACTTCCGTTGCCGTCACTCTCTCTATCTACCCACTCTGGAATTATAGGTCGAGCGCCAACTATAGTGAATATACCATATAGTGTGAGCTAAGCCTAAGTGACATATAGTGTAGTTTTTTATTTTTCGGATGTGGACTTTTGGCAATATCGTGAAATGGGCCTCGCTCAAAAAATTTTCTAAGTTAATTTCATTTAGAGTTAGGGTTAGGATCACTTAACACAGTCTCATGCCAGGTTATTGTTAGATAACCTTGTTCTCAGGCATACTGCAGTGCAAATTGCTGGCAATAGAAAAGCAGTGTTCTCTATATGATTTCCAATATAGAGGAACAAGAGCAGTGATCACAAAAATATTTTTAAAAATGTATGTGATCAAAATATTTTAGATCCAATGGAAGGAATGGAATGAAAATATGATACTAGTATTTTATCATCCTACTGTATGTGTAAAAGACAAATATTTTCCAAGGATAAGTTGATTATTTTAGTGATTTCTATCTCCAACTATAGAGGGCTGCATGTCACATAAATTTGGACAGCTCAGCATACCAATGGCCTCCTGAGTGGGTTAGGATTAGATCTAGGTTTTAGGATTAGGATTAGGGATAGGGTTAGCGTAGGGATTAAGATTAGGGTTAGGGTATGGAGGAGCTAGTAATGATAGAATTATGTTACTATTAAAATCCTTTCTTTGTGTGTCTAAGTTTCTGTTCTGTTTTGCACAATTGAAGAGTCTAGTGGAAGAAGTACTTAAGTCACATTTTTTCAAAAATGAGTTTATTTATAATCATTATTATGATCACATCACGAAAACTGGTGCAAGAGTCAGTTTGAAAAATCAAATCCTAAGTGCCCCAAACAGGAAACCCCCCATTTTCAAAACATGATGATTTTTAGTACTTAAGTCCATAGTTTTAGTGGAAGAAGTACTTAAGTCCAAAGTTTTAGTGGAAGAAGTACCTAAGTCCACCCAAGCTTGGGTCAAAGATTTTGTTAAGGGAAGAGGGACGGGGCAGCTCTGCCAATATTAGGTATTGGGAGCCCCATAAGATGTTTTTACTAAAATCTGGCTGACAGCAACGTGAGGGATGCTTGGTAGGGGCGGTAAAACCCTTTTTTTTGTATGGGCGGGGGGGGGGTAAGAACAAGTAGGGTAGGAATGTAAGTTTATATGAACAAAAAAAAACCGGACGTTTAAAATCTGAAACAAGGTGGGAGAGGGGCTATTGATCAGTTTTCAACCCCTTCCCCCCCCCCCCACGACGCCCCCCAAACAAATTAAATAATAACAAAATTGGATGTTCAAGGTTCATATACGAAAGGTTTCACTGCAATGTTTGCAGTTTAAAGTAGACACACGAGAAAATACACCAATATTTGCTAATAATGGCTAAATTACATGTTATTGAATAGATTTTCCTTCGTTATACGATTGACATGCTGAAATGACTTGAATCTCTCAGAAATAGCTGTAAATGGTTTTAGCGTTTTTGTTTAATCCGTCCCCAAATGGACGCTCGGCGAGCGGAGGAGCTCCTGGTTTGTACGTCGCACCTTGGACAGCTCGAACAACAGCCAGCTGATCTGAGTTTGCGCGTGCAGCTTGTGCATGCAATACAGCATACGTATACATATATACTAGCTTGCTATAGCTGCTGTGTTTCGCATAATATGGCTCTTATCCACAACTGATTACACCATTGGACAAATCATACAGTTTATATCCTTAGAATACTTGTTTGAGATATTGTTAACGATTGTGATTATTTGTAGATTTGAACTTGCTGCGATAGATTTTGAAGAGTTAGCAATCATGATAAAAGCACGAATTGCCTTGCTCATCTCTCACCGAGGGTCGGAACGGTGCGGCCCGTTGGTTGTTGGTGAAGCCCATTGACATTGGGATATATAATGCTTAAAATTCCACGTAAATTTTTAGTGACTTCATTCTTAAAAAGACTTATTCTGTGTTGAATCTATTATTGATTTAAATTTATTTTTTTAATATGAATCCTCCAAATAATGTTTTAGAGCAAAATATAATATACCATCGTCACCTTCCCACTAACTTACACGGAATAACACTACCATCATTAGTTTGACAGGTGGTCATGTCACATTCCTCCGAAATTCCTTATTTATCGAAATTCAATGGCTAAAAGAACGAGAAACGTCCTTAAAATAAAATCAATATATTATTGAAGAGACAGAATATTTAAGAATCAATGATGTAAGCATTGAATTGTTGCAATTTACAGTCTACTAATTTAGTTTGGCTTAATTCTTACACACACGCAACGGAATGGGGTAGTGTATATAAGTCCGGCATAGCGGATGGAATATGTAGTCGTCTCTCGTAAGACTGCTGCTTTTATCGTGAATGCAAAATCTGTCAAATCATTGCAACAAGGTCGAATCTACAAAATATGTTATTCATTCTGAACAATATCTAAAACTATGAAAAAAAGTTCACATATACTGAACTGAAGAACTAAGGACTATCCATCCGAAAGTTTGGACGAATTATGTTATAGCTAACGGATGAAATATCTCGGGATCCCGCACAATAAAAAGACTTACAAAACCAAATGACAATTTCAAGATATGATACCTTACAACTATAGATATATTGTATTAATTGTTATAATAATTTGTCATGACAACAAAACTAAAAGTGTGATTTGAACAGTCCACAATGAAAACAATGTCACTTTGTTTTATTATCTCTTTTTTTTTTCTTCACTCACTCTCGTGCTGAGGAAGCCTATTTAATTATATGTTAATATAATGAAAAAAGAATACATTATAGGAACGGATTGACTAAATATAAAGACAAATGATAGAGGAACAGTCGCGCAAGATATACACTTTTGACCAGTATCAGACCTGGGGTAAAGCATAGATGAAGAAGAGAAAAAAAATTTAAGAATCAGATGTGCAATGTACGCGATAAGCACAGTACAGGATACGCATACAGTGGAACCGGTACGGGTGCCCCGCTGTAGTCATAATCTCGACGCCCTTGCGGATACCGCTGAAGCCTGCAAAATGGGGGCCCTTCTTTGAAAGGTGATAACTCCCGATCTAAAACAGATATTGACAAGGGGTTTAGATATTCTGAATCAGTAAAGAGTTTTCGTTGCAGTGGTATGAGTTTTGTTGCAATTAAAAGCAGTTTTGACTCTCCAGTTGTCTACTTTAAGTAAAATGGTCAAATGATTAATTTTCCTACGTTGATACGGGAGGAATCTGAAAGTGCCCGCCCCTTAAAAAAAATAGAAAGCCCCCCAACAAAAAAAATGGTAGGGTAGGCATTTTTTCCATCCCACATGAAATGTTCATTGAAATTTTCTTCTTTAACTTAATATGATTTTTTTGTGTGTGTATTGGTGTCAGACAGTCACAGATCCAGGGAAAGGGGGCTGCCCGTTAAGCACAAAAAATGGAAAAAGTGCCCAAGAATGGGTAAACCACTGCCACCCCTACATGTATATTCCAAAAGGTTTCAGTATAGTGCTACAAAAGGGCAAATGGCCCACTCTTATAAATTATGCCTGACAGGCGCAGATGCAGGGAGGTCCGCGCATGATTTATTTTGTTATTAAAAGGAGCCCCCATTTTTTAAAAAATGGTATTGAACCCCCCCCCCCCCAGTTATACATGGTATATACATTCAGAAATGTTACTCACCAACCATATGATATGAAATCAAGCAGATTGTTTAGTTTTGTTAAAAAGAACAAAATATGACTTGCCCCAAACAGGAAACCCCCATTTCATAAAATTAATGATTTTTAGTGGAAGAAGTACTTAAATCCACGGTTTAAGTGGAAGAAGTACCTAAGTCCATAGTTTTAGAGGAAGAAGTACCTAAGTCCAACTTCCGGCTTATTGATTATCGGCGATCGATAGGCATAAAATTGCTGAAATTTGGCACGTATGCTTCTTCTCCCTTAAAAATCAACTCCACAAAGTTTGAATCTGAAATTCAAAAATTTGTGATGTGCAGGATAGTTTGAAATATTCAAACCCTTGTATCTCAGAACTAGTATTATGTGACTTAAGTACTTCTTCCACTAAACTCTTCAATTGCACATTTTTAAGGAATGGTATATTTTCCTTTCTTCTTTTACTTTCATGAACCAATGAAAGGGCAAAAATACCAATGTGGGATGATGCGTAGAATATATATATATAAAAAAGAAACTTATATCAATATGAAAACGTACGGTTCTAAGACTGTCCATATTCTTCACATCCAGTTTTTAACATATGCAAAGGAAGATCACTACATTCGATGCTGAGTATCTTTGTATTATGTTTCCGATGCATTATAATATTCTTCTCTTCTCTTATAAACAGATCATGGCTCACTCTAACATTCAAAGTGAAATTAAGCTGACGGACCTTTCAGTTAAGTTGTACTTCCAGACAACGGCAAATCGATCTGTTCATGCCAAAGACTTATCACAGGCAATCGAAACAACTCTCCAGAAAGCATCAAACATGATCAACGAACAAAACTGTAAAATTCAACAACTGAACCAAATCATCAGAAGTCAGCGACAACAAATAGCAGAAATGAAAAAGTCAGAATTTAAAGACTCCAGATCACCACAGAAATCATCTTTAAGTGTGGCTACAATTCCACCAAAATCAAGCCCACAGACATTGCACAAGCTGCCATCAGCTGTAGCCACAACTCCACAAAAGCCAAGCCTCCAGTCACCACAGAAGTCGTCATCAGCTGCAGCCACCACTCCACAAAAATCAAGCCCCAAGTCATCGCACAACTCAGCATCACCTCTGGCCATAACTCCACAAAAATCAAGCCCTGAGTCACCGCAGAAGTCGTTATCAGCAAATGTTGAAACTTCCACACCAAAGAACACGCCACCTTCTACCCCAACCACGGCTTATGAGATCAACAATGACAGTGATGATGAACTGCTCATTGCAATTCTTCACTCGAGCTATTTGAGAGCCAATATACCCCAAACAAAAAAATGAAGTCTGATGAATAGACACTGTCACAAAAACTACATGC
>CALNVZ010003430.1:41217833-41229271 GCA_940671915.1 Paracentrotus lividus | reverse complement strand
GCGCAATCAGCCACCAAGATCACTTTGGGGGCGGGGGGCAAAATAGGCCCCCCCCCACAAGGACTTAAGTCCCTCAATGACCCAAGGGGAATAGGGGTAATATATGTGCTCCTATGCTGCTATATTTCTTATTCATTTGTTCGGGATTTGCCATAGACGAACCATTACTTGCACATTGATTATGTTTGTACTTGGTACCTTTATATATGCAATCAATTGTTTAATCAATGTGGACATTGGCTGATACTGATATTATTGTAATTTTTTAATTTTATCACTATCAATGAGTGAGCGATGAAGGGGCATTGAAGAAAGTAAGCAGTCCTTGACGACAAGGAACTACCAGAAGAATGATCCTTGGCTCAAGTGTGACCAAAGGGGAGGGCAATCAACAGCTGTCACAACGGCACTCAAAACATGATGTCTGGGAAAAAAATCATCCTGCAACGCACGCCCGAGAACGCTGGATCAACCTACAATCCCAAGATCTTCGTCTTGGCAGCGCAACATGGACTTGCAATTCATAAGTATCCGTACTCTGTTATATGTCATCACAAAGCTACATGTGAAGAGTGAGGAGCAATGAGACAACATTGAAGAAGGTGGCTGAGTGGGAATGCCGGGCGTGATGATTTTTGAAAACCAAGCTGCGGAAAATGGTTCGATCGTTCTCAATACTCGTGAAGTACGAAGTGCCCACGGAAGCTAGTCTACCGACTGGTGTAGTTGCGCCTAAAAAGAAATCCACAGACAGGTGAGTTTTGTGAACACAACTCCCAATGCAACGACAGTGATTTTCCTGTTAAAACCCTCAACGACAATCTGCAGGAGATGGATGATGAAAATGAAGATATCTTCATGTACGTTCCCCTTGTCGACATGCTTCACTACCACAGATTTGGAAAGAATTTGTCTTGCTGAGTTTTTCGTGCGAGATTATAATCTTAGAGGTTAGAATTGCAATCCAACAACAAGAGACGAAGATCATGTCTCCCGATGGACAAGAGGGACAAACGGACGACAGAATGAGACTAATTTAATGACGCTTGATCATTATGCCTAAAGCGAATCACAACTACAGAATGATGGTCTTCGATGACAGACCCAGGCGCCATCGTCAACTAGTGTCTACAGATTCCACAAAAGAAAGGAATGAAGGTAGGTAAGAGAAATAAGAACTCATCAATGGCTCTACCTATCCCTGGAGGACATCGCAAGACAGCGACTACCTCAACAGCCGAAGACAGTCCCACATCAAATAGAACAGGTTCCGATCGCCGTGCACGAACATCATTAAGGTGCAACTGCCCCAGCTCGTTATTCAGCAACAACCCCCAACGCTACACGAACATAAGATCCAGAGCCTATGAAATTATGAGCCAGATGGATCACCCAGAGGCCCTGTGGGATGCTGTAGCCCCGAATGTGCCCAACACCAGATGCGACCAAGATAGCAGAAGGGTCAGTTTGAAGATCGAGCTTACCCCATTCAAGACACACATGGAGAATAGTATTATGGCTCACACCAGCTCATCATCAACATCTACCGGACCCACTCAAGATTTCACAGCCGAGGTTGCAGAGAATCACACTGATGAAACAGAGACTACAGAGCGATCGATATCGAGCATGCATTGAACCAAGAACACAACAGCATGTCTTGATATGCATCGGAATAGGGTGCAGGATACCATCATCGCCTACTAAAATAGACAGAAACCCAACTCTTCACACCCAAGTTTTCGTGAACGGTCCTGGCCAGGTTAGGGAAATAGTCACATATCAAAGCTTATACATTACAAACCGACAAGCTGGTTGAAACACACTATCTGGGATACTTAGGCCGTGACTAATAGAAGCAGTAATTCACTAATGGCATTCACCGGACCGCACTTTCGAAAGAAGGCACATGACCCCTCGCACTCAGCATTCAACAAGATCAATATGTGATTATATTAGTTTTTGGCAATCAACTACAGAAACCACCAAACTTTCAACACAACAACTCATCTGAATACCATATAATTTTTTTTTAACAAACAGAAATCTATATTCTTCTATCCTCCATTAGGTAAGACACTGATGGAGAACGTGCGTCAGCGATCGAGCAAGGAAATGTGAAACATTCCATGCCAGGATCAAGCGTAATGGTTGCCCCTAGGCAGAGTAGCGAGCATCTTCGAAGGCTGTGCACCTGCTTCGGTTGAGGAAGACCGCAATCAGGGGTCAACCCAGTGTGAACAGAAAGAAATGGAATCGACTGCGCAGATAGCAACAATCACAAGAGAGCTCCACTTCTACCTCTTCTCCCAATCACACAATAACGTGATCTTAACGTCCGGTCCTACCCTGCACACTTCTTTCACTGCATGGCGCTGACAATGCCTGACATCAGCTGATGTCTTATGTTTTTGTGGATAACATATCTATAATCAAAGGGAGACTGTCTCACAAGATAAGGAACATGTCTTCAATAGACTGTGTTTCAGTTAGACTGATCGTTCAGACCTAAGAAGAGGGGAGTATGACCGTAGCACGACCGACACCTCATCCAGACAATTGCCATTTGGCCATCAAGGAACTGGGTCACACAATGCAATCAAGCATCCAAACTACATCAGCAATCTCACCATCATACAGGCGGACCAATCAATCGAACATGAAGACTTTTTGTCACATTACTGCACGCAACCTATTTGCAAGCTCATCCCAAAGGACGTGACAACCAGTCATCTCGTGGAGAAATTTCCAATGTGGATCCTCAATAAGGTCGTCGCTTAATGCCCCCCATCATTCCCAGCTGCATGGCACAAACATTGGCTATCAACCAGTCAAGTCACAACACCCACGAGGATTACGGCAGTCTTGCATCGACCCTATGGTAATGTAGACCAAACAACCACCAGTCCAAGTGGAGGGTTAGTGACACAATAGCTACTCAGACCGATTGCATCGCTGTAGTAATGACAGTTGGATACAACCTGTATCTCAAGTCAATGTTCATCTGCTTTGGTTGTTTGTTTGTTTGCTGCTTCCCAGTACACCTACCCACGACGGTATTATGGTGTGAACACAATTTGTACCAAATGTTTCAGGGAATTGTTTAGATCCATGTGACAGGAAAGAATCAACTTAAATTTTTGAATCTCGATTAATCAGTTCAACCATGGCAAATTCTGTTCTGACCTTCCTAGCTCATGCATCCCTTCAGCTCATATCCTGTCACAGCATCACATTTCGCATGTATAAGTTCACGAACGCAGTTTAGCAGCCATCCTGTTACAATTAACCCTCAGTCAGACATTAGGGGTCTGTTCTTTTCCAGTACCATAAATCTCCCCTCGACGTCTGCTGTACAAACCATGCTTGTTAAGCACAAACTTCACATTCCCCGCGCCGCCGCCTACCCCCAGTCCTCCAGCTCATATCACATAACTGTAGACTTTCAGTTTTAACCCCCCCCTAGCCTCACTACTAACTCTACCCACACTACTCCCCCCCTCTGCTCCACGCCGCCACACACCGCGTGGCGCTCCTGCCCCCGCTCTCTGCCCGGACCCTCCTAAGTCTCACTCCCACTTCATCCTCCTATCTGTACACAAATACCAGAAGGAGTTCTGTCACTCAACAAGAAATGACACATAACCTGATATTAACATCAGTTTTCCTCTTATAGCCCAGTTGGTAAATATTCTGTTTGTCTTACCAAGAAAAACAAAGTCTTAAGCATCATGTGGCCTTAAATGTTATTTTGACAGGCATGATTTTTCTTTTTTCCCATTATACAACTAAATTGACTGGGATTCTGACAAAACCTCATAAACGATATTTGTCATATCCTATCCTTCCTTTTTTAAGAACGACATTTTTTTCGTTTTGTGCTGTCTACCGCACACACATTCGTACCACTTCACACCAGTTCCATAATTATGAGAACAATATTGTTAGTCAAAAAGAAGCTTCTTATGAGATTTATTACAAACATAGAGAAACCATATTGAATTAAGATTATCAAAAGAAACTTTCTATAAAGAAATATTTTGCTTTTCTTTTTTTGTCTTGATCACAGTACATCTTTTTGGTTTGCTAGATGTAGTTTTGTGTTGAATATAATAGGTGGCCCAAACTATGTCTAATTTCTCCTGTTTATTTTAACAAAAGAGAATTATTATTATTTTTGCCATTGAAAGCATTTGAGAACAATAGAAGCAGTTCGTAACTGTAATTGTTTACAGTTCTCTGTCAGAATTATTTTGCTTTGGTGTGCAAGATGGACTGCTCAAGAAACTGGTGTTCCTCAGGGCACTGATGGATGAGTGCGCCACACATGCCGAGTGCAAGGGGCTCTACTGTCATACACAGCCTTCTTTAACCTCCTGGATTCCATGCCGGGCTGCAGGGAAAAGTAGTTGACAAGGATGGGAAAATTCCGGAGACACAGCATGACAACTACCTCTATTCTACACGAATCTCTCCAACTCACCAGATCGGTACCAAACGGCACTATTATGCATAGTGTGGGACAAGATTGTCTTCTGACGGTACAATTGGCATGAAGTTCGGGTTGATGACGCTGAAAGTGCGAAATGATCCGTAGATATTGGATAGCTTTGATAAACTTTCCTCTAGGTGAGAAGCAGAGAGTTCTTTGACGGATTCCGATTTAATCAGCGCAACCAGGAAGATGGTGAAACCATAAACCAATATAGTCTGACTGCTCTGCGTACGATGCAGCAAAGACTTGTGGATTTTGTGATGCATGAGTGACAAGCTATTTGTTGATCCGTGTTATTGTACTTGCTGGGATGTGCGCGGATGATCGCATGAGGAGCTATTGATAGTAAGATTCGAAAGCTTGATCTGTTCTACTGCAATAGATAACATGCAAGGCCACATGAAGCCAACAACTGAAACAACTATGAAGGTGTTGAAGAAAGAGAAATTCACAAGGTCCATCGAAAACCTGTTCCCAAGCACTGTCCAACTGCCTATATTCTTAATTCATTTGTGTCGGATATGCCATAGACGAACCATTACCTTGCACATTGATTATGTTTTGTACTTGTAACCTTTATATATTGCAATCAATTGTTTAATCAATGTGACCATTGGCTGATACTGATATTATTGTAATATTTTTAATTTTATCACTATCAGATGAAGTGAGCGAATGAAGGGGCATTGAAGAAAGTAAGACAGTCTTGGACGACAAGGACTACCAGAAGACATGTCTTGGCTCAAGTGCTACCAAAGAGGAGGTGCAATCACAGCTGTATCACAAGCACTCAAAACCATGATGTCTGGGAAAAAAATCATCCTGCAACGCACCCCCGAGAACGCTGGATCAACACTACAATCCCAAGATTCTTCGTCTTGGCAGGCAAACATGGACTTGCAATTCATCACAGATCCGTACTCCTGTTATGATGTACATCACAAGCTACATGGAAGAGTGAGCGAGCAATGAGACGAAACATTGAAGAAGGTGGCTGAGGAATGCCGGGGCGATGATTGAAAACCAAGCTGCGGAAAATGGGTTCGATGTTCCTCAATACTCGTGAAGTCAGTGCCCAGGAAGCTGTCTACCGACTGTTGTTCATTGCCCTAAAGAAATCCAGCAGACAGGTAGTGTTTTGTGAACACAACTCCCAATGCAACGACGATGTTTCCCTGTTAAAACCTCAAAGCATCCTGCAGGAGATGGATGATGAAAATGAAGATATCTTCTGTACGTCTCCCCTTGATCGACATGCTTCACGACCACAAGATTTGGAAAGAATTTGTCTTGCTGAGTTTTCTGCCACGTATATCTTGGGTAGAATTGCCAATCAACAACAAGAGACAGAAGATCATGTTCCCGATGGCAAAGAGGACAACGACGACCAGAATGAGACTAATGATGACCTTGATCATTTGCCTAAGCGAATCACACTACAGAATGGTCTTGGATACAGGACCAGGCGCCATCGTCACTGTGTCATCAGATTCCACAAAGAAAAGAATGAAGGTGAGGAGAAATACAGGAACCTCATCATGCTCTACTATCCCTGGAGGAATGAAGAACGCGATATCAAAGGAGACAGTCCCACATTCAAAGAACAGTTCGAGGCCGTGCAGAACATCATTAAGGTGAATGAGGCTCTATTCAGCAACAACGCTCACGAAATAGACCAGGCCTATGAAGATTTGTGCAGGATGGATCACCCAGAGGCCCTGTGGGATGCTGTAGCCCCAGAATGCCCAACACCAGCATGCTGACCAAGAAGCAGAAGGAGCAGTTGAAGATCGAGACTTACCCATTCAAGACACCATGGAGAATGTTGATATGGCTCCACCACCAGCTCATCAAAATGCTCCCGAACTTCACTCAAGATTCACAGCCAGTTGCAGAAGAAATCACTGATGAACAACGAGGACTACAGAGCGATGATGAGATCATTGAACCAAGAACAAAAAATGTTTTTGACCATGCATCGAAAATGGTGCAAGGATACCATCATCGCACTAAAAATAATAGACAGAACACACCTGTTCTTACCAAGTTTTCGTGAGCGGTCCTGGAGGTGTAGGAAAAAGTCACATCATAAAGCTATACATTACGAAACCGCCAAGCTTGTGAAACCACTATCTGGAACTTTGAGCCCGATGACTTGCAGTATTACTCACTGCATTCACCGGAACCGCTGCTTTCGGAAGAAAGAATGACCTGCACTTCAGCTTCAACTTTGCCTGTGGCCCAGGAATAAGAAGCGTATCAGGATTCTCGATGAAAGCCCACACTGCGTTCCAGAGATCGGTAAGTCTCGATTGCTCATCATCGACGAAGTTTCCATGGTTGGAGCTGACCTCCTCTATCATCCTCCATCGACGCCTGGCAGGATATCACCGAATCAAGGATGATGCATCTAGGTTTGGGAGGAGTCAGCATTCTGGCAGTCGGTGATCTGTTTCCAACTCCAGCCTTTGTGCCAGAACTGTCTTTGACTTCCATCCGATCCATATGCTCGTTCTCCATGGTCCATCTGGGAGGAGAACTTCAAGATGATTGAACTCACACAGAGCATGAGGCAGAGAGACGACACTGTCTTTGCTACCCTTCTCACCAGAGTCAGAACTGCCACATGCACTAAACGACGACATCGCTCTGCTCAAGACAATGTCATATCCAAAACAGACCCATCATATCCTGCTAAGCCCTGCATGTCTTCAAAACTAACAATGAAGTCGACAGACAAAACACTGAGACCCTGAACAGACTAAAGAGCATGTACACAGAGTGAAGGGCCATCGACAAGAAGAAAGATGTAACACCGGTTCTCATTGGATGTGCTATGCCAACAAAAGGTATTTTACGTTTTTGTGCAATAGGTCATTATTCTTTCTAATTGAATGGCAATTTCTATTACTACTTGTGCTTTCAGTATCACATGAAATGTCTTTCTCCTTTCTCAAGCTTCACAGACTGGAGGTCTTCGCAACGAGCTGTCCATAGCTGTTGGGCAAGAGTAGTGGTCACGTTGGCCTGGCAAACGGTTGTGTCATTGGCACTGTGGTTGGCATCGACAGCACCAATGACTACGTCCATGCCATTTTGGTTCGCTTCGATAGTGACAGGTGGGGTGTTGTGTTCCTGAACCATTTCTCCAACATCTGTAACTTGTTATACCAATTAACAAAATTCAGTTTGTGTTATTTATTTTTACATCTTCTAAATATTCACTTCACAGAGTTGGTAGACAAGCAAGAGCAGAAGGCCAATATAGAGGACCACCCAGATGCCGTGCCAGTATGCCAGGATGACTGTACAATTCTATGTTGGTCACGACGTCATTCAGTAGAGGCTAAACGTCCCAGTTCCCTCTCACACTGTGCATGGGGTGCACAATCCACCAAAGTTCAAGGTATGTTGGTATTCACTATTCTTTCACTTCTACATATTGTTAAAATAGTAAACCACCTTGCATCAAACTCTTCAAGAACTTTAATTCCTTTGTACAAAAGTCAATATGTGTTATTTATTTTGGCATCAACTACAAACACCAAACTTCAACACCACTAATCCGAATACCATATATTTTTTTTTTACAACAGAAAATATATTTCTTACTCCCTCCATTAGGTAAAACACTGGATAGAATCGTCGTCGCGATGCAAGGAAAAGGAAAATTCATGCCAGGTCAAGCGTATGTTGCCCTAAGCAGAGTGCGCACACTTCAAGGTTTGCACCTGCTTGGTTTGAGGAGAACGCAATTAGGGTCAACCCAGCTGTGAAGAAAGAAAATGGAACGACTGCAGCAGATAGACAACATCACCAGAGCAGCTCCAACTTTCTACCTCTTCTCCCGCACTCACCATCGTGATGTTAACGTCCGGCCTACCTCGCACCTTCACGACATGGCTGCTGACAATGCCCTGACATCAGCTGATGTCTTATTTTTGTGGAAACATATCTAAATAAAGGGAGACGTCTCACAGATAAGGAACATGTCTTCAATGACTGTGTTTCAGTTAGACTGATCGTTCAGACCTAGTAGGGGGAGTCATGACCGTAGCACGACGACACCTCATCCCAGAAATCTGCCATTGCCCAAGGCTGGAGTTCACACAATCGCAATCAAGCATCCAAACTCCATCAACATCATCACCATCTACAGGCGACCATCATCCGACATAAGACATTTTTGTCACTTATGCCAGCAACTATTGCAAACTCATCCCAAAGGACGTGACAACCATCATCTGTGGAGATTTCAATGTGGATCTCAATAAGTCGGTTAATGCCCCCATCGTGCAGCTGATGGACAAACATGGCTTCACCCAGTCAGTCACAACACCCACGACGGATTACGGCAGTCTGCTCGACCACATGTATGTGACCAACAAACACACCGTCCAAGTGGAGGTAGTGGACACATACTACTCGGACCATGATGCTGTAGTAATGAAATTGGATACACTGTATTAAGTAATGTTTCATTTGTTTGTTTTTGTTTGTGTTCAGTAACTACAGAACGGGCGTGGTGAACACAATTTGTACCAAATGTTCAGGGAATGTTCAGATTGTGACAGGAAAGAATCAATTAAATTTTTGATGATTAATCAGTTCAACCATGCAAATTCGTTTGACCTTTCTAGTCATGACTCTGTAGCACTATATGTAAGATCACCATTTCGCATGTATAAGTATGAAGCAGTTTTAGCAGCCATTGTACAATACCTCAGTCAGACATAGGGGTCATGTTTTTTCAGTACATAAATTTCGAGTTGGTGTAAAGCCACATTGTTAAGACAAAATCATCCGGGGTTAGTACACATAATGTAGATTTCAGTTTTGACCATGATAGATATATTACAACTACTCTGTAGCGCCACCAAGGCGTGGGTCTGCCGCCTTTGACGGCCCCTCTAGTTATTATTATTATTATGGCTACACAAATACAGACAGGTTCTGATCACTCAACAAGAAATGACCATAACTGATATTGTAAATCAGTTTCCTCGTTATAGCCCAGTTGGTAAATATTTCCTGTTGTCTTACAATGAAAAAAAGTTTAAGCATTGTGGCCTTAAAGTTATTTTGACAGCATGATTTTTCTTTTTTACACATTATAGTCAATAAATTGACTGTGGATCTAAAACCTCATAAACAGAATATTGTTATATCCTTCCTTTTTTAAAGAAGACATTTTTTTCGTTTTGTGTGTTAGCAAAATTGTACATACCAAGTTCCAAATTATGAGAACAAATATTGTTAGTCCAAAAAGAAGTTTATGAGATTTATTACAAACATAGAGAAACATATTAATAAGATTATCAAAAGAAACTTTCTATAAAGAAATATTTTGCTTTCTCTTTTTTGTCTCTGATACAGTACATCTTTTGGTTTGCTAGATGTAGTTTTGTGTTGAATAAATAGGTGGCCCAAACTATGTTAAACTTTCTCCTGTTAAT
Source organism: Paracentrotus lividus (assembly GCA_940671915.1). Lineage (NCBI taxonomy): Eukaryota > Metazoa > Echinodermata > Echinoidea > Camarodonta > Echinidae > Paracentrotus > Paracentrotus lividus. The sequence continues at coordinate 41,219,320 of CALNVZ010003430.1, read as the reverse complement.
TTTCAAAAGAGAATTTTTTATTATTTTTTTTGCATGAAAGCATTTGAGAGACAATAAGAACAGTTCGTACTGTAATTGTTCAAGTTCTCTGTCAGAATTATTTGCTTTGGTGTGCAAGATGACTGATGAAACTGTGTCTCCTCAGGGCACTGATGATGGTGCGCAACTGCGAGTGCAAGGGGCTCACTTCATAAAGCCTTCTGTCTAACCCCCTGGTCATTTCCATGCGGCTGCAGGAAATGTAGTTGAAGGATGGAAAATCCGGAGACAGCAATGGGACAACTACTCTATTCTCACGAATCTCTCCAATCAACCAGATCGGTACCAAACGGCACTATTACTGCATAGTGTGGGACAAGATTGTCTTCGAGTGTACAATGGCATGAAGTTCGTTGATGACGCTGAAAGTGCGAAATGCTCCGTGATATTGGATAAGTTTGATAAACATTTCCTAGGTGAGAGCAGAGAGTTCTTTGAGAGATTCCGATTTAATCAGCGCAACCAGGAAGATGGTGAAACCATCAACCAATATGTGACTGCTCTGCGTACGATGAGCAAGACTTGTGGATTTTGTGACTGCATGAGTGACAAGCTACTTGTTGATCGTGTACTGCTGGGAGTGCGCGATGATCGCATGAGGGAGCTATTGATAGTAAAATCGAAGCTTGATCTGTCTACTGCAATAGATACATGCAAGGCCATTGAAGCAACAACTGAACACATGAAGGTGTTGAAGAAAGAGGAAATTCACAAGGTCCATCGAAAACCTGTTCCCAAGCATGGTCAATCTGGAAGTGGAAGGCAAAAAGTTTGTAAAACAAAAGGCAAAAGAGCCGAAGAAATGCAAATTTTGCAACAGACAACACGAGATGTGGAAGGAGAGCTGCGCTGCCCAGCGTAGGGCCAACGATGCAACGCATGCAATAAGAGTAACCATTTCAAGGGATCAAGTGTCTGTAAGAGACAAAGTGTCCGTCAAGTTGAAGAGAGGGAGCGTATCTTCATCTGGTGAAAGCATCTGTTTTGTGACAGAGTTGCGGAAGATACATGTAGTAAAGGCGGACAAAAAGGCTATAATGTGTGAGATGGTACTGAACAATCAAACAGTGGTGTTTCAAGTTGATTGTGGTGCAACTGTAAACTTGCTGCCCAGTAAATATCTCATCGCCAATAATGAGCTAAGGGATGATCATGTAACATTACAAATGTGGAACAAGGCCACGACACTCGCCAAATAATGTATAAGCCAAAAGAGGGCTCACTTGATCACTCATTAAAAATGCACAGTACACATTACTGAAGTACACAGTACTGAAGAACATGCCTGGACTTCATTTGTTGATCTCACATTCATTAACTTATTGAAACATGTTGGCAGCGGTGAAAATCAGTTAAAGGGGAAGTTCACCCTGGACTTTAATTGCTTTGTAAAAATACAGAAAAATAAAAGAAAAATATGAGTGAAGGTTTGAAGAAAATCCATCAAG
>CALNVZ010003430.1:41193780-41208344 GCA_940671915.1 Paracentrotus lividus | reverse complement strand
TTTGGTAGTCTATTGTGGTTCGGTCTTAGCATTGTTCTCGGGGAACAAAAGCAAGGTAAGAGAGGGTCATGTGATTATTGAAGTAAATAAGCCTCTGTGTCGATTTCAGCTCCTAATTTGCATTTTCAAAGGCACAGCGCCACATTGAAATTTCAGCTAAATGACCCACTTAGTTTGAATATGACCAACTGTAGTAGTAGGTCTACTTTTTGTAAATCTATATCAAGTTTTATGAACTACTTATCAAAACAAAAATGAAGAAGTAACAACTGAAAGATGCCAAGGAAGTAAAATAACAGAGCTCCTCGGTGATTCAAGGACAGTTATTTCGAGAGCTAAAATTGAGCTCCTCGCCAACATTGAGGAGAGCAATTCACTAAGCCCCTTGATTATTCAAAAACGATGGCCTGTTTTCACAATATGTTTCCAGGCTGTCTTTTAAAGCAGTATCTAACTATAAAAACGGAGGATGGAAGTTTTTATAGTGGTCAGCTCTCTTGTCTTTAGCCGCAACCAACTTTGATGGACCCCACTTCAAAACTGAATTGTATTTTTTTAAAGGTAGAATCTCAGATGCAACTAATCACATCTGATTCACCTGTGTCTATAAAACCTAAATACACACAGACACACACACACACACACATTTATAATTTACATTTATATTTATATTTACACTGGTTCTTTAAATACTGTTCATGTAATATTTCCTACTCTATATAAGAAGGATCTGATCAATTGGAATTTGCTTCCTTTTGGTCCTGAATACACACAAAAAGATACCAACATCGTAAAAAAAATCATGGTTTGATGGGAATGAAAAAAATAATCATACACATCGACTCTATGCCCTTTTCATACAAGCAGACATACTATCTGCTACATAGAGGAACAAGTTATACTTCATGAGTAGGATCTTACATTCACAATTCACTCATCCAAGCATGCTCCCGTGTGGGTGTAAACTGTGTGAGTGGCGGGTAATTGACTAGTTGTGTTATGTCTATAACTAGCACTCCAAGATATCCTTGTTTAGGTTAAACCATCTCTAGCTATATGAAAGAGCAGGATGGATTAGAACTGAGAGATCTTACAGACTTTCCCTGTAGTCATATCTTTGCATAGTCTTGGAAAGTATTGAAATACAACTCATGGCATGGTTGGACTTAATTCACTTATCTGTAGTCCCACCTATGCTATCTCCTGGGAGTGACAGCTGGAGAGCGGGGGGCATGGAGGTAGCTTGAGATAGCAGACTGAAGGGCACTTGCTCTCTGGTTTTCTTCCTCCTGGTAGCGTGCTATGTCCATGTCTCTCACTCTCAGCTGTTCCTCTAATGAATCCACCTCCCCCTGCTTGCTGGCCAATTCAGATCGGTGCTTCCTGGTCTGATCTGAGAAAGGAAATCAAAAGGCAGGATACCTCTGCTGATATATTGATAAATATTTAGAGTGAGATCCTAAATAAATATTGATAGTCTAGAGATGGGTGACAATTGTCTTCACATTTTCATTTCAAAGCTGATGTTGTTTTGTTTTGTTTTTTGTTTTGTTTTGTTGTTTTTTTTAATGTCTGTGTTCAGTTAACAGTGTCCAAGTCTCAATTTTGATTTTTTTTTTTTTTTTTTTTTTTTCCCCCCCAGGATCTTCCTAAAAACTAACATATTTGATGTAAATTTTATTGTTAAAAACAATCTAAAACGATAAAATTAATAGCAAAGGAGTCAAACAACTGAGCAACGTCCTTCAATTATCTACCTCCCTAGTAATGTCGATGACACCATACAGACTCTAAACTAATAAAGCTAAAGATATCCATTTGAAGTGATATGAATATTGTTGCTGCAGTCATGTCATTCTCAATGGTATGACTATACATCTAGGAAGAATGGTAACAATAAGAAAGATGATCATCCCTACCCAATTGTATAGACTCAAATTCTGCAGCTAAATCAATTTCCTGTATTGTAATGTGCGATTTCTGTATTTCTTTCTAATTCTACTAGCAGAATATTATTGATGATGATAATAAATTTTGATTCCTACCCAAGAGTTTAGCCTCTAAATCAGCAGCTTGCTCCTTGAATTCCTGTAACTGTACCAGCTTGGTCTCTGTTCTCTGTAACTCCTTCTGATGTTGAAGCTCTACATGATGCACAGCAGACAGCTTCTCATTATTCTTCCCTGCTAGCTCCTGCTCAAATCAAATGAAAGATTGGCATTAGCAAAAGATATAAATGAATTATACATGTTTGTGTTTGTTTGTCATACAAACACTAGAGGAGACAGACAGTCAACAAAATACCACTTATCACCTAAGTCACCTTTTGCAGATGTCCCTCGAAGATCTCTAGCTCTATGAGACACCTTAAATCGGAAGTGATACGCGCGATATAAGAACCGTTCTATTATTATTATTATGGTAAGGCTGTGTAACAAGCTCGTACGTGAGCTGCAATATCATGCATAAACATACAAACACTCAAAAAGACAAACCTACAACATGATTTATTGACCCCCTGTCAGTGTCTTCAGAGGAACTCACCTTTCAGGGAACAATAACAAACAGGAAGATAAATAAACACTAAGAGATAAACAGACAGGGATACAAATACAAAAAAATACAAGACACATCTATTCACCTAGATGTTTCTTGAAGGATTCAACTTCTAAGATCAGGTTGCTGTTACGAGCCTGTACCTCAGGAACCCCTTGACACAAACAGACAGACACTCAAAGAGACAAACATACAAGGGGATACATCTATTTACCTGTGTCATCTCTTGTAGATGTCTCTTGAGGGACTCTACTTCTAAGGTCAGATTGTTGTTACGAGCCTGTACTTCAGCTACCAACTGACTTTGATTATTGGCATGCTGCTGAATGTCATCCTTAGCATTCTGCAGTACTCGGATCTTGTCTTCCAAAAGCTTGCATCTTTGATGCTGTTATAAAAAAAATTAAAATAAATAAAATAAATTTAAAAAAAATTAGCATTAGAAATACATTATAAATTAGGTTTATTCTATCAAATAAAAAGATTTTTTTTTTTTACTCTGCGCTTTACAGAAAGAATTATTCCTATGTGGAGTTGCTGATAGAGACTGCATTTGCATTTTGATGTGATGCATCAAAAATATCACAACAAACACTAGCAACTGTGTCGCCAATACACCTCTATCCTATGCTCAATTTCGACCTATCAACCTCAATCCCCATCCCCAGGAAAAGACCTTTCACCTCTTCATCCCTGACTTGTTTCTTAGTGGCTAGGATCTGTTCTTCTAAGGAGAGTCTCTCAGTAAGCTGCTGGGCCTTGACCCTACTAAGTTCCTCCTCTATGCCCCTACGATGATCCTCTAGACGATCTATGCGATCCTTGTAAGCTCTCTCGCTCTCCTCGAAACCCTGGCGGTGGTGCTGGACCTCAGAGCGGTGTCGTCGGTCGATGTCTCCAATCTCATCCCTATGCTTAATACGCTCCACCTGCAGCAGTTCTGGGAAGTGAGTGTGAACATAAAATATGAAGATTTATTTCATTATATTACCATTTTAAGAAGTTAACATAAAGACAGAAACAGATTTTATAAAAAGATATAGGGATATTACAGGAAATACTATGTCTAAAATCTGATCTTGCAAAAAGTTTATTTTAAGTATCTAAATCTTCTTCACTCATTTTTAATTATGCACTTTTCCACTCATTATATCCTTCTAGAATACTCTTTGATGTCATCTGTCCATCTCCCTCTCTCTCTCTCTCTCTCTCTCTCTCTCTCTCTCTCCCTGCATCGTCCTTTGTCTTATTCTCTCTGGATCTCACTCTTCAATTCCCTCTCTCTCGCTGTGTGTATTCTTACCTTCAGTACGAGTAGCTTGCATCTTAACTTCTGCATGACCAGCCATGAGTTCTTCCTTCAACTCATAGATCTGTTCTTGCTGCAGCTGTACTTTCCTTTCCAGTTCTTCATTCTTCATCTCATACTCTCTGTATCTCTCCTTGAGGGAAGATAGCTCAGTTATCAGCTTGGTCTCACAGGCCACTTTATCCTGGTGGATTAGTGAGAGATATGGGTGATGGATCAGGTTTAACCACAAAAAGGCAGGGTGGTGGCAGAATCCAACCCTTGCAAATCGATGTGATACATTTGAGGATATTGTGCAGTGCAAATATGTTCTTATCCACATGTACATACCTCTCACATGGCTCGACCCCCCTTCTGGTGGAAGGTCATGAATTAGCTCATCTCTTGCCTAACACATAGAACAATTGCCCATTGACTGCGCTGAACGGAAAGCCAAGCACCGCACAAGCTCACAGCAGCGACTCAGAGAACACTGATTGGTTGATCACACACATCACATAGTTGTGGCGTGATCACCGATGTGTACAAAATATTTTGTTCTATGTGCCTTATATCTTCAAGGACATTATCAAAGTCACGGGAACTTGATGAACCAAAAGCACATTAGAGATTATCAATGCAAATATATTATCTTTGTGTACATATCTCCCTTATACCTTGCACCTCTTTCTGGTGTGATGTCATAATAGAGCTCATCTCTTGTCTTGTATCCTCGAGGGCATCATCAAGGTCATAGGGACTTGATAATACTAATAAATGAATGTTATGATATTTGTGTACATACCTCCCTTATAGCTTGCACCTCTTTCTGGTGTGATGTCATTATAGAGCTCATCTCTTGCCTTGTGCCCTCAAGGACAGTGTCAAGGTCACTGGACCTCTGAGACATCAAGGACAGTTCTGCCTCTGTCTTGGATAATCTTTGAAAGAAAATCAAAAGAGAGAAAATACTAATCAGGTAAACCAAGTGCCACTGACACAACAAGAGCTATAACTTTCTTGGGTGCCAATGCATTTATATAGTAAGTTCACATTTATCAAGCTGCTGACTGGCTATTGGGCAACATTCCAATGGTACATGTTGTAAACTTTGATGGCAAGTTACAATAATAGAAGGTGTTTATGCAGTGGCACCCATGTCAATAAATTCCTTTGTGGAACCATTTCACAACAGCAACATCATTATCGCTGAATCAAAGCCTTACCTGTAGAAATATCTTGCAACCTACTTATAAAATCACCAACAAAACATAACTTGTGTTTGAACTAATACAATCAAACTTACTTGGCTGCCACTGCATTGAATGCAGACTTTCTCTCAGACAAGGCTTCTTCCAGAAGGCGTATCTTCTTCCCCGTCTCTCTTTTGCTTTTCCCACTATGATCATTCTGCTGATCGATCCTCCTCAGTAGATCCCTAGCCTAGAACAGATACATGCATGAATTGTTTAAAAGTATTCAGCATTTCTGGAAAGAAATACTTTTCTTATTTGTATTAATACCAGAACAACTCCACTTCTGATTTCTCAATATATCACTGAACCATTGTTCTTCTTCAATTTTTCATCTTCTCTTCCTATTTATCATCCTCCATTTTAAAATCACAATTTGATAAATGATATTGACTTTTGAATCTATTCATTCCAAGATCAATGTCCTAAAAATATAATCATATGAATAACCATAAAACTAGCTACAATTCAAAACCTACATTTAATGATTAAATTCCATGATCCAAGGGGGTTCTGGAGGACACAGTTTTCTACCGAATACCGGTATAATCCAATGCGTGTGTGTAGCTGTAATATGTGTACGCACATTTTGCAAGACATTAGATGAATAGTGAATACAACATACTAGATTATGTAAACAAAGATACTAAATTATTCTGAGTGCACATTTGTTTCATCAAGGCCGTAGGCCAAGGTGAAATATATATGCACAAGGAATAATTTAGTGTTTGTTGTTCACTTAGTCAGCAATGTTGCAAAAATAGAGCATGTAACATTGATTATTATTGCCAATAGCCCCTAGAGCTAGCCCTCCCGCCCCCCCCTCCCCTCTAAAAAAAATAATAAATAAAAATAATAAATAAATAAATAAATTGGCTCCCTATTTCTTTCTTTTTTCCAAAAAAAATAAATAAAATAAAAATGTCTGGCCCCCCAAAAATTTGGACCCCCCAAAAAAATATAATAATTTAGCCACCCCCCCCCCCTCCATAAAAAAGCGCCCACTGAAAGTACAGCCCCCAAACATCCAACACCTTCCATCCCTGGTGGAAAAAGCAGACAAGTAACTTATCCACCCATTCATTTTAATATAGGATTCAAATCTTTCAATATTTAAAAAGAAATTGTTCAATATACCAGAATATTGAAGGACACATGAAATCAAACCAACAAATCAGAGCGAGTACTTACACTGTTTACTATTATATAAATATTGCATGATCTATCTTGACCAAATAATATTAAGAAAGAAAAAACACATTTCCAGCAATTGCCGAAAAAATGGCAACCCTGAGCCTATACCAAACCTGTTACAAACGATTCATAATTTGATATCATGAAGATACAATGTAAATACATGGACAAGCTTTTGAATAAATTTTGAAAGATTAGAAAATCTATGCCACCTAGTGATAGCCTGAAGGACATTACATCTAAAATGATCAGAATCATTGCCCTTCTGGTTCTAATAGACAAGGCTTACATTTGACAATTAATGTGGCTATGATGCTGGTCTAGCAATCCAGAAGTTGTGGGTTCAAGTCACACCTGGGCAGTCTGTGATTTTTTTTTCACAGCTGCCTGGCTCCGATTTTTTACACTGCAGTTGTGTGCGTTTCTACCATTGGGACAACTGAATAATTATTCCTTGATTGTACCTGTCGATGTTTTTCATTCTTGAGTTGTTTGATTTCTCTGGTCATGATCTCTTGTCTGGTTTGATGTGTAGCTGATAAGCTAGCCCTCTCTTTGTTCCTCTCCAGTAACAGATCTGTAGATTAATTGATAATCAATTGATCAAATGATTGAACATGTGCATATACATGTAGGTGTTAAAGCAACCCAAGCAGAGGCTGATCAAGGACTTGGTGGTCATGATGACAAAGAGGTTGACTCCTTGTTTTTGCTTCTTTATTGAAAAACCTGGGGAGTTAGTATTGGAAGGGATTTTTGGTTTATTTTTGGTTTATTTGAGATTTTGACTAAACAAAATAAAAGATCAAGGACATAAATAAATTGGTTCTATCTGAAAGGACTTACTTATGAGGATTGTTAACTTACAAAAGGGGATTACTAGGATATCACTGATTTGCTTTTAAACTTGAGACCTCTTCAGTAGCTGACTATTCCTCTTCTCCTAAGCCATTACACCTTCTCAGGATATCACTAAGCAAACTCTGTGCCTTGTAGCTCCTTTCTCTCCGTATAGAACAAGTGATGCACAAATTGTAGTCAAGTATTAAAAAGCCTACATATTCCACTTCATGGAATGTGTATGTCTTACCAATAGCCTTGACAATGTCCTGTGGTATATCATTGCCTGCCAGATCCATGTGAGTAATGGCCTGGTTATGCTGTAAACCAGCTAGCAGAGATCTCCCACCAACAATACCAACATTGTTCCATCTAAGATCTGTACAAATACAAATAAAAACAATAAATGCTTACTCTCAATGATACCATGACCACTTACTCAAAGTCAAATTAATACTTCCACCTCTGCAAAATAAAAGCAATACAGGCTTCAATTCTACACAAATGAATTTATATCAAGTGCACTCACCACCACTATCTCCGACCATCAAGATAATAATAATTCATTTATTGCAACCATTGGTTGGATTCAATACATTGATACATCATACATTATAAACAATAAACATTAACAAGTTATAAATCAAATATGCCTATTATCATATACATGTAAATAGTAAATGAAGAAGAAAATTAAAAAAAAGAAAAAAAAAAAGAGAACAGAAAATAATGCAAATAATGAAAGAGAAATTGGCACATAATTTGAATTAGAATTCCAGCTGTACATTCAGTGGATAGGAAAATTGTCTGAATCCTTACAAATTTGGTATTTGGTTTCAAAATAAGGATATGGAGGAAATTATACCGGTACGTGAAAATCATAGTATAAACAAGGGTGTAAATGGTTATCCGTTCCAAACATTTTTATCATATGAGGATCTATAAAATAATATTGTGTATAATTTCAACATTAATATTATAATTATAATTTTTAAAAAAAAGAAAATATCGAAACATTGTAATTGTTACAGGATGGTGTATCAAAACATCAATGAATTCGATTATTAAACAAAAATATGAATTTTGAATTGTATTCCACGATTTTAAATGAACTTTAGTCATCATTGTTACACAAAACAAACACAGTTGAATTTTTGTATAAAAAGTGACATAATAATTAACCAAATTACCACACGGTTATGTTCAATGTTTATAATAGTTTTATCAAAAATTACAATTAAATACATGAATAATGTGACAAACCATGTTTCTAGTAATAATCGAATTACAATGACAGTAAAAGACAATTATGGTCCATTGTCAATATAATCGATTTAAGTTCGTTATTTTGCTGATCATTGTAAAAACAAACACACTTGAATTTTTGTATAAAAAGTGACATAATAATTAACCAAATTACCACACGGTTATGTTCAATGTTTATAATAGTTTCATCAAAAATTACAATTAAATACATGAATAATGTGACAGACCATGTTTTTCTAGTAATAATCGAATTACAATGACAGTAGAGGTGGGCTATAAATAGGTCATGTTTCAGAACCAAGTTTGTGGTATCTTATTTGAAGCAGCTCGTTGTCCTGATCGATATGCCACCAATTTTAAGAAAATCGGGTGAAAATTGAGACAGTGCGGACCAAAAAACGATTTTGAGGGGGCGTGGCCAAAATATGCTGAGTCATTGTTTTTCAAAAATTGAAAAAGCTGTAATTCTTTTATTAAAAGGGCTATAAAGATGATTCTGGTGTTTATTTATATGTTTATCAGCCTGACAAATCCAATGGCAGTGTCAAAAATGCAAATGGTTGTGAAGAAAATACTAGATTATATTTAACCCTTTAATTACGCTAGGGTCTCTGAGGTACCCTAGACAAATTTTCTCAATCAAACCCCCGTTTCGGTAATGTTTTTTTCATGTCTCTTTTCGTTACACTCTTACAAATCTTTGACACAAGTTTTTGAAATCGGACTTCCCACGGAGAGTTACTTGACTTTTCTGGTCAAAGGTCAAACCAAATTTGAGATTTTTGTCATTTTGTGTACAAAACTAATGGCAAAGTCAGGTTTCTATTTACTCTATAAATCACAGGTAAACATTCTTTAGACTGTTTTTATTGTTCATTGAGAATGAAACTAAATCAAAATGAAGCCTGAAGTATTAAAATTCTAAAAAATTAGAAACATAGATATATACATGTAAGAATAAAAACAATAATACTAAGAAATTCATAAAACAATGAAATACATAGGATTACTATGAATGTAGACCTTCATGATACTTCAAATCATTATCTGGATCAATTTTAATTCTCAATGAATACTAGAACCAGTCTAAAGAATGATTTACCTGGTATTTATAGAGTAAAATAAGAAACCTGACCTTGCCATTGGTTTTGTACACAAAATGTCAAAATCTCAAATTTTGGTTGACCTTTGGCACGAAAGGTCAAGTAATTCTCTCATTGAATTCGATTTCAATAAACTTGGTTCAAAATATTTTAAGAATGTAACGAAAAAGACATGAAAAAAACATTACCAAAACGCGCGGTTTTTGATTTCAACCATTTGTCTAGGGTACCCTCAGAGACCCTACCGTAATTAAAGGGTTAAAACTATAATCCCTTTTTAGTATTTTCTTCACCACTATTTGCATTTTGACACTGCCATTGTTTTCAGGCTGATAAACATATAAATAGACACCAGAATCATCTTTATAGCCCTTTTAATAAAAGATTACAGCTTTTTCAATTTTTGAAAAACATGACTCAGCATATTTTGCCACGCCCCTCAAAATCGTTTTTTCCCGCACTGTCACAATTTTCACCCGATTTCTTAAAATTGGTGGCATATCGATCAGGACAACGAGCTGCTCCAATAAGATGCACAAACTTGGTTCTGAAACTTACCCTTTTTTACCCTCTATAGCCCACCTCTAATGACAGTAAAAGATTATGGTCCATTGTCAATATAATCGATTTAATTTCGTTATTTTCTGATCATTGTAAATTAAAGAGACACCATGGGATGAAACTATTCTATACCTATTTGTTTTACACTTTGTGGGTACAAGCTTACTATTCTGAGAGCATATCAGTTTCCCTTGGCGGGAAAGATGGTTCAGCTTATGTTCTGGTTTTTGCATTTGGGTAAAACGTTTAGACATAACTTTCTTCTACGATCAGATAATGTTTCAAGTTTGAGGAATCGAAGGGCTTCACTGTACAATAATCTAGGTGCTATAATTCTAAGCCCTTCTTTGGATTGATTCTAAAACATCCGATTGCTCCTTGTTAAACCTCCATGAAACACCTGGCATGCGTATTCTAATACTGACCGAATGCATGCTACATAATACTTGGTCAGTCAAACTGGTCTAACCCCTTCCGAAGTTGTACAGAAGGTAGAGGCGTTTTGCAGCCTTTAGTAAGTTATCTGTACATCATTTCCAGTTAGTTGGTGTTATGTTCAAACCTAGCAACTTTGACTCTCAACTCTCTCTACTCTATCCAGCAACTGTAGTGCAAGTCTATCTCATTTTCATGAATACAACAATTCCTTTGTTTTAGTAGGATTTATTTCATGTCATTTCATCAACCAATTTACCAATCATCCAGTGCATTTTGAATGTACCTTCTTCTCCATATGGGCATATCTAAAATATTGTTGTATCATCTACGTACTTAACAACAGGTAGTTACATCTTAAATCAGTTATCATAATAATGAACAGGAGAGTCCAGGTTAGTCTTGTGGAATACCTCCATTATATTAGCCCCTGAGATTATCCTGTTGATTTACTCTTTGTCGTCTTTGACAATAGGAATGACCTTATACCAGTTTACTATACGATTCACTTGTAAGTTTTCTAACTTTCTAAAAGCAAACCATGTTATCTTATCAAAGCCTCCTTATAATCTACAGGGAACAATTCTCAAATTCTGTTTCTTAGAGTCAGTCTCACGGTACCAATTATTGAAAAGATCGATTAGTGCCAATACAGTAGAAGACCCTGAATTGAAAGTTTGACTGAATATTAAAGAAAGAAAAATAAAGCGAGAACTATGTATAATTTATACACACAAAGTGTGAGTAGTGCTTTGTGCAGGGTGCTTTTCCGAAAGACTGATTGTTTTTTAAATCTTTATTGTAGAAAATCAACATTAGCTTTCAGAATTCAAGGAAAAAATAATCTAAGGGGACCAACCTATAGTCTGCAGTGAGCTGTTCCTGGTGATGGCTGTAGCAAGCTGACTTGCTCCATCATGACCGATCTGATTGTTCCTTAGATCAAGTATTTCAAGACTATCATTTGCTGAGATCCCTTCAGCTAGGCTGGTAAACCTTGCACCATCAATTCCTACAGAGTTCCACTCCAGACATATCCTAGGTTTTGAAAGTAAAAAGGGGAAATTGCCCTATCAAAGTCCTTGCAAGGAATAACAGAGGAAGTTAGAGGGCAAGTCCACGCTATTTTGCAATGTAACAAACGGGACATTCAGAGACAAAAATAGGCTTTTTTTGATAAATCTTAAATTAAAATCCCAATCCTTAGGTATATTTTTGAAGGTACTAAGAACCTTCAACAAAATCATTAACAATAATTGAAATAACTCAATTCATTTTTATTTTATGATAATTTATTTGTTCGTAACACATGGGACCAGAAAAAAAATGGTGTTGTTAAATTTTGAATTTGTTCACCTACATGTAATACTAAGAATTTAAAGAGCAGATAAAAACTTGCATAGTCACATCCTCTTAACCATGTAATAAACTTTGTAAATACATATTTTAATGTCAATATAGCCTCGCGTTTTATGGCAAGGTCAAGTTTTATAAAATATGACACTGTAAGACATGGGAGAGTAACACATGGGACAATTATTCCATGACATATTTTCCATTAAATATTTGGTGTAGCCAAGGCGTAGCAACATGTTGTGTAAAAAAAACCCTCTGATAAAATAAAAGAACCATAATACAACACATTACTGTAAAAAAGAAATATTTTGTTTCATTACTTGAGGTGGGAGGGCGAGTAATAAAACTTTGTTATTTTACATCAGCTCAGTAACTTTTAAGAGACTGTTTCTGAGACATGAATACTTTAAGAATGAAAATATGGAAAGTTATGTGCTAGGTTTGTGAAATTTTCACTAGAGGAAGCCAATATGATATTAGAACAGAAAATATGTACTTTTTGGTTGTATTCCTATAACAAACCTTTAGAAATATTGGTTGAAAATAGCATTTTTAATGCATTTTATCATTTATTCATGAATATTAATGAGCCTTGTGACATCATATGACCTTGAAATGACTTTTTGACCTCATTTGCATTAAGTTTATTTCATACACTTTGTGGTGATATATGATACATTATATGTACCTTTAAAACCTCACTGACACACTTGACACAAAAATGGTCGAAAAGTTGAAAAATCACCACCTCGGGAACAAATAGCTTGGACTTGCCCTAGACAGTCCTGACAAAGATTTTCTACATGAATTAGTTACCCTTTCATTTAAACCCCTCACAAACAGTTCTGCAAATTGACTTTGGGCCATAACTTTTCAGGTACTTTTTGGTTATTCCTGATGTTTTTATCATTAGAAAGTTAATTCATTCACCTTTCTATTGAAATCCTAATTGTAATGATTGTGTCATGCTTCAATGCACAGAATATCAGAATATGCAGAAAAGTAAAAAGTCAAATGCTGCGAAATGCATTCTATTGATCACCTTGAAGTTCTACAACAAGACTTTTGAACCCGCGTAAGTTTTAGGGTGCATTTCAATCATTTTTTATTTTCATACCACATTGCTTTGGATTAGCATAACCGGTATTCTGAACAGGAAACAATTTTCTTCAAAAGATGTATCATTGTGATGATTCTATGTATCATTTTCGTTGTAGCACTACTGCACACATAGTACTTTTACCTTCTGATCGTATGGTTCTGTCTTAGTAGTTTGCCCAAAGCTTCAGCACTAGCCCCTCTCATGTTATTCCCTTTGAGGTCTAGGATCCTAATAGATGAATTGGAACACAGGCCATGGAGCAGATGTTTGGCACCTACAAAAGATCAACAAAAGTGTTTTTTTAAATAAATAACAATTACTCGTAGAGGATACAATGAAACAAACTTGGTTCAATTACTATCAACTACAAGAGGAAACAAAGTAAAAAGATCTATAATTTACATCCAAGTGTTTTTTTTTTGTTTTTTTTTGTTGGTTGTTTACTTCAAGATACAGTAGTGAAAATGTACAGAACGGGGTTTGGATGAGAAGATATGGTATGGGGGGGGGGTATGTTTTCAGTAAAGAGGGATCCACAAAGAAGACACTGATGATATAATGGAGAAAAAGCAGAAATGCTAGTCATGCCTGTCTCTACATATGTATGTTAAAATATATACGCTAAAGAAAAAGTCTTTGTATAAATAAGATTTTTTTTAAATTTTTTTATCTTAGATGGAGAAAAGATATATTGATTACCTTCATCTCCTATCATGCAGTCTGACAATCTCAGTTCCTGAACGACATGATCAGTTGAGAGAGCTCTTCCTAGCACAGAGCATGTCTGAACAGTCAGTGATGTCATAGACAGGTCCAGGATTGTCAGGGAAGACCGGGACTTGGTCTTACTCGATCTGGACCCACTTCTATGGAGAGAGGACTTGGAATTGGGATCTAGTTGATCCATGACACTCTGCTGGGGAGAGATCCCATTCTCCCTGCAGATCTGGAGGTACGCAACCTTGAAGGAGTCCATGTTTACTTGCTCAGATTTTAACCTTTGACCTACAAAAAATAGCAAATTATTGTTCCAATTATTCATTGGATCAGATACTGAAATAAGTTTAAGCCTATACCATAGTATACATTTGCCAGGCCATGCAGCAAGGTACTTAACTCTTTACCCTTTAGCACTTAAACCACACAGGACTGCCTGTGAGCTTACTCACTAAAGCACCCTCCATATGTTATAGTCATAATAGTATCCAGATATGTATGATGGGGTGACCATATTTCACGCAAATTTCAAAAATAATAGAGAAATGCCACATTCAATCAACAATACATGTATTTCATATTTCACACAAAATCATTGAAAACTATATACCAAATAAATGGCAAAGTTCTAAACAGTTTGATTTTTAGGCAATTTTGGGTCTCTCTTTCTGATGGTGCTATCAGATTTTCACGATATCGATTACTTTTTGAGATATCCGACGTGCGTGAACTAAGGTCACGCGTGAATGATGGTCACACTACCATACTATTGCAATCATCTATAGCAATCATCTGACCTCAAAAAAACTCTTCTACCCTAATTGATAATATCTTTTGTAATCTACAACCTTTTCCATCATCAGGAGTAATAATATCGGATATTTCTGATCATT
>CALNVZ010003430.1:41147188-41171056 GCA_940671915.1 Paracentrotus lividus | reverse complement strand
TTCCTCTCTAAAAGAAACAATGAAGGTCCCAGAGATCTCATTCAACTTTTAAACAGTTGATTAATGAATAATACCAAGAGAAAATCATAAGTGAAATTTTATACCATTCTTCAATTTTTGAGCCATTGATGCTCAAATTTGTGTGATTTCTTTAACATTAGCAGCGTCATGTCCGTTACGTTTTTCACTTAAAGTTTTCACAGCTAACAGGAATTTGGTTAAAGTTACTGCAAAGCAGATTCTATGTTAGAATCAAACCCCCTCACATGTGTAGCAACCATTTTTCCTACCACTTCTTATTTTCATACAAATGACGTAACGGACTGACACTTGTGCGTAACGGACATGACACCTTATAGATTAACAATGGTACCGTCCACAGAAACAGCATTGTGGCTCAAGAGTAGCAGAGTGATGGTCATCTCTAATTGCTTTAGGATAGTGGATGTTAGATCTGAATACTAGTAACTAATAATTCATGAAATTTACATGTTATTTATATTAGATAAAATAAAAATAACCAGATCTTCTTTAATTCATGGAGTATGATTTCAGATGACCAGGTTTGTTTACCCTATGTACATGTAGTAGACTTTCAAAGAATTACACCTCAGTATATCAGTTGAGGGCAGTCAGCTCACTGGCACCAAATGCAGATCATCACAATCTTGACCATTTGTGTTGGAAAAATACATTTGCGACTCTCAGTGATTGTGAGTGACAGCCTTGAACATGACAAAAATGTGAACTCTTACATTCATGGCAAGTTCCAACTATCTCTAACATCAAAACATCTTCAGCAGTTATGCTGCTCATAATTTAAAAACAAAATTGCATTCAGATACCTCTGTTGCTCCATGAATCATGAATCTACACCTTCGTGGCATTTCCTTGCAACGTCACATGGCAAGGCGATTGTTGACGGAAATCGGTGGCTCCATAAAGCGTGTCGTCACTTATAGGTGCTGTGGTCAGTCAAAGTCATATTGTGAATGATCAGCTTCATTTACACAGGCGGCTCGGAACAATACAAATAAAAATATATGTCAACATTTACACCAGGCAGATTATTTGCCAACAAGATA
The DNA here is from genome assembly GCA_940671915.1 of Paracentrotus lividus. Taxonomy (NCBI): domain Eukaryota; kingdom Metazoa; phylum Echinodermata; class Echinoidea; order Camarodonta; family Echinidae; genus Paracentrotus; species Paracentrotus lividus. The sequence continues at coordinate 41,169,971 of CALNVZ010003430.1, read as the reverse complement.
ATCTCGAGATCCTTTGGAAGGTGTCCCTCCACTGAAAAGTACACGTACATTGGGTTGCAACAATCAGTAGGACAACAATCCAGATCAAATCATATTCAGAAGCTGGTAAGAATAGGAAACAAGTACAACCACTTTGCAAGCCTCGTAAAGTGTCTGAATGTAAGCAGAAAGTTGATAAAGAGACAACACAACCAATGATGATGAGCCACAATCAACTCTGTTATCCATCCCCTCAACAGCAGTACAAGTGAACAGCTTTGTGCGAGTTTAATTTTCTAATAATAAAAAAAAGTTTGAAAAAGAACTTTGTCGCCCAAGTGACCACCTTACAAAAAGATGGATATGAAGTAAAGCGTTGTTAAAAATGATCAGTAGTGTATGTTTGAGAAATCCAAGATTGGATAACAGAGGACAATTCTACTACACGGATTTAATATAAATGGCTAAATGGAAGAACTTCTCAGAGTGATTTACAAAAATTCCATTTTACTTTTAATAGATGATAATGATTCGATAACACTCTGGTTACTGCTTTAAACTGCATTTTTTATTGCTGGTTAGTTTTTCTTAAAAACTGATGTTATAACTTAAATTCATAAATAAATTTCCATGTGTTATCATGATATACAGGTCACCTGCATTTTGTTTTTGTTTTTTACTAAAAAAGTAAATGTTTGTCCTCATTGTTCTTTGTCATTTTAGTAATTAGATGTTGTATGTATGTACATAGGCCTACAATTATGATGTAGCTGAGATCAATAAACCTGCCAAAAAAGTGCTAGATATTTTTTCATAAAGAATTTCAAGAGTTGTACTTTGCTGTTAGTTTCCTTTTTCTTTCATTATGAACAAAGAAGGTGAACACAGGGTTCACTTCAAGAGTTCATGTCCGTTACGCTAGTGTATGTCAAATACTAAGCGTAGAGAAAAAAGTATCCATAGTATCAACCCTAAAATATATATAGATTTGTATGGTTGGAGTAATGGAAAAAATATTCATAACTGTAAATATTTGGTGCAAGAAGCAAATTTTCTTTATATTTTATTGTTTTGTAAATATGTGAATAGAACCCCCGCTTAAAATAACAAAAATGTACAAGATATTACAGAATATCAGTTATATTAGTGTCCTTAACTTCTAACCTTAATATATTAAACAATTAAATATCTACTAAATATTGTAATAAAAGAATTATAGTCGCTGGCAAAAAGTGACGAAACTGTCATGTCCGTTACGCAACATGTGTCATGTCCGTTACGCTACATTTTGAATTATAAATACAGAATGCACCACAAATTTTCTTAAACATCATTTATGAATAGAGCATACCTAGGTGTAATTGACACCATAAATCAGGTGCAGAGATACAAAAATTCACAGAATTTTGATAATCATATAGTAGGGTCAAAATGCTTCGTCCGTTTCGTGTCATGTCCGTACGCTCGCAAGGAGTGGATTTTTTCCGCAACCGTTGAACGAAACGCTTAAAATTTCTTGTGTATGTAACTGATACTTTTATGTGTCTGATAAACTCAATTAAAGTTATTTGAAGTACTGTCAATGTCTGCTGTGTGATGCTTGAATTACAAAAAAACTGTCTGAATGTCATGTCCGTTACGCTGGAATTGACCACATGTATGTTAATTGTTACAATGCTGTAGGCCTAATAGTCACATTAAAATAGTTTTTATGAAGATTTAGAAAATTCATTAAATACATTGGGCTCACACAACCAGTGGTGGTCAAATATACAGATTGTAAAGTCAAGAATATGTATCATAAAATCAAATGCACTATAATGTAATGTAACCAGCACAAAAGTACACTACACAGTAGTGCAATTGTCCATTTTGATAAGTAACAAATTACATTATAAAGGACATTTATCAAGAGTGGAGAATTCCATTGCATGATAACACAGAACCGTGAAGATATATCATTAGAACAATATTTACATTGAATTGCTTCTACCCAAGCTTTCAAGTACACATTCACTTTGACAGAGCAAACAAAAGATTTTGAGGAGAAAGAGGAAACTTTTCATCAATATTTCATCTAACGTTCTTGATCAAATGGCTTTGGACGGCAATGGCAAGTGAAAATTAACAAAATTTGAATGTTGTTCATAAAAAGAACCCACAAATATACACAAAAAAGAAGCTAATATATATTATTATTTTTCTTTTTGTTACTGGCTTCCTACATCATTTATATATTTCTTCTTATTCACCACTATGGATTTAAAAAAGCACTTAGAAACACCCTTAGATGAAGCCCTACACTTTTAGTTCATATACTGTAAAGAAGTGCATGTACAATTATTCAACAGTTCTAATAAATCCTGCATGTACATCACTTCAAGGAAACCGTAATGGAATTAAGCTGGTATTATAAAACGTCCAGGAATTCACTGTGAACAGCATGCATTCTTGGATTATATTGTCTGTTAAGAGCCAGAAAAAGAAAACCACCACAGAGCCGCTGGGTCAGAGGGGGTGTAGTACACCACTTTTTTTCTTCAGGAAACAATAACATGTACTTTGTACGAAAGCACATAAAACCATCAATATTTAAACAATATGTGCTCAGCCCCATCACTTCCCCTTTCTGCTCAGCCCCTGCATTTTCAAAAATGTTCTAAGGCAGCGCAGCAACCTAAATACGTACATGTAATGTATGAATGCCATTATAATGATATAAATGCATACATGTATGTATTAAGGCCTTAATTAGCCTAGGGCTGGTTCATAAACTGTTGCCTAGCAACAAACATGAGAAGGTCACATCTAAAAACCACCTGCATTATATCTCTGCAAAGCATAGATCTCTAAGATCCAATTACTAACACATTTCAAGGTTACATGTAGGCAATGCATGCACACACTATGATGCATAGAAACATCATACAAAATGTTGTAAAATGTGTGAAAGTTATTCCTGGAATTCATCATAAGAAATGGCAATACTCTTGACCCATTCTTATGAAATGACAATTGTTTTACTTATCCATGAATCTTGATTACATTCATATCTTCATCCCACTTGCAATTCAGCAAGTGAAAAAAGTGTTTGAAATTCATTGTACTGTACAAGGTGTATAGGCCTATCAACATATTCAAATTGGATTCTTAAGGGCCCTAAAAGTCGGAGATCGTGGGAATGCGCGTTTTTCCTGAGCTCCATTGACTCGTACACATCGACAGTGGTTACGCATGGGTCGGCCTACTGGGGATTAACATTCGGACAGCACGAACATGACGAAGTTGACCGAATTCAGTCAGTAAATAGGGTCAGTAGCTTTGGATATCGAGTCGATCATCATTCTAGTTTACAGAACCTCAACGGGGTCTCCGTATAAATTCAAAGAGAGGACTTGTATAATGCTCCATTTCAAAAAACAAAACTAGGAAAGATTTACTTCGGAATCTGGTTAGTTAGCCTATACCCATGAAGGATTAACGGATTAACTCCAGACGGGTTGGCGCTGAAGATAACGCAACACGCCTCAGGCTCTGATTAGAAATGTTATTATTTCATCAGATATAGGTGATTTCCCCATGTCTTTCAATTATACGTCCCTTTAACCAGGCAAGCTTTCAAGTGCTTGCCCCAAAGTACAGACATTGACAAACCCGGAAAAATGGAAATCATAATTAAAAATCCACTGTACTTTTGCAATGCACAAATGCATGCTAGTGTAATGCTACCCAGAAAAGTAATTTTAGAATCAGAGCGAGTATAGCAGTTAATTGATTTTTTCTGTGTCTATTTACAATACTAGGAGCATTACCATGGGCACAACAAGTTATTGCTTTGGAAAACACACATCCACAACAAAAAATCGACAGTTAATGGCATGAGGGGATACGGTCAAATAAAACACAGCCTATTCCATGATGCATTGTTTGTTTCAAAAATTCAATTATAATAATTTTGTTCAATTTCAAGCACACACTAACAACAATCATCATACATTTTCTGCAATTTATAAACATCCTATGAGAGACTTCAATCCTGTACGTATGTAGGGCCTAATTACATTGAATGCAGGCAATTCATGGGCAGCTGCTGAACACTTAACAAATGTACATCAGTAATGCAAATGGTATACCTAAGGTTATTAACACATGAATTTAACAACCATGATGATTTCATCCCAAATTGGTAAAAGTATACAGGTACAGTACATTAAAGATATCCTTCAATTGCAAATGGAATAGGAGCTTTGGATTGCCCTGGGACTTAGGTAAATAGCACTGACAGAAATCCATTCATTTCTTCAATGGACCAGGGAAGAAGGTGCTTTCTCTAGAGTTAAAAATAAACATAAAGCTTCAAGTTAATTCATCAGCAGGCGTTCCAACTATCTCTAACATCAACATCTTCAGCAGTTATGCTGCCTCATAATTTAAAAACAAAATTGCATTCAGATACCTCTGTCTGCTCCATGAATCCATGAATCTACACCTTCTGTGGCATTTCTTTGCAACGTCACATGGCAAGGCGATTGTTGACGGAATCGGTGGCTCCATAAAGCGTGTCGTCACTATAGTGCTGTGGTCAGTCAAAGTCATATTGTGAATGATGCAGCTTCATTTACACAGGCGGCTCGGAACAATACAAATAAAAATATATGTACACATTTACACCAAGGCAGATTATATTGCCAACAAGAATAATCTCGAGATCCTTTGGAAGGTTGTCCTCCCACTGAAAAGTACACGTACATTGGTTGCAACCAGTCAGTAGGGACAACATCCAGATCAAATCATATTCAGAAGCTGGTAAGAATAGGAAACAAGTACACCACTTTGACAAGCCTCGTAAAGTGTCTGAATGTAAGCAGAAAGTTGATAAAGACAACACAACCAATGATGATGAGCCACAATCAACTCTGTTATCCATCCCCTCAACAGCAGTACAAGTGAACAGCTTTGTGCGAGTTTAATTTTCTAATAATAAAAAAAAAAGTTTGAAAATACTTTGTCGCCCAAGTGACCACCTTACAAAAAGATGGATATGAAGTAAAGCATTTGTTAAAAATGATCAAGTAGTGTATGTTTGAGAATATCCAAGATTGGATAACAGAGGACAATTCTACTACACGGATTTAATATAAATGCTAAATGGAAGAACTTCTCATGAGTGATTTACAAAAATTCCATTTTACTTTTTAATAGATGATAATGCATTCGATAACACTCTGGTTACTGCTTTTAAACTGCATTTTTTATTGCTGGTTAGTTTTCTTAAAAACTGATGTTATAACTTAAATTCATAAAATAAATTTCCATGTGTTATCATGATATACAGGTCACCTGCATTTTGTTTTTGTTTTTTACTAAAAAAGTAATGTTTTGTCCTCATTGTTCTTTGTCATTTTAGTAATTTAGATGTTGTATTGTATGTACATTAGGCCTACAATTATAATGTAGCTGAGATCAATAAACCTGCCAAAAAAGTGCTAGATATTTTTTCATAAAGAATTTCAAGTAGTTGTACTTTGCTGTTAGTTTCCTTTTTCTTTCATTATGAAACAAAGAGGTGAACACATGGTTCACTTCAAAGAGTGTCATGTCCGTTACGCTCGCAAGGAGTGGATTTTTTCCGCAACCGTTGAACGAAACGCTTTAAAATTTCTTGTGTATGTAACTGATACTTTTATGTGTCTGATAAACTCAATTAAAGTTATTTGAGTACTGTCAATTCTGCTGTGTGATGCTTTGAATTACAAAAAACTGTCTGAATGTCATGTCCGTTACGCTGGAATTGACCACATGTATGTTAATTTGTTACAATGCTGTAGGCCTAATAGTCACATTAAAATATGTTTTGTTATGAAGATTTAGAAAATTCATTAATACATTGGGCTCACACAACCAGTGTGGTCAAATATACAGATTGTAAAGTCAAGACTATGTATCATAAAATCAAATGCACTATATGTAATTGTAACCAGCACAAAAGTACACTACACAGTAGTGCAATTGTCCATTTTGATAGTAACAAATTACATTATAAAGGACATTATCAGAGTGGAGTAATTCCATTGCCATGATAACACAGAACCGTGAAGATATATCAATTTAGAACAATATTTACATTGAATTGCTTCTACCCAAGCTTTCAAGTACACATTCACTTTGACAGAGCAAAACAAAAGATTTTTGAGGAGGAAAAGAGGAAACTTTTCTATCAATATTTCATCTAACGTTTCTTGATCTAAATGGCTTTGGACGGCAATGGCAAGTGAAAATTAACAAAATTTGAATGTTGTTCAATCAAAAAGAACCCACAAATATACACAAAAAAAAGAAGCTAAATATATTATATTATTTTTTTCTTTTTTGTTACTGGCTTTCTACATCATTTTATATATTTCTTCTTATTCACCACTATGGATTTTAAAGCACTTAGAAACACCCTTAGATGAAGGCCCTACACTTTTAGTTCATATACTGTAAAGAAGTGCATGTACAATTTATTCAACAGTTCTATGAAATCCTGCATGTACATCACTTCAAGGAAACCGTAATGGAATTAAGCTGGTATTATAAAACGTCCAAGGAATTCACTGTGAACAGCATGCATTTCTTGGATTATATTGTCTGTTAAGAGCCAGAAAAAGAAAACCACCACAGAGCCGCTGGGCCAGAGGGGGTTGTAGTACACCACTTTTTTTTCTTCAGGAAACATACATGTACTTTGTACGAAAGCACATAAAACCATCAGATTATTTTAAACAATATGTGCTCAGCCCCATCCACTTCCCCTTTCTGCTCAGCCCCTGCATTTTCAAAAATGTTCTAAGGCAGCGCAGCACCTAAATACGTACATGTAATGTATGAATGCTCATTATAATGATACTAAATGCATACATGTATGTATTAAGGCCTTAATTAGCCTAGGGCTGGTTCATAAACTGTTGCCTAGCAACAAACATGAGAAGGTCACATCTAATAAACCACCTGCATTATATCTCTGCAAAGCATAGATCTCTAATGATCAATTACTAACACATTTCAAGGTTACATGTAGGCAATGCATGCACACACTATGATTGCATAGAAACATCATACCAAAATGTGTGTAAAATGTGTGAAAGTTATTCCTGGAATTCATCATAAGAAATGGCAATACTCTGACCCATTCTTATGAAATGACAATTTGTTTTACTTATCCATGAATCTTGATTACAATTTTCATATCTTCATCCCACTTGCAATTCAGCAAGTGAAAAAAAGTGTTGAAATTCATTGTACTGTACAAGGTGTATAGGCCTACTCAACATATCAAATTGGATTCTTAAAGGGCCCTAAAAGTCGGAGATCGTGGGGAATGCGCGTTTTTCCTGAGCTCCATTGACTCGTACACAATCGACAGTGGCTTACGCATGGGTCGGCCTACTGGGGATTAACATTCGGACAGCACGAACATGACGAAGTTGACCGAATTCAGTCAGTAAATAGGGTCAGTAGCTTTGGATTATCGAGTCGATCATCAATTCTTAGTTTACAGACTCTCAACGGGTCTCTCCGTATAAATTCAAAGAGAGGACTTGTATAATGCTCCATTTCAAAAACAAAACATAGGATAGATTTACTTCGGAATTCTGGTTAGTTAGCCTATACCATGAAGGATTAACCGGATTAACTCCAGACGGGTTGGCGCTGAAGATTACGCAACACGCCTCAGGCTCTGATTAGAATGTTATTATTTCATCCGAGATAAGGTGATTTCCCCATGTTCTTTCAATTATACGTCCCTTTAACAGGCAAGCTTTTCAAGTGCTTGCCCCAAAGTACAGACATTGACAAACCGGAAAAAATGGAAATCATAATTAAAAATCCACTGTACTTTTGCAATGCACAAATGCATGCTAGTGTATGCTACCCAGAAAAGTAATTTTAGAATCAGAGCGAGTAATGAGCAGTTTATTGATTTTTTTCTGTGTCTATTTACAATACTAGGAAGCATTACCATGGCACAACAAGTTTATTGCTTTGGGAAAACACACATCCACAACAAAAATCGACAGTTAATGGCATGAGGGGATACGGTCAAATAAACACAGCCTAGTTCCATGATGCATTGTTGTTTCAAAATTCAATTATAATAATTTTGTTCAATTTCAAGCACACACTAACAACAATACATCATACATTTTCTGCAATTTATAAACATCCTATGAGAGACTTCAATCCTGTACGTATGTAGGGCCTAATTACATTGAATGCAGGCAATTCATGGCAGCTGCTGAACACTTAACAAATGTACATGCAGAATGCAATGGTATACCTAAGGTTATTAACACATGAATTTTAACACCATGATGATTTTCATCCCAAATTGGTAAAAGTATACAGGTACAGTACATCTAAAGATATCCTTCAATTGGCAAATGGATAGAGGCTTTGGATTGCCCTGGGACTTAGGTAAATAGCACTGACAGAAATCCATTCATTTCTTCAATGGACCAGGGAAGAAGGTGCTTTCTCTAGAGTTAAAAATAAACATAAAGCTTTCAAGTTAATTCATCAGCGCTTAGTACAGCAAATGAAATGAAATAGTACAGAGTGAGGTTGAATAATACCCTGTATAGCTTTCTTGACTGTACCCTCTCTTACAAGAACTGTAATATATATTCTGATTTCAAGACAGAGCAGAGAGAAAGAGACCCCCTTTTATTGGGGGGGGGGGGTAAACCTGAATTAATGTCAAATGGAATGGAAATATTAAATATATTTACATTTTCTATGTATGTTTAATCATATCAACAACAGGCAGTGACTTGATTGCACTATGATGTACATGTATGTAGGGCTAGGTAATTAGTTTCCTATGCCTGACATTTACATTGTATACCAACTCAAATTCTGAATATGATCTGTCCATACAGTAAAAATGGGGTCTGTTTCATATTTTGTAATGTACATCATAAAACACAAAATAATTTTTTATATTCATTGACGTTTAATTTCCATTTAAATAATCTTAAGCAAAAAACATGTTCCATTGTCTCTATTTTTCGTTGATATTCCTTTGACAAATAAATGCAAAAAGTAAAGGTTCATAGCTGTATCGTAAAATGTAAAAATATTATCTGTGTAAAATGTACAAGAATCCTAGTTAATGCATTCTACATAAAGATCAATAGAGACACCAGCAACTCTTCACAGTTTAAATGCTTTAAACCACACCCTAACAGTCAAGGTTAAAAATTCATGATAATCAAATCGGTGTTTTGTCAACGTACAATCTGTCTAGATACTGGTACAATATCAGAAACACTGAGCTCAAATTAGGGAGTATCATATAATTCAACAACAATGACTAGTTTCCAACTCAACTAAATACTTTTTTCTTCAAATAAGCAGAAGGGCCTGATAGAATAAAGCATCCTTAAGTTTTGGACTTCATTTGATGATAACGTTTAAACAGACATTCTAATCTGTGAAACATAATGTTAATTTTTAAATGTTAGAGCTCTCTAAATATGATTTAAATTTTTTTTTTTTTTTCAATTCATCAAAACATTTCCTATATTTTTGAAAAAAATTATCAGAAATGGTGTCTATGTCCTTCTTCCACAAACAAAGAGATGGAATAATGATTGATTGCTTGAAGGAAACACGCAGACCTGACCAGTATGAAAACCAATGTCATAGTTATGTCCTTGAGTGTCTAACATCAATATAGCTATCTGGAGCAACAAATGAAGTTTGAAGTTGCACCCACATACATAAAAAATGTACTTGTTGGTATGATTTATTGTTTAGCATGACATTTCTTCCCTGCTACAGTATGTACTAGAATTCTATTCCAAAACATCATCTGATATGTTTATGCTGGTACAGATAATAATGATGTGTGTATGTTTATAGAGGCTTGATCTACACCTAACATTGAAGACGCCCTGACTTCATGGGGGACAGATAATACATGCAGATATTTTGACCCCCTAAATGTCAAAAATCAATAAATTCATGTTCATTTAAGGCCTGAACATTTATGAACCCCTACTTATATATTATGTATGACAACATTTCTTTTGAAATCCTGCATATACATGTATGGTTTCAAGTCAAAAGAGATCCTTGAAACAATATTTCTATCTAATTTGTTAATGTCTTGATTTGTGGGTACAAATTCCAATCCTGATGGAGCAAGATATCTTTTATATCAGATATCAAACAAATAGGATTCAACATGCATAATTCCAAAAGATAATTTAAAACCAAAAGTGCAAACTATTCTGATGTTTGATGTCTGTTTTATGTTCAATGTGTTATCAGTAAAGTTCTGTGCCAATGTTTTCTTGTGACATTTCCAGGGTAGTGGGTTCAAACATTACAAGGGACAGGTACATTGTATTTCATATTGGGGGTTGATTTCAATTTTAGGGGTTCAGCAGTTGTTCTGCAATTGGCCTAAAAATACAGACATTCAGCACGAAAACTCGCAAGTAATTCCCCTCTGTGACAAAATAGTCACATGACTTAATGACAGCGCTCGAGTGAAAAGAATTTTGTTTTAAGGGCGGAGCTTAGAAACTTGATGGAAAATCATACTTTCTGTCTTTATACGATATACTCAAATGAAGATACATGTGAAAAACTAATAACATTTACAGGACTGAGAAATTAGAAGACCAGAAATGCTTGCTTTAACATATTTCAGATTAAATTTATCAAGAGTGTAAAAGAAACGGGGCATAAGTGTACAAGAAATGGGTAGGGCCTACAGTGATGGACCCTGAATTAATTGTTAATTTATTAGTAGATTTAATATGGACCATATCAGGTTATAGCCAATATAGGGAATTTAGTAATTTTTTTAAGTATACCTTAAAAGCTATAATGTGGGATTCAAATATAAATTTTGGTGTTGTGCAATGTACTGCATATCTAAATATTATGTGACAATTCTTAATTCTTCTCCAAATCTTAAACTCTGTTAGAGGACATTGATCATAGATAAATGGGCACCACAATTACTTTGAATTTCAAATCATATTGGCTACTAGGTACCAATCTAAAAACACACAATTCTTTGCATCACTAGCAGAGCATTTCAATGCAGCTGTGTTTGATTCCCTGTTGTAATTCCTTTTTCTAAAGAAATGGTTTTAGATGAGTGAAGGTCCACGCAAGATATTGTAACACTTGATATATTTCTATGCAATGAAACCATTCAATGATTTGATGTACATGTAGCAGGGCTGGCATTCTGTTGGTTATAAAAATACAAAAATATGAAATAACTAGCCATTAATTAATCATAGAGCTTTGTATCTCTGTTATTGTTATTTATATCACATCCAAAGGTCCTTCAGTTGACACTCATTCAGTACAATTCCAAGTATATATTTTTTTTTTATAGTTCTTGCATATTTGTACATTTAGTGACTCCTGACACCCCTAAACCAAAGCCTTATCCTAGGAGGTCATAGGTGTAAGCAAAGAGAGAGACCTGGCTTTAAGTATGTTGGAGTATTCCATCAGAAACAGCCAAAAACGGTATTCATTTCCTCCTTCTAGATAATCTGCAATGTTAGGAATTGAAGTCTTTTGTTCATGTGCACTTTCATAAACTACATGTACATGCATGTACTTACGTGTAGACTCAAATCTTGACATGTCTACAGTTGTACCACATAAACATTGGGCATCTCTCTTGGAATATCTAACACAGGTAATATCTTAAAGGCAGTATCCACAAGAATGATTAGATGCATTAATTTGGAGTGAAAAAGAAGAAAAGGTCTATGGGCAGAGTAGACTGATGTTTAGAAAATTAGGACAATAAAAGGTACATCAAAATATGAATAATTATAAAGCAATTTATGCAAATCAAGGTACATGACGTAAGTGAATCACTGAATAGTCAATTGTTGTCAAGGCAGAACTATCAAAAGATGGGGATGTAAAAATAAAAATTAAACCCCATCCCCTAAAAAAAAAAATTGAATGAAAAGCATAATTTATATAATTAAAAAAAAAGAAGAGAAAAATACAAATATATTTTATAACTCATCACACACAATACATTCAAAAATCATCTCCCCCTATACATTCATTTCAAATTAGCAATGTGTACAATGTATTGCCTCTTATGTACATGTACTAACACTGACAAACATCAGAAAGGGCAGAAACAAACAATACAATGCGGATGATGTTAGATATTTCATAAAAGGTGGGCTATGTGGGGGGCATACACCTACAAATCTGTTTTATAAAGCAAGATGACAAAGGATTTAGGCAGGAAGTGTATTAACCCATCTTGAGTGACTTGTCTCACTCTCTCAAGACTCTAAGGGTTATCTCCCCTTTTTCTGATGCTTCAGGAATTTACGATGTTTATCAATGATGTCTTTCAAGGTGTCCAGCACATCTTCAAACCCTTCCCCCGTCAATGCACATCCTGCAACCACATTCACCGTGTGCTGCTGTTTCCTCAGGTCAGCTACGTTCATTGCATCTTCAACAGTTTCTGCTCCCACCGCTTTCCTCAAATCCTGCTTGTTTGCAATCAACAAAATTGGAACGCCTTTCGTCTCTGGACGTTGTGCTACTTTAGACAGTTCACACCTGGCTTCATCAAAACGCTCTTTGTCCGTGCTGTCGACAACGTAAACAATTGCGTCAGCTGCTCGTGCGTAAGATTTCCATAGAGGGCGTAGTTTCTCTGCTCCTCCCGCGTCCCAGAACTTGAATGTTGAGCCTTTAGCTGAACCTTTTTTACATTTGATCTTTTCGGTGTTGAAGCTGATGGTAGGGACGGTGTTTACATACTCGTCCAGTTTGAGTCGGTAGAGGACAGATGTCTTGCCAGACCAATCTAATCCTAGGATGACGACATGGTATCCATTAGCGAGAAGACTCCCAAAGATATGCGCCATTTGGATATTGAGGTCTCATTTGAAACAGATACACCTCCAACTCAGTCTTGTTATCCTAGTTAAAAACACATCTGTTTTGATTGGTATCAACAATCAAATCACTTAGCTTTGTTTCAATGTTTGTCTCTATCTTTCTCTCGCAGAAAACAAAGTTGAAAATCAAAAGATTTCGTGAGAACTCCAATAAATGTAGGTCATCTGATATGATGTAGTTTATAAAAGTCTTGATACTCAAGTGAAGATCCAGTTCTTTTAAGAAAGTGTTTTTCTAATACCAAGCCAACAAATAAGACCACAACTAACAAGCCATGTTACATGTACATGTACTTGCGTTTAATACCTTTCACTGTCCTCCTTTCTCTGTCATTTGAATGAATGTTGAAGCTCACACACACAAGAGTAAATCCGGTTTGGTCAATGAGAATCCACAGTCACGTCACACACGAATTTGAGGTCTCCTTTTCAATAAAATGAGGGTAGGTGTAATCTCACAGCCAATGTAATTGTGACGTTTTAGAGGTAATTCAATTTCAAAGGCAAAACGATAATTGTTGTCCGTATAGCTCCCCCGCTTTATTACCAATTCTATTCATTGATACGGGACTCCTCCTAGCCTGGCTGCAGCTGGAAAGAGAGCAACGGGGACGGACGTGGACAAGGGCAATCCGGGATCGATGGATGAATCCGTCTCCAAGACAAGAGAAATAAATGAAGAAAAACGTTTATAATTCTTGATTTATATACTCCACACCACCAGTTATATGATAGCTCTAGTATCTCGAACAGTAAAATAATCCTTATCTTCTCCTTAGGTAAAATAGTTTCTTGCTCAAGGAGATGAAATTTACCGATGATGAGGGAAAACGTCTGCTGTTACACAGTGTCGACTTCTCTGTATACCGGTCTAGGTCTCGGTACAGTACATGTACAGCAACCGTACGACGCCGTTTGACAGTTGACTGCGTGCACCTGTTTGGTAGGCGGAACCGGAGTTTTCTTTCATGTTCACTAGAGGGATGCCATTGCACCGATCTCCGGGTTATCGAGTTGTTTATTCTTATCAAAATCAATAGATGGAACCCGGAGCTGGAATTAGGTTTATATTATAGCCATTCAAGTTGAAATATACTTACGCAATCGCTATGAGTTTTGGTGGCCAGTCTTGAGAAAATGATTTACGGACTTGATTCTCCTGTAACTTCTTGACTTACATGTACCACCATGCAGGGTGACACTCCCCTGTTATTACCCCCATGGCGACATGGGCGTGGTCAATGCTACAGCCTCCGCGTACCTTTCACGCATGTCTTGGAATTGTAACAAAACAGCGAAAAACTAAAAACATTAGAAAAGTACCCATGCAAGGGAGGGTTTTATATGGTTATGTAATACAATGTCCGACGGTAGTGAATAATGACATGAAGGAAATAATGACGATATGGTTACATACTGAAATATCCAAAGAGAAGGCAATTAATATAAAAAGCAAAATTTACATCTCGTATTGGTGGACATGCATAAACTTATATTTTAAAATTACCCGATTACAAAAAAAAATAAAAAAAATAAAATAAATTGAGGAATGGACAAAAAACACACTTCATTAAAGGTATCCATGCTAGAAATGCCAATAAAATGGAAAACAACAGCAAAAATGATAACAAGAAAGATGGGTCGAGAAAGAGAGAAGAACTAGAAAAAGAAATGGGAAGATTGAAATATGTTTGCAAGCTGTCAAAGAAGTAAAGTAACATCTGCAATCTACTTCACTATACCGAGTGAGTAAAAAAAAACTTTACACCTAGAAAAATGTCAATAAAAAGAAAACCTATTTATGAAGCCTAAATTATTTTACATATTCTGGAAAACTTCTGGAAGAGTAACTCCTCCCGCATCTTCTGGTACCATTTTTGTGTGGTATGTCTTTATACGCTTGGATGAACACGACGCATTTTTTGCGAACATGCAAATTTCGAATTGTGCCAGGGTGGGGATGAAATTGAAACAACAAAAGCTGACAAAAAAGCAACTCCATCATGATGAAATAGCGTAAATTTTAACGAAAATGTCTTACGCTTAATAACTTGGCAGGGGTGTTGTTACACATGTTGACTACATTGTGTATGAAAATTAGATTGACTCGTCAAGTAATGCACGAATGAGTACACATCAAGAGTAAATTGCCACTGACAGACCTAAAAAGGCGTCCTAATACTTTTGAAAAGAGATTATTTTGTCTTTGTCGTGTGCTCACTCATTCCTGACTCTACAGATTCATCTCATTTTCATACAAAATGTAGTCAATATGTGTAACAACACCCCTGCCAAGTTATTAAGCAGAAGACATTTTCGTTAAAAAGTTATGCTATTTTATTCATGATGGAGTTGCTTTTTTTTGTCAGCTTTAGTTGTTTCAATTTCATCCCCACCCTGGCACAATTCGAAATTTGCATGTTCGCAAAAAATGCGTCGTGTTCATCCAAGCGTAAAGACATACCACACAAAAATGGTACCAGAAGATGCGGGAGGAGTTACTCTTTCAGAATATGTAACATGATTTAGGGTTCATAAATAGGTTTTCTTTTTATTGACATTTTTCTAGGTGTAAAGTTTTTTTTTTACTCACTCGGTATATACTGCCCGATCATAAATAATTACGATGAGAAACATGTATATCAAAGACTTTCGATGCCTATTTACTTGGGGAAGAGAAAGAGAGATTCTTAGAAGACAATATTACGTCACAAAGCTGTCAGACCAGAAAGCGCAACTAATAATCTTCTTAAAGGACCTGAATTTGCTGAAAGGGAAATTCCTTGCTGCTACATGCCAATGTTTTGATCCGAGATTATAGATCGTGAAAACCAGGATTATCTTTGGATTTTAATAAATGCAGACGGAGTAGACCCTACAATAACAGTGATTTACTCAGATAATGTCCTGTATGCAGCCTAGTAGGAATATTGATTTGACAGCAGAAGCTTGCATTACACATCAGAAAATAATGTGAAGTAATGGGGGAAATGGTCAGACTTAATTGGGATTTTTGTATTTATGTCTATGTATTTTATTTTTATTCTTCAGAGCGAAAAGCACTTCATGTTTTGTACCCAATTTTTGATGTCAGATCGCTGGGTTGAATAGAATATTAGTACATACATGGATACAGGCTTGGGAATTAATTATTACAACAAAACCGTGGGGGATCTTAGTAGGAATATATCCCGCGCTGTATAATGCTGTAAATTATGCTAGTGATGTTGGTATCCATATATATATATATATATATATATTTCAATTTTAATGATTCAGATTTTATTTCGGTTGAGAAAACTATCAAAATAAGTTGCAGCAACTTTTTGTATTTTGATACCTCTGAAATTCCGGATTCTCATTAAGTAATGCCGTATTATGTAGGCCTATATTATAAGGTTTTGTCTTCTTCTTTTTTTTATAACTAGAACAAAGCGTTAAAAGTCTTCTTTTTTTATGCAACTGATATAAATGATAAGAATGACGGCGCTCTAAAAACTAAAACATAACAACTTTCTTTGCAAATATTTTGGCCAATATGTGAATGGAAAATAATATTTTTTGCAAACTTTTGTTTTTAAAGATGAGCAAGAAAATAAGAAATACTAAGATTTGAAAAAAAAAAATTAAATAAAAAAAATAAAATCAAAGTTATGCGAGTTTTAATTCAATGACGTCATTTGCTAATTTTCTATAATATTATATACTTCAAAAATCAGTCAATTGCCATTTTCCTAGTTCTCAATGAAGGAGTATCTCTATCAAACATTTTCTCTGATGCTTTCAATACACAATCATCCAAAATGGCAATTCCAAGTTTTTACAGTACACTAAATTACGTCACAAATTGAAACTTCAAAATTCATATCTTTTATATCATGTATCTTATATTATTAAGTTAAGTGTTTCTCTCCATTCTCTTCTTGCGGGAAATCAACAGAATTTCAGGTAGAACCCCTTTAATTTACCATTTTTTATGCTATTTATTAATACAGTGCGTCCCAGAAAAAAAAACCGAAACCGAGATTGATCGATTTCATAACTTTACCTTAATCAAATTCATAAACGACCGATCAATTTAAAGCTTAGAGTCTCTCTTCTATTTGTATGTATAATATGACCCATATGCCACGCATGAGTGAGAAGGAACAATTTGAAGAGAGGAACCAAAATCCTTTTGGCGGGCGTATCTGACATTTCTTTAAAATCTACATATTTAAAATGTCAATTTCCTGCCTTTCATATGACCTACAACCAATAAACATGTTCAGAATAAGAAAGCATTCAATAATTTCATTTCAAGACAGTCATTTTAACCTAGCTTAATCACATTGACTAACCATTTTTTTTTTCATTGGCAATCATCCAAGCATCAATACTTTTGTTACTTCTGCCTAGTGCTTGGACAAGCGACAGTCAACAACTTTGTTGAATAAAATTATGAAATGCAAGCATTATTTCAATCATCATAACTTTTCATATTTCTAAAGAATTTTATTGGTTGTGGTGTCATATGAAAGGGCAAAAAATGAACTTTTTAATATGCTCAATTTAAAGAGAATTCCAAATACCGCACTCCAAAGACTTTTGGGTTTCCTCTCTTCAAATTGTCTTACCCGCTCACGCGTGACATATGAGTCATATAATTTTATTATAAATGAAAGAAGAGACTGCTAACTTTAAATTGATGGGTCATTTTTATGAATTTTGATTAAGATTAAGTTATGATAAAAATCGATCAATCTCGGTTTCGTTTTTTTTTTCTTGGACGACTGTATATAAATACAGCATATGTACGATACACAATGTATAGATGAACCCAGGGGGCTCAATTCAACAGTTCTTATATGTATAGTTAATGTCAATTGTTTTAATGTTAATTGTATTTTAATGTTGTGCTTATGGTGACTTATACCATTAAACTCTTTATAACAAGGTCTTGGGTGGAAATTTTGCTCATTATATCAGCAGTCAAATAAACAATAAAATAAATTCATTTTATTTGACCTGATAAATAGAATGGAATTCGGTATTTTGTTATATCAGAACTCTTCATATTGAGTTTCCCATGTAACTAGGTCATTAGTTTGACCTATTTGGAAACACATAACATTCCAATAATCAATGAGACATACAATTGACTAAATTCATATTTCTTTTATTACAAAAAACATTTTCTTTGAAAATATATATACGTACAATATAGTTGCACTAATCCACTATCCTGAAATGTCAAATTAACATTAAAACATATAGTACAGGAATTATGAGAATTTTCAACAATTATACCAAGTCAAGGTAAAGATGTTACTTGCCTGGACACACAAATACAAAACAAACATTACAATACTATCTCTTTAGTGCTCTAATGTTGATCACTCATCACAGAGGAGATAATACTTTAACATAGATATTGAGAATTTGTAGACACTGACTGAATTGGAGAAACAAGGTAGCAATTCACAAAACCTATATATAAAGTTTGCTGACATCTGATTAAAACCATCATGGTATCTATGTCACCTATGACTATTTCATATTAGATTGCTCTTTATCTTTTTATAGAATATGCTTAATAAATGTGTGAATCATCACAAATTTAGACCGACATTTGACATTTGAGGTGCAGTTTTTCTTCTTCTTTGGGTATACTGCCCAATGCCCAGTACAGGAGCCAACCTGGCAGAGGGGGAAACTGATGTCGATGAAGCGGAGAGAGAAGTTCAAGTAAGTTTGTTGCTTTGCTTTGTTAGAGACTGGAGAACTTACGTTTAAATGTGTCTGTGTTTTGGATGTCTTTAAATGGGTGCTGTCAGCATGTTCCACTCAGGGATGGTTCTGGTATGAACAAGTACTTGTAACATGTCTTATTGGCTGGGATTGTGATGAAGCTTGGAAGAGAGGGTTCCTCGGGGGCCTTCCGATCAAATAAGTGTAAATTAACATAAATTCCATTGATAAAGTTTCAATAGTCATGATCGTGTTGATCCACCCCACCTCCCAGATAGTATTTCTAATGAGATAATTTAAATGCCAAATAAAAAACAATATATCTTCATTAAATTTGATACATTTAGCTTGGCCAAATATTATTAGACCAAGCTCTTTTCCATAAGGGTTTCAGGGTTTTGAATCTTTGGAATGAACTCAATACCAGGATGCAGGAACACTGCAAGCTGGTCAACAAGAGAGAAATCTTTGAATTCTTGAAGAAAGAATGGGCTGCAATGATAAGAAAAAAAAACCCTTATGAAAAAGAGCTTGGTCAAATAATTTATAACCCAAGCTGTACTTTTAATGATTTATTGAGCCAATCAATTAATAAATTGAAGACTAAATAAGTTTGTATACCTTGACACCATGGACAGCTGTCAACATAGCTATTTTGGGTGCAACACATTTTCAGGATTCAAGACGTGGTCGAACACAATATGTAAATCACAAACATTGAACAAATACATGTATACTATTATTTCATAATCAGACATATATATTTGTACATGATCAATCAGGGTTCTTACTTTTATATATTTTCCCATACTTATAAGTTTTTTAATAGATCAGAGAACTGAAAATGATCATTTTCCATGAATGTATGCTATTTGGATTAATTTTCATATTCTTTTTACCTCCAAAACTTCACAACACATACAAGTGTATTTTTAAATGTTTGGCATTTTAATTTGGGACATTTTGATAAATATATTGCATACCTGACAGTATCAGTGCCTGAATAAGGTGTTAGCCTAAAAACTTCTGTGCATCTGTGACGATCTACATTTCCACAATGCACATTCAAGGGGTACTGATTCCAGAGAGAGAGTGCAGGGGAGCATTTCATGAAACGAATATTCACTGATTCTCACGATAACTGTAATAAGCTACTGAAATGCTTGCATCTGATTGGCTGAGTGCAAATTTTTCAGATAAAACATCAAACTAGTCCTTTCATGAAACACCCCCATGTCTCAGCTGTGTTCCATTGTTCTTTCATTATGTGAATAATGTACTAGATTACAGAGTTTTAGAATGTGAGATCATATCGTCCAACCATCTCTGTAGGCAGGACTGCCCTAATATTCCATCATTTCATCATTGCCTTTGATGTACATGTAGAATCCATTGAGAGATCTATAGACAGTATAGTATCAATCTTATGATGCACTTTGGGTAGGTGTGGAATCCATAGAGAGTAGCTGTAAGGTCTCTGATATAGATGGCACAGTATCAATCTTATGATGCACTTTGGGTTGGTGTGGAATCCATAGAGAGTAGTTGTAAGGTCTCTGATATAGATGGCACAGTATCAATCTTATGATGTACTTTGGGTTGGTGTGGAATCCATAGAGAGTAGCTGTAAGGTCTCTGATATAGATGGTACAGTATCAATCTTATGATGAACTCCAACTAAGAATGCTTGCTGGAGGATAGGCAATGCTTGTTCTGCAGAAAAGAGGGAAAAGGTGAAAAGAATTAATATCTTCATTTTTTTTTTGCAATTAAAGTGAATCTAGTGAAGTGGGAAAGATGAACAATTGGTGAACAAAATAATTGTGAGCTTTCAAATCATTTTTAAAGTATTAAAGGGAAACAGTAACTTTCAAAAACAAGAGCAATTAGATCAAGATGAATAAAATTATATTGCTCTAATAGTAAAAACAAACTACTTGAAAATTTCAGATCAAATGGAAGTCATTTACTACCACAAAACAGTGTCACAGCCACAACGCGAGTGAATTTTCAACCCCTTTTGCAGCAAACCTCCACCGCTAGGGTCGGGGGGAACACGAAGGCAAGTGGGGTGTCTTGAAAGCACATGGGCAATTTGTTTCCACCACGAGTGGTTTACTAAATTTGAGTATGAAATCATTGATATCTCGAAAAGTTAAGCGAGCAATTAACTTTGTTAATTTGAAGAGATACCAGACTGACCTATAAGTTTATTATATATGTTGACAAATGAGCTAATCAAGAAATTGTGATTTGAATATCATTCAATGTGTAATCTGCATCCCTTAAGTAAGAATTTATAGCAGAAAGTTCCACTGAATGTGATACTCTTCAAATGCCCCCACAGTGACAATATGACAAAAAAGCTGTATTTTGCAGACCCTAACATTTATGTTGCACATATACATGTAGTCCCATACATGCATTTGTAGTGCAGTGCATGTTACTCTCAGAAGAATTGTGGTAAACATTCTTATCATTTTCCTGATTCCAAAACCTCACAGAAAAAGAAAAGAAAAAAATTCTTATGTGCATTGTTTATTATACTTTCCCATCACTTTGACCAGTTTCTTCCACATTTGATCTCATGCCCCAACCATTAATTTAGCTTTAAGGAAGGCTAATCAGTTCCCCAAGATAAACAAGTGTAATGTTACTATTGGTTTAAATCCAATAATCTTCTCAAACAGGAAGCCACAATAATATTATTTCTCCTGTGACTTCCAATACAAATACCATACAATGACACAAAAATATTTGTATACCAGTCTGCATCTTGACTTCCATTCAACTCCACTTGTATAGTCTACTCCTGTTATTCAAAGCGATACCGGTCCAATTCCAATGTTGCTACACATGTGTCTGGTGTGCCATAAGTTTAGTACGAGAACTTTGCTTCCTTATATCAGGACTTGACTTGATTTTTAATCATCTTGTTTACTGAGAATGAATCAACAGCCAAATAATTCCTACAAGTTCATAATGATATCATCTGCCTTTAACCCCAATGGACTGGGGGGGGGGGGCTAAAAGGCCCCTCAACATTTTTCGCGATAAATTTTTAACGCGAGAAGCTATGGCCGCGATATTTCAATGAATTTTTTCTTTGAAGTCTTGCGATCTTTTTAAGGCCCAAAGTTGCGATGCCTTGGTACCGCTGTTCGCGAGTTGCTCATAATTTTGTACCCGTGCGTCAGACCAAAATTCCTCAAAAACGTGACTTCATGTACAAAGTCAATGCAATTGATGTTTTCAGCCAAAATTCATAAATGAGTGATTAATTTTGCTTTCATGGATAACAATCATTTGATTTGCTGCTATTTATGATTGAAATAATGTTGCTGACAATTTCCATCAAAAAAAAAAAGAAAAAAAGTTGAAAAACAAAGAAATACATAAAAATTGAGCACTTCAGGGGATTCATTTAATGATTTACAGCAAAATTGTAATTTCATGCATAAATTAGCATAATTAATTAATTAAACATAAATTGAAATCAAATATACAATTCTGTAGATTACGTCATGGGTGACGTGCATGTTGATTTTCATCGCGATCACGCGATCAATGGCAGAGATCTTAAGGGGGAGCCCTTTAGGTCCCCCCTCAGTCTTGCCAGCCTCCAAAATACCCCAGTCCAATTAGGGTTAGGGTTAAGAGAGTTCTTGGCACATTTCCACATGAGGAGGGTTCAAACTACCCAAGTGCAAAATTAGTATAATAATCCCAATAGAAAACTGCCACATTGAGATGTGCAATATGCATGCACACATTTTTATCTGCAAATTTTTCTATACAGATATGATGGGTGAATTTTCTTTCCATCCAGGTTGTAAGAAAAAGCAAACAAACCAACAAAAACACCCCCCCCCCCCAAAAAAAAAAAAAAAAAAATAATAATAATAATAATAAATAAATTAAAAAAAATTAAAAAAAATAATAAAAAAATAAAAAAATTGTTTGAAATAAGATATCAAACCACTCCCTGCTACAATATGCATCTATGATGTCAGGTGTGTGAAAACGGAACTACCTACCTTGGCACAGTGCAGTGAAGTCTGCAAGGTATTTCAGGGCAGTTTGGACAACACAGTCATCATCAGAGGCCAGAGCAT
>CALNVZ010003430.1:41106734-41127739 GCA_940671915.1 Paracentrotus lividus | reverse complement strand
CATCGACAAACAACAGTCAGAACCCATATGTCATTGCCTTGCTTTTTTTACACAAAATCTTGAATTTAACGCCTAAAACCACCTGGGGTATTTCGAGTCTGTCATTAACCAATGTTGTGCTATGGAATAGTTGCAGGAAAGTTTGGGGGCATAATGTATGTTACCTGTGAACCAGTGAATCAATATAGCTGGCTGCCCCTATGCTGTGGGCCTGGTGTTTGGTCTTTGACAGGTCATCCATGAATTTCTCCAAAGCCTTGGGCATCTGAATGTACACTTCCATGAGAAGATTCTGATACAGGCTTGCAGACAAACTAGGTAAAACAAACACAGAATCTCATTGCCATGTTTACTTTATAACTCACATTTAACAAAGCTACATAGTCTACTCCAGTTATAATAAGCACAGATACCAGATTTATGACATGGCCACTCTCCCAACCCCTATTTGTACAAACCTATATTTTCACATAACCTATGTTATCAGTCAATATATGTTATATCATAATAGGGAATGTTCATTATCTAGACCAAGATCGACATCTAAATGCAGAAATCAACTTCACTGGTATGACGTCACAATGCAGGGGCTTCGGTTTCAAAGCCACCCGCGTAACTTTTGCACAAGCACGTAAAGCGCACAAGCTGATCCATGTGTTTTGATCATGTCATATTTAGTGAATATAAAGTTTTTGTGGACCGCTTTTAATACACACATTTTCAATTGGTATGACGTCATATTAGAAGATATAACATGACATCATGTCAGTATATATGTTTCCTTGGACCGGAAACAAAAAAATATGTTTGCGATCCACATACCATATTTAATGTAATCATATAACATGAAGCTTTCCTTATCTTCAATGCTGAGCTCATATCATATTATGAGAGTTCCTCCATATCATAACCAATTTGGCATGAGTGCAGGAAAATACATAATATACTTAACTAAACTTTGGACCTCTCTCCTACAAACCTACCAATATGATTAAATCAGGAGTAAAACTAACCCACACTTCTTTAACTTATCGATGAAGCACTGAGATGCTCAGATTCACTCTATCAACATTGTGATAGACCTTCAGAAGGGGTGTCAGAGTGAGTTTCATCATTGCATAACATTACATGGTGGATTTATTTCCTGAATCTACTTGGTAGCGTTATAGACTGTTCATTATTTATCAATCTGTCTCAGTTTTATTGAAACAGGATAGTCTCTTCAAATGCAAACTGATTTCAAGCGAGCCATCTAGAGTTGATAAGAATGTTTAACTGAACTCATTTTTTTTCATTACTTATCAATCTGTCTCGGTTTTATTGAAACCGGATAGTCTCTTCAAAGGCAAACTGATTTCTGTGAGCCAACTAGAGTTGATAAGAATGTTTAACTGAACTCACTTTGTCTCTTGAGCCTTGTTACTGAGGTGCTCAACCAGACAGCCAATCAGCTCAGTGCTGCCCCGGCAACAGTTGAGAAGGAGGGGCAACCTTGCAGACAGTGTAGAGCAGCCATCCTTGCTGCTGCCCGACCTATCACCAGCTGAGGATCTGCTATTGGTTGGTGAGGATGGGCGGGTGTTCTCTGGGGATGCTGTCAGGCATTCAGTGATGATGAAGTCTGCAAGGGTGCAAAGCTGGTGAGGGTTGATCATCAGGATGTTCTCATCAGCATACCTCTGAATTTGGTATAAATAGAGAAAAGACTAGATTAAGATTCTTTCTCAACTCCAAAACTACCTTTGCAGAAAAGTAAAAAAACTACACAAGATATCTCCCCCCAAAACACCAGGGCAGTCCAAAAACATGTATATGTACCAGAAATAGTGTCTAATCTACATGTACATATTGATATTTGTGAGTTAATTAATCATAGATACACAGCAACAAAAAGTAAGTCCCCCTTAACCCTAACCTGCCCGGGGGGAGGTTTTAGCCCCCCCCCCCCTCGATAATTTTTTTTTTACACGATAGGTAATGGCTGCAGTGTTTCATGACGATTTATTTTGAAGTCTTGCGCATCTTTTAAAGCTGGTGTATGGTTTCGGGAGAAAGAAAAATTAATTTTGATTCACATTAAGATAAATTATGAAAGATTTAATCCAAGAACTATAATGAAGCAAATTATAGTACTTGAAATCTGGTTTTAGTGTTTTTATTTCATAATATAAGGATAAGAAAGATAAGTCGGGGACCCGTCTCAGGCTAGCGCTCACGTGGAAAACCAATGAGGATTCTCTTGTGTGGGTGTTACACACAGATCGTTCGCACTAATTCACGCCGTAACCTCCGGCGTGCGAACCTGTCAGCAGAGGTCTAAACGGCAGTTAAATTACGCTTCATTCAAACAATTTCAATGAAATTCATCGGAAATGTCACAAGATCTCTCACACATATCTTTTAGTGCAATGTGGACAACATGTAACTACATTTGATCGGTTTTGTGCCAATTCCTTTTTTGTTACCAAAACTATACACCTGGTTTAAGACCAAATTTGTGATCCCCGGGTATCCGGTTCGCGAGTTACACATAATTTTGTACCCATGCGTCTGACCCAAAATAACTCAAAAACGTGATTTTATGTACAAATTCAATACAAATTGGGGCTAAATTAGCCCCCCTCCCTCTGCTGCACATTTTCAAAAGGCGCCGGGCAGACTAGGGTTAATCAAAATAGCAAACTACAATATAACTTGGTATAAGTCCTACACTTCTTGAAGGTATAAACTACCATCAGTGTGAGAATAAACTTGACCCTTCGAGTCATGGATGAGAATTTTATTTGGCTCAAAACCCTATTTGTTAAAAATTTACTGGCCATTTTTAGGTGGGGTGAGTGGGGAAGTTGAATTTACCATTCTTTTAATTTTTCTTAATTTTCTTCAGAGCAAATAAACAGCACAGAAATGCTCAGATTCACTCTATGAGCATTATGATATACCTTCAGAAGGGGTGTCAGAGTGAGTCTCATCATAGCATTTAATTATATATATATATATTTATTCATAGTTGAAGTAGGACAATATGTTATGGGTCCTCTGCATTGTAGCTGTAATTTGTTGATGTAAAAAAAACATTTTGGCTCATGTTTTACATTTGAAGGTGAAGGATTGGTTTAGCTGCATGAAGTACCTTACATAACATTCTTGATAGACTCCACTCCTGTTATAACAAGCAAATACATACAAGATGTTGTTATGGCATGACAGTTCTCTAGACTAGGACCAAGTTCAAACGTGTGCAAACTTAATGGCCTGTATTCTCAAAAGCCGCCTAACTTTAAGCCTAGTTTAAATCTGTGGTTTAACTATGGCTTGGTAAAAGGGAACCAGTCTGTCTATGTTGCATGTTCCTATCACACTCACTGAATTCTAGAATTGTATTTTAATTGTAAGGGAAACTTTTGTACTTATCATTCCTCAGCAGTTTTTAATAGTTTCACTACCAAAAAATAATGATTAATTGAACATCTACTTTTCGGGATTGATTCCCTTTTAGCAAGCCATAGTTAAACCACAGATTTAAGCTGGGCTTAAAGTTAGGCGGCTTTTGAGAATACAGGCCAATGTGTTTTAATATAGTACCATTTAGTAACAACAAGGTTCCAGGCATCTTGTTACAATGGGAATGGCCTGTACTTTCACATAACTTCATTACCTTGGGGGCTTTAGTGTCCCTTCCTTGCCATATCTTGGGAATATGAACACACGCCCAGAGGAAGTCTAGTACAGCTGTGGAGTCAAATCTGTATGCGACAGAAAGTAGTGAAGAAAAATCAAAACCAAAATACATACATATAGATAGACAGAGAAAGGGAGATAGAGAGAGAGAGAGAGAGAGAGAGAGAGACATACATGCACATGGTAACCTGTTCACCAAAAGAGTAATGCAATAATGATGTAACAACGTTCTTTGATATATAAATGGGATGCTCAGATTAACTCTAGCATCATTATGAAAGGTCTTCAGAAGGGGTGTCAGAGTGAGTTTCATCATAGCAAAGCACACATATGTACTCATACATGTAGTATACATAATTAGTTTAAACATGTATATAATTTTTTTAGTGTAGTCAATACATTACTTATTTCTGTCTACTTGGTACATATGAACATGTTAAAAACTAGGTGCCATTGTGATATCAACAAATTTCATTTTTTTTTTATAAGCACAAAATTCAAATGTGCATTAACCCCTTGAAGACGAGCTGATATTGCTACACTCAACATTTCCCATAGACACCAGCACTGGCGTAGAGCATCCCCCCCCCCCACTATCAAAAGAAAGTGCGTCCCACTCTACCGATGATGAAAATAGTTCATCCCCCCACAAACAAAAGAAATTATTGCGTGTCTACGCCCGTGGACACCGGATCAAGTATACTCTAGACTAGACTTTATTTGAGCACACTCACCTCTCTACAGCATCTTGCCTTCCTAGCAGTCTACTAATACAGTTATGAAGTGTATCCCAGCTGGTCTGATGGGTTAGTAATGCTAGTAGGTACCCACTCCCTCCGCTACCAGTATAACCACCATCACTGGGGTCATCCACCTTCCTTGCATGGACCCTGGACCTGAACATGACCTCTTCCTGAATGTCAGGGCATGACCTTATGACCTCAGGGTCAATGCGGGTCAACCAGTCCATCAGCAGGCCACATGTGGAGGTTTGTGTCTTTGACGAGCTGATGGTGTAGAGTACATATGGAAGAGAAATACATTTAATACAAGTACTTATCATTTCTAGTGAAGACTCTGTATTCCAGTAAAAGGTGTTTAACCCTTTAGCACCTAAACCCCCTAGACCGCCCCTTAGCTTACTCACTAAACCACCCAAAACCACCCCTGCTTTATGCATGCTATAGTCATGATACTATTAAAAATATGTGCTCAGACATGCCCAAACTTGTTGTGCATTATCCATGGGATGTGTGCTGTCCGATTCTGCACAAAATAAGTATGTTTTTTGAGTACTTCTTATTGAAAAACCCTGATGTTTACACACCAAAACCCTTTCCATTAGGGAGTAAGCTGACACTTTTCACGCAGTCTCTAGGTGTTAAAGGGTTAATTCACTTTAAATACTTCATCGTTGATCATGCGGTTAGAAACACACAACACAGGCTTGTTTGAACATTTATTTGTTGGAAAAAACACATAAACACATTGAAACAACCTGGCCAAAAATACATTGGATAATGCACTACATGATTAGTTATATGCTGGTAATGAACATGGATTATTTAGTCAAATCACTATAAAATATGGCATACTGTATTAAATATTGGATATCACATTTTCATCATATGAAGTACACAAAGAAAATAATTCACTTTAACACAATATTAATTCATTTTTTCCCCCAGAAAAAAAGAAAAAGAAAAGAATTAACATAATTGTGATGATAAGACGAGAATTTGTACCTGAATCCGGTATGTTTTCTATCTGACTCCTGGTGCATGAGTCTAGTTAGCATGCTTGCCCTGTCATGTGATTTATGGGGCTGTGTGTTTGTGTTTCTTCCTAGACTTTCCTCCAGTAAGTCTTCCAGACCACCTCTTTGGGATGGAGGCTTCAGCATTTCTAGTAAGAGCAATGACAATAATAAAAGATGACTTTGTGGACGAGCAATGGGTCTAGAAACCAGAAGGTCACACGCTCATAAAGGCCCGGTCCCACTGGCGGGAGGATTAATTGTGCATGAGTTGCGTTTACAAATTTCATTCATCCACAACAAAAAACAAAAACAAAACAAACATAAAAAGTCAGTGGGACCGCACCTTAACTTCTTGATGTGCCAAGTGCCCTTCCATTAAAGGGAAATTCCTGATGTGGTGATGATAGTGAATTGTGAAAGAAACTATAAGATAATACTCCAGCGGCGGTCTGTATTTAACCAGAAGAAGAAGAAACTGTCTAAGACTGTTACGGAAAAATTGATTACCCTTCAACTAAGAATAGTTTAATGCTGGTTTTTGAATGACCAAAATGAAAAGAAATCAACTTAATTCGGCTAAGAGTCACATGCATTGCACACACACCAATGGATATTATGTGACTACACATAACTGTATGTGTCAAACATTTAGCTGCTTTTTGGCATCACGTCTACAAAAGGTAATTGGAGAGCAATCTTTTACAATGGACCCTTTACAATAATATTATTCCTGAATAGCATGCAAATAATTTGAAAGCTCACAAAAATTTGTTTTTATCTTTCCCAATGCAGTGAAAGCTGCAGGTTCCCCTGGGTGTGAGTGGACAAGCCTATAAGTAT
Organism: Paracentrotus lividus; assembly: GCA_940671915.1. Taxonomy (NCBI): domain Eukaryota; kingdom Metazoa; phylum Echinodermata; class Echinoidea; order Camarodonta; family Echinidae; genus Paracentrotus; species Paracentrotus lividus. The sequence continues at coordinate 41,121,459 of CALNVZ010003430.1, read as the reverse complement.
AATTGCTTTCTTCGCAACACAAGAATGAATAAAAAACATCAAATTTTGCGTTTCAAATGTGATTTAAGAAACAATATTGCGAGATAGATTACATGAAACCTGACAAATATAATTTGGTCAAATTAGCTTTCACTTTTACTTTCAAAAAGTATACAAATAACAATAATAAAGTCATTTTTACAGAGCGCAAATAAAACAAATCATTCTCTATGCGGTCTGCATAGGCCTAATAGTGAAACTCAATACAAATTAACAATTGAAGATGCTAGTACTAGAAGTTCCTATGTTACATCAAATCAGTTTTGAGAAACAGAGGGTAAAAATGTAAAATACGAACATCTAGTACTAGCATCTTCACTTATTTTACATATTCCGAAAGAGTAACTCCTCCCGCATCTTTTGGTACCATTTTTGTGTGGTATTTACGCTTGGATGAACACGACACATTGTTACATAAATGTAACAGAGAGCCAAAATGTAACATACGAACTTCTAGTACTAGCATCTTCAATTCTAGAATTGTAAATAGTCTATGAAAAAAATGCTCAGATTCACTCATCAACATTGTAATAAACCTTCAGAAGGGGTGTCAGAGAGTGAGTTTCATCATAGCATAGATTTATAAGGTAAAATAAGTACATAAATTGCAACATCTAAGGTCCATACATAAAATACATATCACCATAATTATTTCCCATAATTTAACTTTTTTTTTAGCTGGGAGACAGGGTTTCTTTTCAACCCATAGCATGCATTTAACATAAATAACAATGAAAAGGACTATGATGTAATCAATATCGAATTTACCTTTCTCCAAACTTTGGGTTTCAGTTCCTTCAACAACTACGTCTGTTTGGCCTCGAACCACTGTTTTGACTCTTCCCATGCAAGCGCTGATGGTTGACATCAACTGACCAGTAGAGGGCAGTGTGCTTCGTAACATCTCAAGGAGAGCAATGAACTCTGCATGAGATGGTTTCTGCATTGACTTCTCCTAAAGAGAATAATTTACATGAATTACAACAATTATTATTATTTATGACCATCTTGGCTGAACTCGTGATATAACATAGTAACACTGAATCAACTGTAATTTGACACTATTTAACATCTGGGCAGAGAATAATTTTTTCTTGATAGGAATTAATTTACTCTACATGAAGGTCCTAGTGAAGTGAAATGTGGTTTGTAACATTACAGTAGTTTTGGTCTGCCTAAGCACATTTACATTTGTTATTTTGCAAAGAGAATTACTTGTTTTTAGGTTTAGTTGCCAAAGTGGGGATACAAATTAATTAAGTATACAATTTACAGGTTAGTAGAGCAATTGTTGCTAGAGCAAATGGCATGGGATCATTTCATGACTTTAGAAGAATATTGCTCAGATTCACTCTATCAACACTGTGATAGACCTTCAGAAGGGGTGTCAGAGTGAGTGTCATCATTGCATGTAATCATTCAAGAATATATAAATTCATTCATAATTGAAGTAAGACAGAATGTTGTAGGTCTGCTGCATTGTAGTTGTAATTTATTTTCATCCAACATTCACTGTACTGTTTCTCTCATCATTCTGCCACCAAAGTCATAGTCCTGCTCCACATTAAATTTGACAAGGTGTAGTCTTTAAAAAATTACCCACATTATCTTCAAACTTCCATGTAGAAAAGTTGGATAGGGAATGAGTTATTACACAAATAAAAGGACAGTGAACTCCTTGTGTTAATTGGTTCCTACTTCTCTACCAATCAGTACGTGTGGCACATCAATGGATGTGCCGATTGGCATGTGCGGCAAATACTGATTAGTAGCAAATCTGACCTGCATGGTTGTCATGTGTTTGAGTAGAGCACATGGGTAGCTAGGGTTCGCATGGAGGGCTTCAATAAAAGCAGTTGATTGGTCATCAGAGAGGAGAGACTTCAGAGCTTGGATCAGTCTCTCATTACTGACTCCTCTCTCTTTCAGCGTAGCCTGTGGGTATGAAAAGAGGTCAGTCTTAAAACTATGAAAAACATTTTATACTTCTTCTATTCCAAGGGACTTGTTCATAAAATACTTACCGGTACTAAAAAATATTTACAAAACTAACATGACACAAGAAGGCATTGTATCATGAATTACCTTCATAGAACCGACTGGTAGAAAGGTACATGTGTTAATTAAATTCAAACCTAAAAAAGATAGAAGTAGAGGGAAAATTTTGCACCAATATTTGTGACATAACATAATCTATTTTGGGGTTGAAATGAAACAGCTATATGTGTTACGTGGATCATACTTTCCTGGGAATTTGATATATTCAAATAATTCATGCTGATATTTATATCCTCTAATTTTTGGTATCTAAATTAAGAATTCACAGAGTACTGCTCAGATTCACTCTATCAGCATTGTGATAGGCCTTCAGAAGGGGTGTCAGAGTGAGTTTCATCATAGCATTGGCATTTAAACTTATACTCTTTGCTGAAAAGTAGCAAAGCTTCAATATGATATGAAACAATGAACTGCACTTCACGAATAAACAAGTTTGCAAATGATAAATTTCATGAAACACTTACATTGCATGCATACCATGCTTCACGCAATACTTCCTGAAGTTATTGCTCGACTTTTTTGTTCTGGTAGCCAGTCGGGCATAATTAACAAAGGTAAATTCATCTCCATGGCAAGGTTACATAAAGAGTTACTATTATAATAACTTTGCCATCAATGGTAACTTTCATAAAATGCAGCATTTTGATTGCCTATTGAGCAACATCCAAGCAACATCCAATGTAGTTACCATTGATGGCAAAGTTACTATGATATTGACTTTTTATGCAACGTAGCCCAGAGAGCATTTGTATACTGACATAACTAGACACAAGTTTGAATCTCCACAAACAAAATAAGGTTTACATATCCCCTACCTTCTGTATTTTTCTCCAGATATCTCTCTTGTCTGACAGAGCAACAGGTGCAGGAAGGTCCACAAGCTTCATTAGCAAGTCCCTGAGGTGGTCCTGGTCTAGTGTTCCCTTAGTCATGGTCTGGTCCAACGTGGGCTTCTTCTCAGGCTCCGAGTCTGATACTTCCATGGGTTTCTCCTCTTCTGTGAAGTAGGCAATAAGTTTTAATTTCACACTTTTCAAGTTTTCAATTTTTACAGATTTCCGGGTTTCTTCTCAAACCCGGCTGAAACCATCCTTCTGGTTTCAGCCCAACATATAGCCCCCCAAAAGCCTTTACCTGCCCCTGCCCTATCCCCGAAAATGTCAACTCTCTAGTATGATTGCAATTGTATTCTATTTTTACAATCTAAAATACATTTTGCCACATAGCTCTGAGGATACTGCGGATATGCCTGAGTGCTAAAGGGTTGAACATTAGGGAAAATTTGGGTGGAAAGTGGAAAATGAAATTGACATTTTGCCAGGTAGTGCTAAGGATTTAGCTGAGAAGCTGAAGGTTTGAACAGTAGGGCAAAATTTTGGTGGAAAGTGGAATTTGCAAATTGACATTTTGCCAGAGGAGGTAGGAAACAGTATTGCATTCAGATCACTCTTAACAGCATGGCTTAATAGCCATCAGAAGGGGTGTCAGAGTGCGCTATCATCATAGCAACAGAATATGGTATCATATACATTATGAGTGTTATCATTCAATATTTAGCTTACGATGAACAAATATCTGGTTAACCCAATAAATACAAATAGGGCTCTATCTGGTACATAAACATTTGGAGCTTTAATTTGAAGTCTATAGTCAAGTTTTATAGGGATGTGGCTGAGTAAACTTTCTAACAGTTGTATTTTTCTTTTTCTTTGGGTTAATGATTGAGTAGACCCAGAAGTTACTTACATGTACTGGAGGCACACCTACCTGTGTGCCTCCCATTTGCTGCACTTCAACTGGATAGGCTCTCTTTACAAGAAACTAATGCTACAGTCACACAGACACTTACGTATAGTTACATTTTTGTTGTTTCAATCTTATTTCATCTTCTATTCTATCATTTATTATGTATTTCTTTGTTTCATTGGATGAACAAAATTATCACTATTTCCTCTGCTGACTACGACGGGAAGGCACCCGTGGGGATCTGCAGAAAAGAAAATAATTTTTGGACGCAACCAGACATAACTATACGTAAGTGTCTGTGTGACTGCAGCATAAGTAACTCACATTTTTAGAGTTAAAGCTTCGTCAGAGCTCAAACTAATTGTTCAAAACCCATAAACCTGATTTCAGAGACATAACAGTTTTATTTCAGTTATCTTACCTTTATTATCCTCTTCACACTGGTGTTGATTAAGGCTAAGAACTGATTAGTCCTCTGAGTATCGCTCATCCCCTGCACTTCAACACACATTTCCATGTAGTACTTCTTTACAACAACCAAAATAGCCGAAACTTGTGATGCAGAACATTCTCCGGAGATTAAATTAACCTTTCAAAATCTATAGACATGATTTACAGGAATGTTTTAGACTCATCTTTCAGGGACAAATGATTATTGTTACCTTTCTCGTCATCTTTAGGCTGGTGATTGAGTAAGCCCAGGAATTGGTTAGTCCCCCGAGCATCACTCATCCCCTGCACTTCTTTACAACTTCTTTACAATGACCAAAATAACCGAAACTTGTATAGCACAACATTCTCTGGAGATCAAATTAATCTTTCAAAATCTATAGACATGATTTACAGGAATGTTTCAGACAGATATTTGTTACCTTTCTCGTCATCTTTAGGCTGGTGATTGAGTAAGCCTAGGAACTGGTTTCCTCCTTCTGCACCTCTCATCTGTTGTACCTCAACTAGCTGAGCCATGTATGACTTATCTACTACTGCAGCATCCATGGCATGGGGCATCTGAACTACTGCCGCATCCAGATGGGCAAGCAATTTGCTGAAAGATATGTCAAGGGGTAAAATCATGGTCATTAAAGGAGAATTGTCCCTTTGTAGATAGTTGGCTTACTGTGGATGCAGAAAAATCAAATAAGCACATTAGTGAAGATTTGGTGAAAATCGGATAAATGATAAGAAAGTTATGAGTATTTGAATATTGAGATCTCTAATGACATAGGAAATCTCCCATTGGCAACGCGGTCACCATTTGTGATGTCACAAAGGGAGAACTCCCCATATGGTGTGCACAAAAACTATTCAAAATGTCTCTTTATTTTCATTCTAATGATAGAACAGCTTTTCTTTTCATGATATATTATGACTTTCATATATTTACAAGTCATCCAATAAAAAGATTCTTTATTCTCCCTTTAGAATAAAGAAAAAAGAGGATTTTAGTACAATGTGTACAATAGATATGGGAAAGATCTCCCTGCATTACATCACACATCATGGTCGCGTTGCCAATTGGAGGATCTCCATATCATAAGTGATCTCAAAATCTAAAAATTCATATCTCTCTTATTCATTGCCTGATCTTTCTGAAACTTTCCCAATATGCTCTGGGGGTTTGTCTCCATTCACTGAAGCTAAATTTCTCTGAGGGGATAATTCCCCTTTAAGAATTTTTTGAAGGGATAATGTAAAACAGCCTTTTTCGCAACATGAAACTCTTGCAAAACGCAGCCCATCAAGCATTCAATGCATTGTGTAGATATGAATTTTCAAGGGCAGTTTACTTTCACTGATCTTGCCTCATTGTGAAAGTATCATGCACGCAATAATGTCTGGTTATGAACCTACGATATATATTTCTAACATGTGCATAATTTTGTTTGTTTGGTTTAGTAACTTAGTGAATAAAGCCCTCACATCATATGATTTTTTTTATGTTTACTTAATAACAAGCACTTCAGACAGTCATTTTAGAAAATTAGTAGTCTCAGTACCATTGATCAATTGCCAATAAGTATAAAATGTTTGGGTATTCACTTATTAAGCTCACCTCATACTTTGAACAGGGATACCAAAAGACTGAATGAACAAGACTAGTTGAGCTGGTTCCAAGTCTTGGAGAGCTGGAAAGGAAAATATATCACATAATCAAAGTGTTAAAGTCCCAGACCGGACCGACAAATAAAATAGCCAAAAACGAAAGCTAATATGCTATATAATACAACAATTCCAAATTAAGGCGTTTTTATTGTCCATCTAGAAAGTATTTAATTAAAAAGATGACCGAACCTCAACCAGGCCACCCCTCCCGAATACTTGTAAAATTACCCCTAATTTAAAAGTGCGAGTGATGACGTCAAAAAATGTTAATGGAATGCTACAGCAGTCCTGTGGCCAGGCATGATTGACTTTGCCCTTTCATTTCATAACAATAGAATTCTAGCTCACAGGGCGTCTATTGTCCTGACATAGCAATACAAACGTGTTTTCTAAAGGCGAAACGCAATCATTCCCAGCCGCAGGACTGCTGTAGCATTCCATTAACATTTTTTGACGTCATCACTCGCACTTTTAAATTAGGGGTAATTTTACAAGTATTCGGGAGGGGTGGCCTGGTTGAGGTTCGGTCATCTTTTTAATTAAATACTTTCTAGATGGACAATAAAAACGCCTTAATTTGGAATTGTTGTATTATATAGCATATTAGCTTTCGTTTTTGGCTATTTCATTTGTCGGTCCGGTCTAGGACTTTAATGTATGGTTACTCCTGACAGAATCAGATTCACTCTATCAGCATTATGATAGGCTTTCAGAAGGGGTGTCAGAGTGAGTATCATCATAGCAAAAGACATAAAAATTATAAAGTCAGTTAAAACATCTTGGTTTTTGCAGACATCACCTCAATAAATGACATCATCGCCATTTCACGGCAATAAAATAAAATCCATATAGAGAGCATTTATTACAATAATGAAGTAATAACCCTACACCTAATCCTAACCCTATTTCTGGGGGTGATTGTCGTTTTTTAGTTCCCAAGTAATAAAAAAACTCCATCACGAATCTGAAATTTTAAAAGCATTTTTTTTAACACTTACCAGCAACGACAAGCTGATCAACGCTAGAGCGGATCATTCGGAGCTTGAGCCAATCAGGAAGAAGGAGGGCCTCTTCAGATGTGTCTACCAGGTATGCTGATGGGGGCGGGGCGTTGCCAGGGCACCACGTGTTGAGTAAGAAGGTGAATTCACTCTTTACTGTAATAAATAAAAGGAGAAATAATGGGTAAAAGTAATAACCAAATTAAAGAGATACAATGTAGCAACATAACTAAAAAACAATAAGAATATTTTTAGCAGTCCTTAGCTAAATATACCTTTATAATAATAATCTGGATGTAAATAATGCCTACTACTGTTATACTACATCTCTAAGCACAGGACACAGTATGTTGGGTAGGAAAGTTGACTCACTCTTTACTGTAATACTTTGGAATAGAGGATGGACATGACTTGCATATTATATTGCCAAGAATCTGTATGCTGAATTTCATGACCAGTGGTAGTCTCACATTTGGCAGCCAAGATCTTAAAAGGGGAGCTCTAACCCCCACCCCACCTCTCAGTAAATATATACCCTAAGGCCCATATTCACAAAGGTGGCCTTAACCAAGCCATGGCTTAAATCTGGGGTTTAACTATGGGTAGCAAAATTTGACACTATGGCCCATATTCTACTATGAAGCTGTATTTGTATGCGTCGCAAGTTCGTACAAAGCTTTATTGTGCGATTCGCATCAGACAAAAGGATCGTGCAACCGGGCACAATAGCTTTGTGCGAATTTGCGACACGTACAAACTCACTCTTCAAAGTAGAATATAGGCCAATCTGTCTATGTTGTTATGTTCTTTACACGTTTACTGGATTCTGGAATCGTGCTATATTGGTTAGGAAAACTTTTGCACTTATCATTCCCAGGCAGTTTTTAATAGTTTCAGTCCCAAAATCTCTGATATATTGAACATCCACTGTTCCAGATTGTGTTACATTTTGCTACCCATAGTTAAACCACAAATTTTAGCTATGGCTTAACTTAGGACACCTTTGAGAATACAGGCCATTATCACACCAGCTTGATTAGTGTTTTGAATTGGGCTGAAACATGTATAGTCTCGTATGCTTAGCAAATAAATACCTTTGGGTTCTCCATATGTTAGAAGGATGATCATAGCATGAACAACAAGGATATGCATGGTAGCAGACTCTCTGTTAGGCCAACGTAGGAAGACCTGGTCCTGAGACTCAGACTATAAAACAAAAATAACATACGTGAGAAGGATGATCATAGCATGAACAACAAGGATATGCATGGTAGCAGACTCTCTGTTGGACCAACGTAGGAAGACCTGGTCCTGAGACTTGGACTAAACAATAAAAAAATTACATCTTTAACCATTTGAATGTCACATTAATTTGAAACATACAGAACTGAGTATTTCTTTTTGAATTTTAGAATGTCATAAATATTATTGAACATTATAAACATTGAATACTTTTTTTTTTAATTTTTTAATTCTTTGATATAGTCATTTGCACCTGACAATATGATATTGAGAAAGAAATTACAGGAAGTACTCACTGAGCTAACCTGGATTGAAGACAAAGATAATAGAAATAGAATTCTATTCTACTTTACACTTAAAGATGGATTTATTTCAAGTATGATACATGAACTGCCCATTCCCATTATAAGGTGATAAGGATAAAGACACCTCATTACACTAAGCACATGCACACATCATCTCGTTCTAACAAAAATCTATCTGTGCTCGTTATAATGTGAATAGACTGTACATGTTTTAAAGCCAATACGAAGTAGCACCCTTGTCTAGCACCATCTCAAGTCCTCAACTTGTCAAATCTGCCGATTCCTCACCCATACTGCAACATTCTGAGCAGTGTAGTCTTAAAATATAGACCCATTGAAGTGATAGCACACTAATTCACTTCTTAGAACATTCATACCGCAATAATTATGTTAACAAGAAGAAAAACAAGTTCTTTTCACCTCAAAACATTTTAGTTTCCCTATACAAATAAAATCATAAGCAAATTTATACACTTCATTTTTGATAGTTATATCAAAAGAAATGTTTTAAGACTAGTTATTTATAACACACAGTCAATGGGAGATTCGCTCAGTTCACTCTCGCTTTAAAAAGCAATCAATAATTTTTTTTTCAAAAACAGAAAATGAATAGAATGAAAGCACCAGTTCTCACCCATCTATACCCCTCCTCTTCGTCTGTAGACTTGATTGCCTTGATGACGTATTTACTGAAGATGCGCAGCATGGCGGCCAGAGTGTCGTCTCCTGCTGGTGTGGCTCCCTCGTGTGGTAGGATGCAGGTCAGCATGGTGGGCCGTTCTACGATGAGCTGAGCGAGGTCCTGTGCCAGGTCGTTGAGGTCAGCTGGCAAAGCATGCTGGGATAGGAAGATGATGTAGGCACTGACGGCGTGTGGGTCAGTGTCTATCTGGCATGCCTGAAAGAAAAGCAGATAATATGCGCTATGAAGAGAGGTGAAACTACTTGGTGGATCCAGCAATGATATTAATAATTCTTAACCTGGGTTCATGTGCAAGAAAATAAATAAACATTATTTTGGGGGTGGAGACTAGTATCCACTCTAGATTCCATGTATTTGGTTTATTTGTTGTTTTGTTTTGTTTTGTTTTGTTTTTGTTTTGTTTTTTTTTTTTGGGGGGGGAGGGGGTTGTTCAAGAAGGGATAACGTCTAGACATATCTATATGAGTTTGTGTATACATGCAAAGTTATAGAACCCATTGATGATCACACAATATACCTTACCATGTTTTTGTTTTTTACCAGATTATCAAAACACTTGCAATTGACTAAATACAAACATCATGTAACAGGCTTGTATGATAATAGGTATTGCAGACATTTATTTAAAAACACATTAAATAAGCAGCTTGCAAGCTGAAAGTGTTCAATTTACAATATGTTCAATTTACAATGTAAATGATAGTAGTATCTAAAAAAGAATATTGTTTAAAAAAAATCATGGTTATTTAAAAGGAATTAATTGATACTTTCAAGATATTACACATTGTTTTGAAAATAAAAACCAGCTTAGATAAAATCTCAGTTAAAATTGCAACACTATTGAGGTAATTGTATCATAGTATGCTATGTATCAGGTAAAATGAGTAAGGACATAAATTGCAGACATTTACTTTGGTAAACAATCTAGTTTTTAAATGTTCATGAAGACAGTGTGGTAAATATATATGATAAAGAGAAATACAGCTAGGAATAATAATGATTGACATTCCTAGATATAATGATGTTCTATAGTAAGGAGGAACTTACATTTCTAAGAGCTGTTGTGGCCTGGCTCTTGACAGTTTCAAAGTTGGGGATAGCAGGCACATCTTGTAAGAGCCATTTGTGTGAAGACATGAGGGATTCAGGATCAGATGGCTCTTCTACCTCCATAGCATCCTCCCCTGACCTTGGGGACAGCACCATGGCAAGCCCCTAGAGCATGAATAAAAAAACAAAAAACAAAAAACTACAGATGATACATCTTAACAACCACAAGAAACTTTTTGACTCATGAATAGCTAGTTCCTTTGGGAATGATCTTGAGATTGGGTATGCCTGTCAACAACAATGGCCCATATTCACAAAGTAGCTTCAAGTTAAGCCTAGCTTAAATCTGTGGTTAACTTTGGCTAGCAAAATGGAAGACAAATGTGTCTACGTTACAATGTTCCTTGTAACACGTTTACTGGATTCTGGGATCATACTTTAGTGGTTAGGAAAACTTTTGTAATTTGTCATTCCCATTCAGAGTTTAATAGTTTAAGTACAAACAATTGTGATAAATTGAACATTTACTCTTCAAGATTGTATCCAACTTTGGTAGTTAAAGTTACACCACAGATTTAAGCTAGGTTTAACCCTAATTGGACTGGGGGTGGGCCTATTGATAGGAATGCTATAAAGAACATTCAAACCAAATATTAGCATTCTAGGAGCTATATTTTTAGTGAATTAGAGCAAAAAGTATGATTTCATTTATAAATTATTATAATAATTAATTAAAAATAAATTTGAATATTTTAACAATCAAATATGTGATTCTGTTTATTACGTCATGGGTGACGTGTGTGTCGATTTTCATCGCGATCGCGCGATCAACGGCCGAGATCTGAGGGGGGGGGGGGCCTTTTAGGCCCCCCCCCCCACCCCAGTCAGTCCAGCCTCCAAAATACTCCAGTCTAATTAGGGTTAACAATAGGCCACCTTTGTGAATACGGGCCAATGTGTTTTAGGAAAAACTCTATTTTAGAGCAGCTTTACATATTCTATTCACTGATAGATATTCAAAATCCAAATTTTCTACGATTTACCATCATTCATACAAAGACATTAAATATAAATTCCTTTGGAAAAAGGATGCAGTTTCGGAAAATTAAATTGGTATCAATTTGAGCTTTCTCAATAAATATGTATTGTATGCAAGCACGATAAAAAAACTGGCTGTTGTTTTCTACAGATTTTTTTTTCCCCAACAGACCTCGTGAATCCTTGGAAAAGAATGGTAAAACTATATGTATGTATGTAAATTGAATGCTCAGATTCACTCTATCAACATTGTGGTAGGCCTTCAGAAGGGGTGTCAGAGTGAGTTTCATCATAGCAAGATAATAAGCGTTCACATTTTAATCGATATTTATATTTTCAAGAAACTACAATGTATCTGATAGGTTTAAATATTTATAGCGAAATTCATGGACACTGTTTTCAGGTGACAAATTTTTTTTTTTGACCTATGACCTTACCTTGGCAGCCAATGTCCTTGCTGATTGTTGCTTTGATGATAGTCTTGTAAGGAAGTATCCCAGGACCTCAGAGGTATTCATTGGGTCAGTGTTAGGGTCAAAGACCAAAGATTGAAGACGGGTGAGGAGCTGTTCTTGCTTGTGGACCTTCTATGAGGCAAACATAGAGGCAACGATATGAATTAGCAATTTTTGCTCAATTCAGAGAGCATGTGGCCAAGGTGAATTAGTATTACATATAAGAAAATGTAAAGACAATAATGGCTACAGCAGATAATGCAGAAATACAAATACATGTAGATATTAAGTACTTGCAATGTGCATTTGCGGAAAGGAATTGACACTATCTTATATCAACAAACATTTATATATGAAAAGGACCGACACTGATAAATTAATTCAGAAATTTTCATTAGGTTACTATCATTTTGCAAATAATTGCAACTCTTATATAATGGGGCCAGAGCTGCCAACCTGTACAAGAACAGTTGAGTATTTTAAACATTGAAAACAATATTTTGACGAGTAAATCTTATTACAAAGAAATACCAGATGACAGAACATAAACCTGAAATTAAGAAATAATTTCCTTGAAGAAAACCATAAACATTCTTCTCACTTTTCAGTTCTAAATACTGTAAAGCAGTACTAGGTCTTCACAGCTCTGGATGGTTAATTAACAATTCATTTCAAATCAAAGTTAATTGGAATATTGTCCTACCTGTTTTGAAGAGGTACTGCTTTCACCTCCATCTTTATCTCCATCCTTGTCAGCCTCCTGGTTGATCAGGAACTCACATAGGCATTGCACAGGCAGAACATCTAGGGAACCTTCTGCACTATTCACCAGCTCAGCTAGCCAGGGCATGGACTGAGACGTACCCTGTTACAAAACAAACATGATATGGAATACATTTGGGATACTTGTGCTAGATAAGGTCGCGAAAGGGGACCTCCAGCAATAGTCCTATCAAAAGGACTAGTTTATGATGATCTCCTACAACTAAGAACAGGGAGCATCTTTGGCAGAATACACCAGCTCACCTGGTCATGACATGGATTGGGATGTACCCTGTAACATACAAGATATTGTATTTGGGATGCGCCACACATACATACATATTGGAATTTATATAGCGCTTTTCCATTTAATAAATGCCCAAAGCGCTTCACTATACATATCACTAAAAATACTTCCGCTCTTCAATTGCTTTCAATTTATGGACGAAATAAGAGGGTATGCAATTTCTTCTTGAACAGTGAGACTGAAGAACTAGAGAGTAGGTCAACTGGGACTATTCCATATAGTTTGAACAGAGGAACTTATGGATTAATGACCTTTATTTGCATTCATTTTAGGAGTTGGCAAAAGAGGGTCGGTTCTTGAACATAGTGAATAATTAGATTGTTGGACAAGAAAAAACAAGATTAGGTAGTATTGGGGAGGCAGGTTATTTATGGACATGAAAACAAACAAAGCAATTTTATATGTGATTTATATAATAACATTTATATCAGATACTAGACACATGTAGGGGGCTTACATCAAGGCATAGACTAGGGGTACCCTATAATTTAATATCAGGAAGATTTACAAATGTATATATTTCTTGAAATGGATATGCCAGGGCCAGTTCTAGTAATCAAATAATAAGATTACTTGTCCACTATTGTATAGGACACCAGCCCAAAAGGGTGCAATAACTTCCTTTTGCAAAGCTAACGTAACAAAAAAAAAAGTGATTAAATGCTCAGAATCACTCTATCAGCATTGTGATAGGCCTTCAGAAGGGGTGTCAGAGTGAGTTTCATCATAGCAAACAAATTATTAAGTCATTATGTAGCTCTAGGGGGGGATCTAAATCATAGGATTTTGATGAAGTAGATCTCACTTGGGCCAAGATCGTTCAGTTAAATTTCAAATATGATGACACATGCTCCAGCGACAAATGCTTCAAAGTTATTTCCTAATATTAATAGAATACCTAACTTAAGCTTTAGACTAAACACTACACATTACTCTAGATATTTCAATTCTAATTTTTACACTAATCATAAAACCAGAACTTGACATTCTAGACAAAAGTTCCAGGACTTCAAAGCTCACATGTCTGAAGGGTAAATTGCCATTTGGTCTAAACCCACTTTGACTAATGCCCGTTTGGCCTCATCCCACATAGTCTAATTCAATTTCGTTTACAACCAGTTTGTCTAATTACCTTATATGGTCTAAATGCTACTTGGCCTATTTACCATTTCGTCTTAATCACATTTGTTCTAATGTTCATTAGTCTAATATCCAATTGGTCTAACACCACTTAGTCAAATTCTGCAACAGACTGGTATAAGACCAAATATTAATTTGGGAATTAAACGATAATGCAATTAGACCATATGTCTATTAGACGAATTGGAAATAAGACCAAGTGAAAATCAGACCAAGTATGTATTAGATGAAGTGGAAGTTAGACAAAACTGTTAGTAGACCATATGGGTTTAGCCCATGTGGTATTAGGTAACCTGGGAATTGGACATAATATCCCTGAATTCACTTATTTTTATGTTTAAATACCAATGTGTATCTTAAAAGCATCACCCACAGTTTTAAAATAATAGGTTTAACAGAAACATGGCTAAAGAAATCTTCTCCAACAGATCTTTATTAAACAGAAGACAAATGAGGCTTGTTAAAAATAATCCTTTAGTATCTAAATCATACAATCCATTCAATAAACAAAGTAATACAAGGTAAAAAACAATAACAATTAAAGTACATGTAGGTACAGCAACACAGACAACAAAAAACAAGCTAACATATGAAAATCCAGGAGGTACAAAGGAAAGAAGAGGAGGAAACCTTAAAACATATATGAAAATTCATTAAGATTGAGATACATTACTTAAAGTGTTTAGGTGAGATATTTTTTGTATAATCGCTTAAACTGGTTAACTGTTACTATTCTTAAAAATGAGGTTGAAGGTTATTCCAGAAGAGTCGGA
>CALNVZ010003430.1:41070788-41106709 GCA_940671915.1 Paracentrotus lividus | reverse complement strand
GACTTGTTTTTGGCTTTGCATACCAAAATTCAAACTAACACGGGAATTTTGAATTGAATCTTCATCCACACCCAAGATAACTTCATGGATGTCCAACTTCGGCAGGATTAATAGCAAATAAGGATAGGATAAAATAGGATTTTAAAAGCATTCAGCTACATAGACCTCTTAACAACTGTGGTAAGGTTTTTTTTTTTTTTTTTTTTCTGAATAATAATCCAAATGTATTGATACTATGTAAGTGATATTGTGATGCTCATATTTCATTGAGTTATTCATTCATCTTCAGATTCATGAAAAAATTTTTGGCAATAATTTTCTCAAACCTAAAGCTCCACCCTAAAACAACAGAAAAAAAAAAGGTTTAAATGCTCCAAAATAGGGCTCAGATTGCACAGAGAGCGTCTAGAACCCCGGCCGCAAGGGACTTCGCGGCTTCGCGCTTCGTGATGTGCGCTTCGCGCACATGTTGATGTACGCTACGCGCACATTTCTGTGTTTTTTATCTGATCGATTACTAATTTGAATTTCAAATGTTGGCAGCTATGCACAATGTACATGTAGTCCCACACATGCATTTTTTAGTGCAGTTGCATGTTACTCTCAGAAGAATTTGGTAATTTTCTTATATTTTGTTGATCCAAAACCTCACATCAACAAACAATTCTTAGATGCATTGTTATAAACCTTTCCCATCGCTTTGAGACAGTTTCTTTCCACAATTCAAGTCTCATGACTAACAACACTGTTTATTCTGTCATTTTCTTAACCTGCAATGTATGGAATACCATAGTTTCCTTTAATGACAAAGCAGCCTCAACTTGTTTCGATTGTTTTGTACTATTTGATAATGTGAAAGACTTAATGATATTTAGAGACATTTGCTGTGATGAAACTCACTCTGACACCCCTTCTGAAGTCATATGACAATGTTTGATAGAGTGAATCTGAGCATATTACGAAGTTCAATTGAATTTGAAGGTTCAATCATTTCATTGGCTGCCATTACTTAAATTGTAAAAAACATACAAACAACTTGAAATATATGATGATTGAACAGAACGTTAAATGGGGATGCTAATCTTAGCATAAATTTGTCCATGCATAAATTACGAGCAGCTTAACTCTTTCAGTTTGCAGTTTAACCACTTGACTGCTGCATTGTGCTGGTTGCACTGCGGGTATGACCAGCATGGCGCTGATGCTTCAAAACAGACAAAGCTTGGACAATAGCATGACCACGTAATATTACCATGTCCCGCAAAGTGTACAAATGCTAAGCACGTAATATTACGTGGTCTGCAGCCAAGTGGTTAATAGAGCATTGCATACATGTAATTCCTACATTACCTTTGTCCTCCAATTTGTTTGATTAGCACAAGGGGTTTCTCCAGATAAAAGCAATTATTAAAAGTTTTCATAGCTTCATTAGCTGAAGCTAAAATGGTACAAAATATACATTTTATGTATATATTTTTTATATGCTGAAGTCTTGAGTCCCGAGATTTTACCAATTTTTTTTCTCACTCTCTTTTTTTTTTCTTTTTAGGTCGTGTTGCGTGGGAAAACTATCCTATCCTTCGCTACTTCATGGAGATGGTCATGACCAAGTAAGAATATAAAACATAATAGGGCCATGTGAAATCTAAAATGATAATTTTCTCATTATTACACTCTCTATAGTTGCGAAGACATAGTTGAAGTAAGTACTATTGGATCGATTTAACCTCACAGATTTTATTTGAACTTTACATTTGAAACGCCTGGTTATGATGATAAATGATCATATTGGATTTTCTATTCTCTATGAAATGAGAGCTTTTCAATAGAATGGAGAACTACTTTCTTTTTCCTTTCAAATTGTGTGGGATTTTAAAAGTCTAGGTGTCATATAATTCATGGTTTGCTATGATGAACTCACTCTGACACCGCCTTCTGAATGGCAATGCTGATGAGTGAATCTGAGCAGAGTAGAATCAACATATTTTTGTGTTGTTTACTGTTATGTATTTTTTTGTGGAATATGCTGTCATAAGAGACAAATATTTATTTGTGCCTGGTTTTATCACTAATACAGCAATTTCAAGTTTCCCTATGGCGACCCCGTGCTAAAGATGAAAAGACAACAGAAGACCTCAAAATATGGAAATTGACAGGTATGATGTGATTATATTAAAACTTGGTTATTTTTTTATTGTGTTGAGGGGGGTTAGTGGAGTCAATTTTAATTTGAGATAGGTTAGTATGCTATGATGAAACTCACTCTGACACCCCTTCTGAAGGCCTATCATAATGTTGATAGAGTGAATCTGAGCATTTCAAAGTGTTCTACATGTACATGTATCACATGGTTAATTATCCTTTTGCTAATACTTCTCATGCAAGTTTAAAGATTTCAAATATGGTGTATGCAGAGGATAAATCTTTGAGATTGAGAATTATAGGGTTCAGATCGATGTATGTAATTCATGTGTGTCTTTGGTATGTAGGTTGCACAGCTGAGAAGCAGGCCATCTTTAGAGTTTGAGAATCATCTTGCTAGGTTCAGATCATGGAAGGGAACAGCCTCTTGCTAACACAACTCAGAAAATGGAAACCAAAGTAAGTGTGTGGGGCTTTACTCTCAAGCAAATTTGAATTAATCAAAGTACAAACATTTCTAAATTTAATCTTTAAAAAGTAAGATGAATTGTTATTACAAGTTGAAGCTTAGCTTAGGCCAGCTTAATGTTCTAGCTGAAAATCATATACCCTGAAATCACTTGTACAACATGTGGCCACGTTCCTTGGCGATAATCAATCAATTCCAGTTCTGACAAATGACAAAATTACTTGCCCAGTGGTAATTACTCATGCAATTACAATTTTTTCTCTTAATTATTTGGCTTTATAATACAAACACTTGACTGTATATGTAATTTTTGGGGGTGTGTTTTTTTGTTTTGTTTTGTTTTGTTTGTTTGTTGTTTTTTTTTTGCTTTTAGACTTGGTTAAACAAAAAATATGGAAATAAATGGACACAGCATTCTGGCCACCTGAAGATTCATTTTCAAAGCACATAAGTAGTGTCCTCCTACACTTTGACTGAATCTATGTTAAATGGTAGGCATTATTTGTGGGTATTTGTGATGATGACTATCACGGTTTCTTCAAAATAATTTGAATTCCTTCTAGTGGTCCTGTCGAAGACCCCATTCAGATTCTAGATCAGCTCCAGCACTACAAACAAGGCTTCTCCACCTGGGTCACATGCTATGTAGGAGTAGGAATCCAGACTTTCTCCTGGTATATCTAAGAGTCAGGTTTGTACTTCAGATGTATAATTGCATTTGGTCTAAGACACTTGGTCATTTCATTTTTTTTTTCATTTCATTCATTTTTATTTATTTTCCATTTTAAAAGACATGGTACATTCATATGTAAAATATATATTCATACAACATAATATTTCAACATATATTGAACATATCAAAATATTAAACATATTAACTAATAAAAATGAGGGATACCCTAAGGAAGCTAGATGCTTATAATCAGGGTCCCGTAAAAGAAAAGATAAGAAAATAAGCTACAAGTTAAAATACAGTCACCATTCACAGAGCAATCAATAAGACATCCACACATTCATACAGGGCACTCATGCACGCAAACATCCTAAAGGGGGTGAAGGTGAGAAAAGAGAGAGAGAAGGGGAGATAAGAGGAAAAATGAGAGTAGAACAAATTGGAAGAGATGTTCATTGTGTATATCTACTCATTGTGTACAGACATTAGAATATCATTAAAATACTTTTTTTTTTGCACATAACTTTAAATTTAGAAAGAGTTAAACTTTGTTTAATACAGGCATCTAAAGCATTCCATTCTTTGATACAGTTAACTCGAAATGACTTCAGAGCTAAAGTAGAAAACACCTTGGGTTGGTGATACATATTACATTGACGAGTGCTTATAGGAATGCAGTGATGAATTAAGATTAAACATATCAAATTGTTGAGGTAGTTCACCAGATTCATTCATTCATATCATTCATTTATTTCCACATTAAAAACATATTACAAACAATTTGTCTTCTTAGTTCATACAATTGTGGCGGGAATATAAAAAGCACAAATGAGGCTTGTTAAAAATAATCCCTTTAGTATCTAAATATACAAATCATTCAATAATACAAAGTTAATACAAGGTAAAAACAATAACAATATAAGTACATGTAGGTACAGAAACACACATCAAAAACAAGCTAACATATGAAATCCAGGAGTACAAAAGGAAAGAAGAGGAGGAAACCTTAAAACATATAGAAAATTCATTAAGATTGAGATACATTACTTAAAGTGTTTAGGAGCATATTTTTTGTATAATCGCTTAAACTGGTTAACTGTTTTACTATTCTTAAAATGAGGTTGAAGGTTATTCCAGAGAGTCGGACATGATAAATATTTAGGATTGTGACATTAAAGTACGATTTAGGGGAGATGGATATTTTGTGCAATTCTAGTGTTATAATTATGTATAGAACAGTTTACAGTAAATATTCATTTAGAGCTTTAGGAAGAAGATTGGTTGATAGTTTAAACATGAAAAATTGCAGTCTCTAAAGATAATAATTTCTGAAAGGGTAAGATTTGCGTTTTCTTGAATAGAGGTGAACTTGGTGAAAGGAATGGTGAATGTGTTATAAGCCGAATTCCACGTTTTGTAATTTTATGAATGCGTTCCAAATTTCTCTAGAAGTAAAACCCCATACAATAATTAATATGGGTTGAAATCAAGTATGATATACATTTTCAAAAATAGATGTGGTAAGAATTGCATCTGTACAAAACTCAATACTCTTGCTAAAGTTACATATATAATTAACATGATAATTGAACGAAAGTTTTCATCTATAAATACTCCCAGAAATTTGGTGTTGGACATCGACATAACTTGTTATTTTTATAATATAGTTCAAGTCACATGGAATATTAGTTTGAGTACCGACATTATATAATTAGTTTTTGTAATGTTTAAAATCAACTGATTTTGTTCCATCCATTTTATTTTACTAATTGACATTAACATATCTAAATAAATATGAGGATCAGGACCTTTACAAAATACACTTGTATCGTCTGCAACAAAATATACGTAAATGTTGGTAGAGTAAGGCAGTTCATTAATAAATATTAAAATAATAGCGGTCCAAGTATGGATCCTTGAGGAACACAATTTATTAAATTTTGTTGAGAATTAACACCATTAATTAAGTTAATTGTTGCGATATAAGGTAACTTGATATAAGTTGGAGAACTTTACCCCTTATCCATAATGATTTAACTGTTTTAAATAAAATAGAATGGTTATAACATCAAATTGCTTTTGATAAATCTATGAAACAGTTAGGGCGTATTCTTTTTTGTTAATTGCTTGGTTTATGCTATTGATTAAATCTAGTATTGCGGGGCAGTGGAATGACCTTGTCTAAATCCAAATTGGTTGTTAATTAGAATATTATTTTATTTATAAAGGTTATGAGTCTATTGTAAATACATTTTTCTAAGATTTTTGAGAATATGGTAAGACTGAGATTGGTCGATAATTATTAACGTCGTTTCTTTTGCCCTTTTGTGGATTGGGGTTACTTCTAGCTATTTTCATTTTGTGTTGAAGATACGTTTAATATACATTGATGAACAAAAGGCTTAATGGTTCACTAATCAGATGGATAAACTGTTTCACTACTTAATATCAATATTTATCTATTCCTGCACTTGTATTATTTTCATATTACCTAAACATGGTTATAATTTCGTTTGAACTACAGGTTTAAAGAATATAGAATTGTATTTGGATGTTTTTAATAATTTTTAAATGATTATCTGAAAAAATTGTATTATTTTCGTTTAATTTGGTGCCAATATTTACAAAAAAAGTCATTAAAAGAATAGCCATATCTACTTTTTTGGTTATATTTCATGGTTTAATTTCATAGGCGACTCCAATTATGGTTACTTTCTCTATTATTCTTCGTTTAAAATATTATTGATAATTTCCATGTTGACTTAATATCATTCCTTTACTTGTTAAACTTTGATATAATATTCTCTCTTAGCCTGTCGTAACTTAATAGTTAATAATTACGAAAATTTTTTGAAGTGCGTTCTCTATACAATGTTGGGTTTTAAATATTTTTCTATATAGGTTGATTTATGGCAAAGTTTTAATAAGTCTTTTGTAGCCACAAAGTTTTTATTTTTTTGTTTATGCAATGGGATTTTAAGGGGAAACATTCTAAATAAGCCATTAAAAATTTCCAGAAATGTTCATAGCTAGCATCAACATTGTCTTTAACTATATGAGGTTTCCATTCAACATCGCAAATTTTGTGTAAAAGAATGTAGTTCAATCAGTAATACAATGTTTTTCATAAATAATAGGAGAGAGGTTCTTGGCATCTGAAAAAGATGAAAATATAGAAAACACCGGTAAATGTCGCTAATATCGCCGAATAATATGCCTGAATTAATAGGGGTATAATGTTTTGATAAATATTGTCAAGCATGAGGAAGTAGTATTGGTAATTCGAGTTGGACAATTAATAACTGATGCAAATAAAAACTTAACAGAATATTCATAAACAATCTATTTTTGATTCCCGAGTTTAGCTAAGTCTTAATTATGTCACCCATGATAAAACATTACTTAAATTGAGATTGATTCTATTTAACAAATTAGTAAAATCATCAAGAAAAACATCTACATCCTGACCTGGAGGACGATAAATAACTCCAATCACAGTTTTCTTACATTTAGTATTATTATGCACAGTTCTATAAAAATACATTCTAATGAATCAGTAATATTGTTAAATCTTTCTTATAATATAATCCAATGAGTTGTGAATATACATTCCTGTTCCACCACTCTTGTTCTCTCTATTATTAAAAATGAACTGATAACCATCTCTTTGATATATTCCCGCCACAATTGTATGAACTAAGAAGACAAATTGTTTGTAATATGTTTTTAATGTGGAAATAAATGAATGAATGAATGAATGAATCTGGTGAACTACCTCAACAATTTGATATGTTTAATCTTAATTCATCACTGCATTCCTATAACACTCGTCAATGTAATATGTATCACCAACCCAAGGTGTTTTCTACTTTAGCTCTGAAGTCATTTCGAGTTAACTGTATCAAAGAATGGAATGCTTTAGATGCCTGTATTAAACAAAGTTTAACTCTTTCTAAATTTAAAGTTATGTGCAAAAAAAAAGTATTTTAATGATATTCTAATGTCTGTACACAATGAGTAGATATACACAATGAACATCTCTTCCAATTTGTTCTTACTCTCATTTTTCCTCTTATCTCCCCCTTCTCTCTCTCTTTCTCACCTTCACCCCCTTTAGGATGTATGCGTGCATGAGTGCCCTGTATGAATGTTGGATGTCTTATTGATTGCTCTGTGAATGGTGACTGTATTTTAACTTGTAGCTTTATTTTCTTATCTTTCTTTTACGGGACCCTGATTATAAGCATCTAGCTTCCTTAGGGTATCCCTCCATTTTTATTAGTTAATATGTTTAATATGTTTGATATGTTCAATATATGTTGAAATATTATGTTGTATGAATATATATTTTACATATGAATGTACCATGTCTTTTAAAATGGAAAATAAATAAAAATGAAATGAAATGAAAAAAAAAAAATGAAATGACCAAGTGTCGTTAGACCAAATGAATATAAAACATCTGAAGTACAAACCTGACTCTGTATGATATCCAGGAGAAAGTCTGGATTCCTACTCCTACATAGCATGTGACCCAGGTGGAGAACCTTGTTGTAGTGCTGGAGCTGATCTAGAATCTGAATGGGAGGTCTTCGTACAGGACCACTAGAAGGAATTCAAATTATTTGAAGAAACCGTGATAGTCATCATCACAAATACCCACAAATAATGCCTACCATTTAACATAGATTCAGTCAAAGTGTAGGAGGACACTACTTATGTGCTTTGAAAATGAATCTTCAGGTGGCCAGAATGCTGTGTCCATTTATTTCCATATTTTTTGTTTAACCAAGTCTAAAAGCAAAAAAAAACAACAAACAAACAAAACAAAACAAAACAAAAAAACACAACCCCCAAAAAATTACATATACAGTCAAGTGTTTGTATTATAAGCCAAATAATTAAGAGAAAAAAATTGTAATTGCAGAGTAATTACCAACATGGGCAAGTAATTTTGTCATTTGTCAGAACTGGAATTGATTGATTATCGCCAAGGAACGTGGCCACATGTTGTACAAGTGATTTTCAGGGTATATGATTTTCAGCTAGAACATTAAGCTGGCCTAAGCTAAGCTTCAACTTGTAATAACAATTCATCTTACTTTTTAAAGATTAAATTTAGAAATGTTTGTACTTTGATTATTCAAATTTGGCTTGAGAGTAAAGCCCCACACACTTACTTTGGTTCCATTTTCATGAGTTGTGTTAGCAAGAGGCTGTTCCCTTCCATGATCTGAACCCTAGCAAGATGATTCTCAAACTCTAAGATGGCCTGCTTCTCAAGCTGTGCAACCTACATACCAAAGACACACATGAATTACAATACATGATCTGAACCCTATAATTCTCAATCTCAAAGATTTATCCTCTGCATACACATATTTGAAATCTTTAAACTTGCATGAGAAGTATTAGCAAAAGGATAATTAACCATGTGATACATGTACATGTAGAACACTTTGAAATGCTCAGATTCACTCTATCAACATTATGATAGGCCTTCAGAAGGGGTGTCAGAGTGAGTTTCATCATAGCATACTAACCTATCTCAAATTAAAATTGACTCCACTACCCCCCTCAACACAATAAAAAAATAACCAAGTTTTAATATAATCACATCATACCTGTAATTCCATATTTTTGAGGTCTTCTGTTGTCTTTTCATCTTTAGCACGGGTCGCCATAGGAAACTTGAAATTGCTGTATTATGATAAAAACCAGGCAACAAATAAATATTTGTCTCTTTATGACAGCATATTCCACAAAAAAAATACATAACAGTAAACACAAAAATATGTTGATTCTACTCTGCTCAGATTCACTCATCAGCATTGCCATTCAGAAGGGGTGTCAGAGTGAGTTTCATCATAGCAAACCATGAATTTATATGACACCTAGACTTTTTAAAATCCACACAATTTGAAAGGAAAAAGAAGTAGTTCTCCATTCTATTGAAAAGCTCTCATTTCATAGAGAATAGAATATCCAATCATGATCATTTTATCATCATAACCAGCGTTTCAAATGTAAAGTTCAAATAAAAATCTGTGAGGTAAAATCGATCCAATAGTACTTAACTTCAACTAATGTCTTCGCAACTATTAGAGAGTGTAATAATGAGAAAAATTAATCATTTTAGATTTTACATGGCCCTATTATGTTTTTATTCTTACTTGGTCATGACCATCTCCATGAAGTAGCGAAGGATAGGATAGTTTTCCCACGCAACACGACCTAAAAAGAAAAAAAAAGAGAGTGAGAAAAAAAATTGGTAAAATCTCGGGACTCAAGACTCAGCATATAAAAAATATATACATAATGTATATTTGTACCATTTTACTTCAGCTAATGAAGCTATAAAACTTTTAATAATTGCTTTTAATCTGGAGAAACCCCTTGTGCTAATCAAACAAATTGGAGGACAAGGTAATGTAGGATATACATGTATGCAATGCTCTATTAACCACTTGGCTGCAGACCACGTAATATTACGTGCTTAGCATTTGTACACTTTGCGGGGACATGGTAATATTACGTGGTCATGCTATTGTCCAAGCTTTGTCTGTTTTGAAGCATCAGCGCCATGCTGGTCATACCCGCAGTGCAACCAGCACAATGCAGCAGTCAAGTGGTTAAACTGCAAATGAAAGAGTTAAGCTGCTCGTAATTTATGCATGGACAAATTTATGCTAAGATTAGCATCCCCATTTAACGTTCTGTTCAATCATCATATATTTCAATTGTTTGTATGTTTTTACAATTTAAGTAATGGCAGCAATGAAATGATTGAACCTTCAAATTCAATTGAACTTCGTAATATGCTCAGATTCACTCTATCAACATTGTCATATGACTTCAGAAGGGGTGTCAGAGTGAGTTTCATCACAGCAAATGTCTCTAATATCATATAAGTCTCTTCACATTATCAAATAGTACAAAACAATCGAAACAAGTTGAGCTGCTTTGTCATTAAAGGAAACTATGGTATTCCATACATTGCAGGTTAAGAAAATGAAAGATAAACTAGTGTTGTAGTCATGAGATTGAATTGTGGAAGAAACTGTCTCAAAGCGATGGGAAAGGTTTATAACAATGCATCTAAGAATTGTTTGTTGATGTGAGGTTTTGGAATCAACAAAATGATAAGAAAATTACCAAATTCTTCTGAGAGTAACATGCACTGCACTAAAAAATGCATGTGTGGGACTACATGTACATGTGCATAGCTGCCAACATTTGAAATTTCAAATTAGTAATGATCAGATAAAAAACACAGAAATGTGCGCGTAGCGTACATCAACATGTGCGCGAAGCGCACATCACGAGCGCGAAGCGCGAAGTCCCTTGCGGCCGGGGTTCTAGACGCTCTCTGGTGCAATCTGAGCCCTATTTTGGAGCATTTAAACCTTTTTTTTTTCTGTTGTTTTTAGGGTGGAGCTTTAGGTTTGAGAAAATTATTGCCAAAATTTTTTCATGAATCTGAAGATGAATGAATAACTCAATGAAATATGAGCATTCACAATATCACTTACATAGTATCAATACATTTGGATTATTATTCAAGAAAAAAAAAAAAAAAAAAAAACCTTACCACAGTTGTTAAGAGGTCTATGTAGCTGATGCTTTTAAAATCCTATTTTATCCTATCCTATTTGCTATTTAAATCCTGCGAAGTTGACATCCATGAAGTTATCTTGGGTGTGGATGAAGATTCAGATTCAAAATTCCCGATGTTAGTTTTGATTTGGTATGCAAAGCCAAAACAATGTCACTACGGCCGCCATGAGCGATGGAGATATCCCTTCGACATATCGTACAAAATGCATGTTCTTTGCTTTTTCCCGATTTGGTGATGAAGTCAAACTCTGTTCCATATTTGCTGTTGTAACATTGTCCCTTTTTACGCTCCATTTTCCACCATTTATGGTCCAAAACTAGAGAAGAAGAGGAGACAAAATACGGTCGACGTTCGCTAGCGACATCACAACTGCATCACACACAATACACACGTGCGTGCACTAACATCAACATGCATGTTCACGCGAATGCGCTGTTTTCGTCTTTCGCTGTGTGTATGCACTAAGATCAACGTGCATGTACTTTGAATGGCCTTCCGCCTTCACTACGAATGCGCTGTTTTCGTGTGTTGCTTTCATGTGCACGTACGTACGTACGCGCGCGCCGTAGTAGAACTACATAGAACATGCATATAACACGTGCGTGAGTGGTCATAATATAATACATGTATAATGGCGCTCATATTCGTAATTTTTAAAGGTGCATTCGTATTTTCGTATAAAGGGTAAAAATTCGTAATAATTACGAATTTTTCGTAACAGTTGGCAGCTATGCATGTGCTTACATGTTCGTGACCCGAACATATTAGCTTTTTATGTCATATTATCACTATGAGGGCATTTGAAGAGCAATCCTTTTTAGTGGAACTTTTTACTATAAAATTCTTCCTAAATACCTTGAAAATAATTTGAAAGCTCACAATTATTTTGTTGACCCATGGTTCACCTTTCCCACTACCCTAGATTCCCTTTAAAGAATGATGCATACACGTAGCTTTTGAAATTTAAACTCTTACTTCTGCTACGGACAGATCTGAATGTTCACAAGAAATATACATTAACTTTAGTCTTGAGATGTCATTGTTTTTAGACCATTAACTGTAAAAGCCAATATTTTCGCGTCCAGATATTTTCGCAATTTTGGACTAATTGGGAAAATTCGCGAGAGAAAAATTTCGCAATTTTGGTGATGACTTTATTACTATAAATAGCCTTGTACTGAAGTGGACATTTTTGCAATGACCGACTCGCGAAATTCGCAAAAATAAAGTCAGCGCGAAAATAACCACTTATATAGTAATCTTATAATATATGCTGGTCAAACAAAAACCAAAATGAGGATTAACATACATGTACATGTGCCTCCATAAGCTTTCAATTACTTCTCTTGATAATAACATTCATTGAAAGATAGAAAGTTTAGAATGAGTACTGTGAACAACTAACCTATATTACTTGGGTTGAAGGCAGCTAGGATGAGTAGGAGGATCCAGCCTTTCCAGTAGAAGTTTGCAATAGCAAGACTTGGTACCTGGTACCTAAATTGATAAGAGAAACATAGTGACTTTAGTCGAATCAGACGACATATTACCTACATTCGATTGATTTTGAATTTTTAAACTTAAGTATTAAAGGGGTAAATATTAACCTGTTACAATCCAAGTCTCAATAAATCCAGGCAGGAGCCTATTGAAAATGTGTGATTCTGTTGTATTGACGTCCAAGCAAAACACTCCTAAAGTTAACTTTGATTGATTTTAAACTTGAAGAGGGAGAGGTAACGATTAACCTGTTACAATCCAAGTCTCAATAAAACCAGGCAGGAGCCCATGTATGATTCTGTTTTATTGACCTCCAAGCAAAACACTCCTAAAGTTAACTTGTTCAACTTTTATATGCACACACATTCATTTATATATTTTGTTTAACTTTGCATATATGCGGTATTCTCTTTGTAGAAGGATGATGACAAATTTTAAATGTGATTCATTACAACCCTTAAAGTCAATAATTGCTCAGATTCACTCATCAACATTGTAATAAGCCTTCAGAAGGGGTGTCAGAGAGTGAGTTTCATCATAGCATTGAAATCAGTAATAACTAAAAGGAAACGTTGTACAGAGACTTTGGATGTGCAAGACACACACAAATATATTGTATTCATTTACAATAAATCTGAAATCTTTTTCAGTACGTTTTTTAAAGCAATAAAGAGAGGGGGAAAAAGATGGAATGAGAGATGAATCCAATGCATTTAATTTTTCCTAAGTCAGATTTTGTAAAATGTGAGGCTAATTGGGCATCTCTGTCTCAGATCCATTTACAATACTCATTGTTAAAGCTAAGCTTGAGTTGTTGCAGCCAAAACAATTTGGGATGAATCTGTAAGATATGTCCTCATTCCATTCACATATATATATATATACCTAAATAAGATTATATTCATGTTTCGTTAATAATTTCAGAAGAAATTTTGAGAAAGTATTGAAACAGTCGGTCAAACTGAGACTTGGAGTAGACCACTCTCTCGCCTGCAGTCTCGGCACAACACACCAACACAGATCCGGTGCAAATTGCAGGCACTTGATATAGTCATAGACTTACCACATGGCTGTGCAAAGCACGCACGTGGCACACGGCCCAACGAGGTACAGAATTTATGTCTATGTTTCTCAATTTTCTGTAAATTCCTTTGGTGTGTAGTATGTATTTCCTATGCTTGAGATTTTGGTATGAACAAAATGTTTTGATATCTTTCATCATGACTACTAACTCAAGACTATCTTTAAACATTATCTCAGTGAAACTACATGTATGTAATACATGTGCCTTGGTCACACCGGAGACACTATTGCATCCCCTGTTAAAGGAGAATGAAACCCTAGGATTCAGTTGAATTGTATGAAACAAAAAAAATCGAAGAAACAGATTAAAGAAAGTTTGACAACAATTGAATAAATAATAAGAAAGTTATGTGCATTTGAATGTTGTGATCACTAACGCTATGGAGATCCTCACACTGGCAACAGGCCCAAGATGTGTGATGTCACACATGAACAACTCTCCCATATGACATACCAAAAAATACCAAAAATTCTTCTTTTTCCTCATTCTAATGGTAGTACAGACTCTTCACACATGATTATATTTTGTGAACTTGTATTTACATGTTCTCCCATGAAAAGAATCTTAGATCTTTTAACGGAATTAATAAAAAAAGACAATTTGAGTGAAATATGTACAAAAGTAATGGGGAAGTTGTTCATGTATGACATCACACATCTTGGGCCCATTGCCAATATGAGGATCCCCATAGCAGTAGTGATCACAACATTCAAGTGCTCATAACTTTCTTATTATTAATTCATTTTTTCTCAAATTTTCATCGATCAGCTTCTTTGATTTTCCTGTTTTTGTACAATTTAATAAATTCCTGGGGGTTTCCTTCCCCTTTAAGTGATTAGTGCACTCAACTACATCTTTTGTCTGCCTTTCGTCTGCCTTGTGTTAGAATTGATCGGAACTTGATTGAGGCATAGTTCTTTTCTTATTTTTTCTGTGGATGTCATGGTGACTGGATCCATTTGCTGGACTTTCTTTCTCTATTTCTATATAGGGTAGATGTTTGCAACAAGTTTGGTGACCCCTAAACATGATTTATTTATTTATCTGTAAATCTGAGTGTATAATCATGTAACTTATTTGCATTATAAGCCGGTCTGAGGTTTGTAATTATACTTATGTGCATTATGTAGCATGTGGGCAGGTTTCTACCTCCTCTCTCTCTGTCTCTTTCCCTTCTTTCTTTCTCTCTCTCTCTCTCCTCTCTCTCATTCCCTTACTTCTTATTTATTTTTAAAATTCACAATATTATTATAATCTGTGTATATTTGTACTTGTTTTAAATGTCTTTATTACTTGTACTGTAACACTGTATTTTTGTTTAAAGGGATGCAGTAACATTGAATGATATTCAAATCACAATTTCTTGATTTAGCTCATTTTGTCAACATAATTATAAACTTATAGGTCAGTCTGGTATCTTTTCAAAATTACAAGTTAATTGCTTGCTTTACTTTAGAGATATCAATGATTTCATACTCAAATTTAGTAAACCATCTCGTGGTGGAAAACAAATTGCCATGTGCTTTTCAAGACACCCCACTTCCTGTCGTGTTCCCCCCGACCCTAGCGGGCTGGAGGGTTTGCTGCAAAGGGGTTGAAAATTCACTCGCCTTTGGCTGTTACACTGTTTTGTGGTAGTAAATGACTTCCATTTGATCTGAAATTTTCCGTAGTTTGTTTTTACTATTAGAGCAATATAATTTTATTCATCTTGATCTAATTGCTCTTGTTTTTGAAAGTTACTGTTTCCCTTTAAGGGTGAACCCAATACAAGCATGTTGCTTCTAGGGAATTTCGCCTCCTTTCTTTGAATCATAAAATACATGTTCATATGAAATGAAATGAAAATCTCTACCCAGTCCCATATCATATCTTACCCCTGTGGTAGCGTGATGTTTTCTGGGTGATGATACACGCATGAATTCAAGACGACCTCAATCAGAGTGGTTCGCTCCACCTTCAACACCTGAAAGTCTGTTGATTCAATAGAGAGATCTTTATCAGGGTAGGATGAGCTAAATAGGGTAGTGATTAGTTAACACTAAGCACATAGAAACATAAGGTAAACATTGTAATAAGTGCTAAATGTAATCTATTACATTATGTACCAATTATTATCAACAATTTAAATGGTAGGGACCATAATTAAAAATGTGAAGACTTGATCTTTGAAGTTAGACACTAAAAAATACATCATGTGCGGTTATTATCATGTACTTATGAAAGAATTTTTACTGTAATTTCTCATTCTCATTAGAATATCATTGTGTTAGTGTGTTAGATGGAATGCTCGATTTGCATATCAATCAAACTAAAGTTGAAGAAATCATGGACTGAGGGATTTGAACCTGTCATCGAACATCAGACTCTATCCATGATGCCATCTCTAGTCCATGGAGAAGCCACATTATCATAGTGGGTAATAGTATTATTATGCTCAGATTCACTCTATCAACATTGTGATAGGCCTTCAGAAGGGGTGTCAGAGTGAGTTTCATCTAGCAAAAGGCAATGGCAAATCCTCAAACAAATGTCTAACTACTGTCAACTGAATTTTTCTAGAAGGAAAAGCCAAAATCTCTCATTTTTTAAAAATCTATTTCCAATTATCACACAGAGTAGAAGGGCTCAAATAATCTCTGTCTTTTAACCCGTTGAGGACTGAGCCCGCATATACATGTATTCGGGCTGAGGTCTATGGGAAATGTGTGTTATAGCCAAATCAGCTCGTCCCCAACAGGTTAAAGATGGTCTAGATTTTTTTTTTTCTTCTTCTTTTTGAAAGGGGGCTGTTCAAATTCAAAACTTTGGTGGTACAGAGTTAAAATTTAGGGCCCTTTTATGTCAAGTATAGAGATTGAAAATGCATACCTTCTGCATGCAGAACTGCAGCCCTCTTAACCAGTTTGTCTACAAGGTCTAAGGCCTCCCCTGCAGCAAGTGGAATGGTCCTCTCAAGCCCCATGATTAACAGGCGCATCAATGTGTCCTCTTGGACCGGCACTTCTGATAGTAGGGAGAGTAAAAGTCTGCACAGGGAGGGACAGAAAATTAACAATTGTAAAATTAGGAACTTCAAAGTGATTGAAATATGTAAAACAAACAACAACAAAAAACAAAACAACAAAACAAAAAAAAAACAACCAAAACAATGAAAAAATATTCCCCATTTTACAGTTGATACTTGAAATAATCTTACCATTTTCACTTAAAAATGTATATCTCTTATTTCAGAAAAATATCATATAATATGTAAATATGATTATACAGGGTGTTTCCGAAAAAAGGAAACCCAACTTTGATCAACAATAATTTCAAAAATATTCCTATGGTGATTATGAAATTTATATCACTGTAAAGTACAACTCATTGCCATTCTAATGATACCTCGCTCACCTCACCAATGTAACGCATCACTAAACCCCATTGTTTTGAAAAAGTCTTGTAAAATTGTGCGTGGTTCACTTTCATGCACCTTGAGATGGTTTGTGTGAATGTGCCTGGAAAGGAAACCCAACTTTGATCATCAATAACTTCAAGAATATTTCAGTGGTGATTAAGAATTTAATATCACTGGAAAGTACAACTCATTACCATTCTAATGATACCTCTCTCAGCTCACCAATATCATGCATCACTGAACCCCATCGTTTTGAAAATTGTCTCGCAAAATTGTGACGGTTCTCTTTTATGCTCCTTGAGATGAGTTGCTTCAAAGATTCCTAACAAATCTAAGTAAAGCATTCCAGTGACTTAAAATAAATGAGTTTGATAAATGGGTTGGAAATTTTTACTTATTTAGTCCTTTAATCTTACTATCCAGGTAATTTCAACATGTTACTGGTCACGACAACCCAGAGAACCTTCAGTTCCCCATGGATAATGTAAGAAGCATGACAGTGCATCAATCACAATTTTGCAAGATATTTTCAGAACAATGGGGTTCAGTGATGCGTGACATTGGTGAGCTGAAAGAGATATCAATACAATGATAATGAGTGGCACTCTCCAGTGATAAAAATGTCATAATCACTACTGTCATGTTTTTAAAATTATTGATGATGAAAGTTGGGTTCCCTTTTAAGGCACATTGCAACAACCATCTCAATGAGCGTGAAAGTGAACCACTCACAATTTTGCAAGACATTTTCAAAACAATGAGGTTCAGTGATGCGTGACATTGGTGAGCTGAGCGGGGTATCATTAAAATGGTAATGAGTGGCACTTTCCAGTGATATAAATTTTATAATCACTATGGTAATATTTTTTTTAAATTATTGATGATCAAACTTGGGTTTCCTTTTTTCTGGGTCACCCTGTATAGGGTTTCCACTCTATAAGAGAAAACCTGGAACAACTAAGGAAATAGTTACACATGAATATTATGAACACAAACAATTAAAAATATCAATCAAATGCTCAGATTCACTCTATCAACAATGTGACATGACTTCAGAAGGGGTGTCAGAGTGAGTTTCATCATAGTAATTAACGTGATATCATATGTAAAGTAGACATGCCAAGATATATCTATTTTCAGCCATGCTTCTCTTACCCTCTATCAGTCTCAGGAGGCCAGTTATCCTTGCTACAGTAACCTTCAGATGTATCCAAGAACACCAGCTTCTGAATACTAAAACAAACAAAAACAAACATCAGCAATTTATTTCAAAATAAGACATGATTTGCATACCATTTATATCCATCAGAGATATACAAAAATTGGATAATTAAAGACTATTGTTGAAGAAATGCTCAGATTCACTCTATCAGCATTATGAAAGGCCTTCAGAAGGGGTGTCAGAGTGAGTTTCATCATATCATTTGGAGCGATGTCTTATAAACAATGCATGCCTAAAAAAATAATAAATTACTGAACATTAAGACAGGAAGATTCAAGAAAATTTTTGAATGAAAGTATTTTATTGGCTTATTTTTTTTCCTTTGACAAGTGTTTCAATCGAACTGTTGCGTTATTTCCGGCATATATGAACAGGGGTTTTCTATTCCATAAGCGGTATTCATCTGGGCTATTGAGAAACAATGTACTTACACTTTGTTGAGTTCTCCTTGAGTAAGAGTGAACATGTTAATAGCAATGGTATGGATCCACCACACACAATCTCTTTGAGTCATAGAGACTTGAGCTTGGAAGGCTCGCAGTGATTCCATGTCCGATGCTGGAAAATAATAGAAAATTATTTCGCATGAACATATTATCTTTTATATTAATTATGGTCAGGAAATTTTTTTTAACAGGTTGTGATGGGATAGCAGGAAAAAATCAACAGAAGGACCCCAATTTGAAACCAGGGCCCCGTAACACAAAGGTTTGTAATCAATCAAAAATTTGAAAGAAATATTCTGATTGGTTACTTGACAGTCTTTTATACAAAAAAATTGCATACAATAATTTTTTGTATTGGCCAATGCTGTTTTGCGATTCATTTCAAACCTTTGCGTTATGGAGCTCAGGTCAGTAAGCTGGTGCCCTTTAGAAAAGCATTAATCTTCAATCACAAAGTCCCCTGGAAAGGACCTGAAGTTGTAGGTCCTGTGGTTGGCTGGCATCCATTAAAGGAGAAGGAAACCCTAGGATTTAATTAAATTGTATAAAAAACAGAAAAATCAAAGAAACAGATCAATGAAAGTTTGAGAAAAATTGAATAGATAATAAGAAAGTTATGAGCATTTGAATGTTGGGATCACTAATGCTATGGAGATCCTCACACTGGCAACAGGCCCAAAATATGTAATGTCATACATGAACAACTCTCCCATTTAGTGGACAGAAAAATACCCAATATATTGCTTTTTCCTCTTTCTAATTGTAGTACAGATTCTTTGTTCATTATTATATTTTGTAAAACCTGTATTACATGTCCTACCAGATCTAATGACAGAATTGTTGAAAAAGACAATTTAAGTGAAATATGTACAAAAGTAATGGCGAAGTTGTTCATGTATGACATCACACATCTTGGGACCGTTGCCAGTTTGAGGATCTCCATAGCAGTAGTGATCATAACATTCAAATTCTCATAACTTTCTTATTATTTATTCATTTTTTCTCAAACCTTTGTTGATCTGTTTCTTTGATTTTTCTGTTTTTATATAACTTGACTGATTCCTTGAGTTTCATTCCCCTTTAATAGTAAAGTCTTTATAAGTTTGTTTAGGGAATGATTGTCTTTATAACAAATCAAAGACAGAGGAATCAGGAGGGCATTTCATCAAAAGGCATGTCAGACATTTTATACGACAAATTTGCTCTCAGCCAATCAGATGCAAGCATTTCAGTAGCTTACAACAGTTTGTCGGATAAAACGTCAGACAAGTCCTATGATTAAATGCCCCCAAGGATTCTAGTTTGAATTGGGATGCCATTGTAAGTGTACAGTCAGGGGTAGTTGTACAGGGAGCAAGGGGAGAAGTTATCTTAGACGCATTACAAGCTGATCAGAAGAGGGAATGTACATGTACTATGATGTGTTCTCAATCCACTGCTCCGCCAACAATGATGTAAACAAAGATATGAACATGGTATAAATGTGCTCAGAATCACTCTATCAGCATTAGATAGGCCTTCAGAAGGGGTGTCAGAGTGAGTATCATCATAGCAAACACAGCACTAGCGAATACATGTACCAACAAACATGGCTTTAAGCTAATAGTGTTATTCATAAATATGTAGTGTATCACATTTATTTTATACCTTTATGAGAACTAACATTAATGATATTATTTATTTATTACTTTTAGTATTACTCATTACCTTTTCTCTCTCCCCTGGTATAGGCTGCTACAATTTCTCTAACTTGAGGTGTGACGCTCAGTAGGGATGCAAGGCAGATCAGATCACATAGGGATGCAAACATACGGTCCTAGCAGATGAAAATAAGAGAGAGAAAGATAATCAATAGAAGATAATATGTGAAAGAGAGAGAAAAAGAGAGAAAAAAAAGATGAAAGAAAAAAAAACAACAGGGAAGACAACCAGTCAAAAAAGAGAAACAGAGGGAGAGACATGTAGAGAAAGAGAGAGAGAGAGATCACAAACGAGAAGAGTAGATAAAACAAAAGAGAGATAGAGAGAACGTAATAAAGAAAAAAGAAAATATGTAAGAGAGAAACAAAAGAAATCAAAATTATCAAAAAGAAGCACAGAAAGAGAGACACACACACAGGGAAAGAGGAAAGAGTTCAACTACATCCTAACAACCTAGTTACTCTGCAAAACTAATCTTATCCAAACACAATCAGCAAACTCTACATTATTCAGAGTAATACTAATTTAAATTAATCTATTATGACGTATGTAGATTACTACATTAGGCATTGCAATATGTGGAATCTATCATTAAATCCAGAACAAACACTTTAAAATTCTGACCATATCACATGAACCTCTGACCAATATGATCCTTTCATGAACATACATCATTGACAAAGTAACACAAAATTCTCAGATTCACTCTATCATCATTATGATAGGCCTTCAGAAGGGGTGTCAGAGTGAGTTTCATCATTGCACTGGCAATTTTTTAATTAAAAAAAAACAAAACAATTTTAGGTATTTTTTTTTGTCAGTACCTTGACCTGCTTTTCAAGCTCTGTGAACTGCCGATCTGTTTTCTCTGTCATCAATCCCCGACAGAACGCAACAAAGTCCACGTCATAGCGGAGTGCCTTTACAATCTCCCTAAAGAGTGCCCTCAGTGCCCGTAGATAGTCATCTTTGTTCATCAGCAGATCTTGGAACACTGCGGCAAGGTTCTGAAAGAAATTCAAGAAGAAGAAACCAAAGTTGTGTTTTGCTTTAATCTAATGATTTGCAAAGAGATTGATCTGCTTGTAATATCAATCTGGTGACATTACATTTGTCATCACCTTAGTGACAAACGATGCCCTTGCCTGGTTCACAGAACTGGACCTGTCACAATAGCTGCAAGATGTCAAACAAAAGAAGTGGAATTTAGTGGAAACTGTTTGGTTACAACAAACACTTACACTTCTTTTTAATCACAAGGTAATTTGGCCAATCTCACTTCTTTATATTTTATTGTTAATCATCCCTGACTTTCCAAGTTAATTTTCCTGGTTCATAGACTTGGATTAAATCTCCTTGATGCTCAGATTCACTCTATCATCATTATGATAGGCCTTCAGAAGGGGTGTCAGAGTGAGTTTCATCATAGCAAAGAAATTAGGGCAATACAATTATGTACTTTATTTAACTAACACATTTTTTT
Source organism: Paracentrotus lividus (assembly GCA_940671915.1). NCBI lineage: Eukaryota > Metazoa > Echinodermata > Echinoidea > Camarodonta > Echinidae > Paracentrotus > Paracentrotus lividus. Next base: position 41,084,971 of record CALNVZ010003430.1, on the reverse strand, counting down.
TTCTAATTCAACAGAATCTAGTATAGTATAACAAGTCTAGATAACTATAATTCTATTTGCTTTTGACCTTTATATCAATACAAAATGAAACACAATTTGACAAGGTATTTGCATTAAACACTACCTAGCATACAAACATACTCATTTCTATTCTTTCCAGATTTCATGTTAATAACAAGGCTTATGTTATTGTCCCAAATAATAATAATAATAATAATAAATAAACTTATATAGCGCCTTTTCCATGGGATACAAAGCACTGCAGATATAACCAATCCTTTGCCCATTGATTAAGAAAAAAGAAGGGGGAAGAAGAAGAAGGGGGAAAAAATGTAAATGGTTTACCTTGGCCGATAGTTCTGGCGAGTGTTGAAACAGTGCTCCAAGTAGGACCATGTTGTTCGGGTTACGAGCATTGGACAACTCATTGTAGATGACATGCTTCATGACAGTGGGTAAGTTCTCCTTGTGCTGGCTCAACAGCTCTCTGTATCAAGAAATTACAGGTATAAAACCAGATACCATAACTTGATTAATAACAAGCATACCTAGGCCCTGTAACATAAATTGTTAAGATAATGATAGGAGGCAATCTGTATCATTGTTGCATGCACTTCTTGCATAAAAGACTCACTCTGAAAAAATCAGAAGGGTTCAAATATATTCCCAATTTGTCGTAACTATTTGTGTAAAAGGGCACACAAAAAAGTTTTTGTAAGTAAAACTCATCCACAAATATCTATTAGTTTCAATTTAATCATATGCTTTTCGATCAGATGTCCATCAAATATATGCATGATGGTTTGTGAGGCATTTGCAATGAGTTCTGAAAATATTTGAGAAACAGACCGGTTGATGTTGGAGGAAGACCGTGTCTGGTGCTAAAAATCATGGTATTACTACGAAACACAATGACTATTAAGATTTTTTTTAAAATCTGACTTATTAGAGCTCAAATAAGTGTTTAAAAATGCCCTCATTGGATTTTAAGAAAAAGCACCCATACTGCTGGTTGAATGCTCAGATTCACTCTATCAACATTGTGATAGGCCTTCAGAAGGGGTGTCAGAGTGAGTTTCATCATAGCACATCAATATACAAGGCGTTCAAATCATTTTTTTTCATCCCACACTTATGTAATTCACTTTATACTGATGAAGAAGTGGTTGGGTTTGTATTCAGTATGATCAATCTTTATAAGACAAATGGCCCTCCTCATTTAACAATGGTGACAAAACTGTTGAGCATCCCAGTCCATGATGATAGGGAATATAATCCCAGATAGAGACAAAAATCTTTGTATAAAACCCACTGAAAAGTTACTGGGCTAAGATGCAATGAATAGACCAGTTTACTAACATATTCATATTTTATGCATATTTTTTCCTGGCGACATAGTAACTTGGTATTCAAACAACTAACCCTAACCCTATTCAAACAACTTGTAATAAAAGAATGAACTACAATACGTGGAATCCACGTTTGCATACAATAAGTGTTGCTATGTCAGGCAAGACTCTGGCAAGCTTTCAGGTTGTCAAGAACAACATTTGTTAAAAAAGCATGCATTAAAATTAGAATATGTTAGTGAATAGGTCTATTAATAAACTACAAACTTACTTCATACTGATGAGATAGTGGTTGATAAAGGGCCTAGATTCAATGGCCTATATTCTGAACCGAAGACTGAATTTACAGGAGTCGCAAATTCGTGCAAAGCTATCGTGCAATCCTATTGTCTGATGTTAAGTGATGAATCAGCCAAAAGGATTACACAATAGACTCTTACAAATTCAGTCTTCAGTACAGAATATGGGCCAATGAGTCTAAATATGAAGACACTTACTTCATACTGATGAGATAGTGGTTGATAAGGGGCTTAGTCTTCAGTCGGATCTTAATCAGGTGACCTATGACCTCAACGTCTTCCTGACTATGGGTGCCACAGTTGACGCAGCAAGATACAAGCAGCTCCTGGGCTGGTCTTGTCAGCTGATAGGAGAAACACAGAGTAAAGCAAAGGCTTAAGGATTTGATAATTTGGGAGTCCCATCTGAAACCAACCCTTTTCATAATAATAATAATGTAACTTATACCGCGTCACATCCACTCTGTAAAGCGTTGCTTGTACATAGATATATCTACAATTTAGACAAAAACGTTTTGACACAAGTCTTAAATGATTCAGAAGTTGTTCGCTGTTTTATGTCTTTAGGAAGGCTATTCCATAACATGGCACAAGAATAACAAAATAGTCTGTCCCCCCAGGATTTTGAGTAGTTCAAAAACGACGAATTGCTCTATTTTCAGCTAGAAAGGTGACATAAAAAAAGAATCCATATTTGTCTGTTCTAAGTATGCTTTCTACATGTTGATCCTTCTGAACAAGGTTTAGTGGATCACAGATTTTGATGAGGACACATCTACAATGGCTGTCAAATGTTTGTTCAGAATAGATGCTCAGATTCACTCTATCAACAATGTGAAAGGCCTTCAGAAGGGGTGTCAGAGTGAGTGTCATCATAGCATATACATGTAGTTTGAACTGTATCAATTAGTTTATCCTTTCGCACTCAGAGATTGTCTGCAACAGGACACCTTATTCCTCACAGACAAATGCCAAAATTATGTATTTTAGACATGAAAACCCCCACCCCCTAAAAAAAGAAATGTACTAGCAGGTGGATTTACTACAACCAGGGGTGATATTCACTCTTGAAAAAAAAGAAGACATACTTAACCCTAAAAAGGGCGGGTTATTTTTGCCATCTCACAGCCGGGGGGGCTGATTAGGCGGCCCCCCCCCTTCAGATCATTTCCGCCGATCGCGCGAGTGCCGCGAAAATTTGCACAATAGTAGTGTGCGATGTAATCTACAAGACTGTATAGTTAGTTTTTCCAAAATAATGTCTTTTTAATTTATATTAATTAATTATGCTAATTTATGCATGAAATCATACTTTTTGCTCTAAATCACTAAAGGCTCCTAGAATGCAAATTCTTGGTGTAAATATTGTTTGTAGCATTTCTAACGATTGTACGTGAAAAAAAAAATGGTATCTAATTCAATTTCTTATGTATTTCTTTGTTTTTCGACTTATGTATTTTGTTTTTTTTGTTTGGAATACTTTGGTCATTATTTATCTCTGAAAATTACAGCAATATCAATTAAAATAATGGCTAATAACCATATTTTAAATGCTGAAATGTGATTTTAGCATGAAAAGCCATTTCCCATACATTTTGTACACAAATACAGAAAATCTCTGGTTTTTGAGCCTGCGCTGCATTACAAAATGTTGCGCAATTTCCGAACCATATGCTCAATTTTGTTCAAAATAGTTTTAAAAGTTGCGTAAGATGTTAGAGAATAAAGTCATAAATGCGCGGAGCGTGAATTTTTTTTTCAGCGACATGACCGCGCGAAATGTCGAGGGGGGGCTGATTAGGCCCCCCCGGCCCTTTTAGGGTTAAGCGAGGGAGCGAAGCGACCGAGGCGGGGAGGGTGTTGGAAGGGAGTGTCCCCCCTCCCACGGTAGGGACTTTTTGCATTTTGAAACTTTAATTGTGCAATGTTGTGCATACCTGGAGAAATAACATTAAAAAATTGGAATTTTGATTTAAATTGGAGGATTATCACCCCTGTACAACGCCAAATCAACAACATACTAACCTCTTGCAACAAAAATGGTAAGTATGGCCACTTTTCTACATGCTGTACTGGAAAATGTAGAGCAAATAGGTTCAGCCAATGTGGTATAAGACAATCAGATTATTGGACCAACTGCTGGTAGACCAAGTGGATATAAACCCTCTCATATATACAACCAATCATACCTTTGGGTTCTGGAGCCACATCTCCAGACGTTGAGCAGTGATGAGCCTGACTTCACTGAAGCCGCAAGTAGCTGTGAGTAGTCTTAGAAGATTCCTGGGAGTGTCCATGCCTTGTCTTCTGACCAACTGCTCCTTCACAAAGTCTACTACATCCTTCTCAATCTCATCCTTCAAAAGACTATACCTGTAACAAAAATCAGAAAAACATGATTTACTTCAGTACTTCCAATTGACTAATGATGTGACCCGAAAGCTCCAAGTTCAGTCTGTTTGTTGTGTCACCATAACTAGTACAAATCTCTTGTAAATATCAAAACCCATCAAAAATTGTTGAGAAGTAATCTAATACAGTCCACTCCAAATATAAAGAGCATGGATACAGAAATATAAACATTTTCAAAAATAAATTTATATAACAAGATCTCATAATAATGTATAGAAGACTAACAAAAGCAACTCAAGGGTACTGCATAACGCTAGCAAGTTAATTCCAAAACATTTGCTCCGGCAACAATTGCTCCACTGTAAAGCCCAGACACAAATTAAATTGCTAACTTAAACAATGGACTCAACACTATACCCTTAACTAAACCTAATATAAGACCCCCATTGTAACTTCACACCTTAGATGAAATAAAACCTGGAGCTTATCGGTATAGACGAATTCGGTTTGGGTGATGTTTTGTCATGGATTCCAATGTACTAGCATGCTCCTTGTGCGCGCATGTACGCGTAAAAAAGGAAAATGAACAAACGCGCAGACATACGCGCACATGGCACATGCGTAGTATATTGGAAGCCCCCCAGCTATATGACGGGCACGTAGAGGGCTCACTTCCTGGAAACCCTGCCCGAATTTGTCTATAGTAAGCCATATCACCTATGAAGTCATACCTTGGCATGGTCTCCTGTGATTCTGTACCTAGATCACCTTCTTCTGACCCTATGGTTGGTGTAGAAGCCTGGCTGCCTTCCCCATCATCACGACTCGGACTACCACCTGAGAAGAATGAAAGACAGTCCCAATTTCCAGTTTGAAGATGTATTCCACATATTGAACAATACCAACCAAAAGATGAATATGAATAATTTGAGATACATTTACATTACACATATACATACATTGTATACATGTATATGGGGAAGGAATAGACATAAATTACAAGTGATGTGATGAAGACTACCCCTGGCCATCTTAAACAATGTATAAAGACTTCTTTCAGACTTCCTTAATTTTAGAAATTTTAGAAAATAAATGAAATTAAATAGAAATTAAGACCCTTAGTATATTTTGTCTTCTGTTTTATTGGTAAACTTTGTAAATTCACTGTGCACTGGATTTGAAGGAAATGAAAAATTAGACCAATAATTGCAGTATTAAATTTGATCTATATTTCATGAGAAATGTATATATTTCATATTTGATGCAACAGATCATTTATAATAAATAGCAAAATCTTAAAGACAAAACACTTCCCTCAGATAAATTACATTGTGTAAAGGTAACAATTCACTTTCTTCAAAGGTGAAATAGAAAATAGAAAGAGAGTGAAAAAGAGATAATATTTTTTTTAAATGTAAAAAATGAGAGAGAGGGAGAAGAGAGTCTGCAAACTTGATCTTCATATTTATTTTGCATCACAATTTAATGCAGTATGCTTGTGGAATTGAATCAATAAAATAAAAATGAAGACGAAGAGTATCACATACTTCCTGACACATCGGACAAGCTTCCTCGGAGTGGATCTGTCGCCATCTGTAGATGAGGAGAGGCTAGTTTAGTCCCGAATGCAGTCTGGATATTTGTAACAAACTCCTTACAGTACGGGTGATCCACCCACACCCTCTCACCATGCGCATCCTCTAAGTATACCTTCAACAAAATCATTCAATCAGATCTCAGAGTTTAGGACATAGCATTCTGTACGGTCAACTTCGTACATGTAATTGGTAACCAACAGGGATGCCACAAAGCAGTGATAAAAAAGTAGGAAAATCATTCAAGATGGGCCCTTTTGTACACAAAAAAAAGGTGTTTCCTATGACTAAAAATAAGTTGAAAAAGTAGGAATTCTACTTTAGTCTGAAAAGTGGCATCCCTGAACCAAGAAGTGTACATAAAAAGTTATATACGTAAATAACTGGACAGATAAAATATTTTCACTCATTCAGATAAGAATAACCAGTTACACTACAATGAGGCTCCACACAAGCTTGCTTCATAAAGGTTAAGATAAAATTGTTTATGTTGATTTCAAAAGGTAATTCCTTAGATTTAAAAAATGTGTTATATGCATCAAATGGCTGTAGTATCCATCCTGACTAAAATGATTTCATGCTTGTTTAAACTCAGGGATTATATTCACTCACGCAAAAAATAAATAAATAAATAAATAAATAATAATAATAATAAATCTAGAAATTAGCCCGGTGTCTGTCCTGGTTCACTAGCAAGGTCTAAATGCAGTGTGTCCTGGTTGGTGTCGAGTTGCAAAGCCCCTAAAAGAACATGCAGTTTGCTATTGAATATGCACATTCAAACACCCTGTAAATGTAAATTTAGAAAATTAGGAATAAAATCTTAAACAGCAATGATTCACTATTTCTAAACTATGTAGTGCCTTACCTTTACAAAGATATCAGGCCAGTTGTGTTCATAGACAAATGCATGCATGAGTAGATTACAGGCAACAACTGATACCAGGGGATTCCCCTTGCTCTTGAAACTCATTCCAATATCTCTCTTCAGCAAGGAACAGGTGGTCTGAAAACAAATTAAAAGAAACATGTGGATATGAATTTTTAAAAACAAATATTGCAATATGTGCATTTACGGTTCTTTAAAAGCAATGCATGATGGGGAAGAATTCTAGTACAAACTGCGGTGTGATAATATGAACACAAGTTACAAATGTGTTTTCACTAATGTCCAACAATCTATACACAAATCCCTTTTTATTTTACCAACTTTTAGATTAACCCTAATCTGCCCGGGGGGGGGCTAATTTAGCCCCCCCCTCGACATTTTTCGCGATAAATATTTGACGCGAGTAGCTAAAGCCACGGCGCTTCATGAGTTTTTTCTTTGAAGTCTTGCGCATCTTTTGAGACCAAAATCGCGACCCCCGGATACCCGGTTCGCGAGTTACGCATAATTTTGTACACGTGCGTCAGACCCAAAATTGCTCAAAAACGTGATTTCATGTACAAAGTCAATACAAATTGTGTTTTCAGCTAAAATTCATAAATGAGTGATTAATTTTGCTTTTATTGATAATAATCATTTGATTTGCTGCTATTTATGACCAAAATAATGTCGTGGATCAATTTTGTTGAAAAAACAATAGAAATAAAAAGGTAAAAAAAACAAAGAAATACATAAGAAATTCAAAAAACAATAAAATACATAAGAAATTACTTTGGACACTGGATTTTTTTTCAAGTACAATTGATAGGAATGCTATAAAGAACATTCACACCAAAAATTAGCATTCTAGCAGCTATAATTAGTGAATTAGAGGAAAAAGTATGATTTCATGCATAAATTAGCATAATTAGCATATATCATTAAAAAAAAAAAAATTTTTTGGAAAAATTAACTATGCAATTTTGGAGATTACGCAACAGCGGACGTGCGTGCCAATTTTCGTCGCGATTGCGCGGTCAACGGCCGAGATCTCAGGGGGGGGCTAAATTAGCCCCCCCCCCGGGCTATACGTTTTCAAAAAGAGCCCGGGCAGATTAGGGTTAAGGGAAAACAGTCATGTTTTAAACTGATCCACGAACACACAAAATTGAATTTCTCATATCGTTAACAAAATGATCGCACTAGAATTCTGTCCCATCATGCATTGCAGTGCAAGAAACATAAATGCACGCATTAAATTATAGTAAGAGAGATGTCCGGTAAATTTTAAAAAGAAGGAATGTTCTATAATTTAATAGTGGGACATTTCACTACAAAATTTTTGGGGTTACTCTGAGCCTGGTCACTGGATAACCAGCCTGTATACTTATGTACAACATTTCGACTAAAGGTAATTTCCTGTCATAATTTCATCTGTTTAAATGAAGGGAACTGGGAAAGGCAATCAAAGTGGCATTTGGCAATCTGTAAAGATCTTTTGAACTGCCAAAGAAAACTTGTTTTTAAAAAAATGCATCAACTTCCAAAGTAATAAATGTACCCAATTCTTTTGTGAAGAAACATCTTTTCAACTTGAGCAGTACTGCATAATCATATTGCAAAACTGTTCTTCAATTTTCCCCCAAGTATACTAATGTGCTTTCATTTGGATACATATTGAAAGGGGTTGCAAAACACCTTTGAAACTGCAGGGGCTAAGAAATAAGTGGGGGTGGGGGGGGGGGGGAGAGAAGGCTGACCAAATGAAAAAGTATATAATCTGATGGTCATTTTCCATTTTTGTACGTTTTCATTCAAACTGGGGGAGCAGAAAAGAGCTACCCACTCTGCTCCATGACTCCCAAACCCTGATTTGGAAATGACCAAAATTAAAACAGTTTTATCTGATTTGCACAAGATACAGATATATTTTTAATCACCTCGATCACGTTTTGCGACTCAAAAAACATTGGTTTGACTTTGGCAAGATACATGAGACCCAGGTAAAGAGCAGGTGATGGTTTGGCTCGGACAGTCTTCAGGTTCTTCAGAGCTCCACAGAGAATCTTATCAATACTCTCATCATCCTCGGATTCATCTGCTGCCAGAACACGGTCCACTAGTTCTATCGGTGGCACTGTAGGCAAGAAAGTTACATTACATATTTATCATGTGTATTTACATGTTCATTTTCTGAACTTTGCATGCACAAACACACTAACGACAAAACAGAACCTAAGAATAGAATGAGTTTTCTTCTTTTTTTTTATAATTAGGATATGAATACAACAGATGACAGTATGCTATATTTTCCTTAAATATGATTTAAAAAATGTATGAAGCACCTATTCATTAAATACAACACACTTAAATCTTGAATGAACATAGTAATAACCTTATCAAAAAATGCATTTAAGAGTTGAGTAATGAGCATTTAAAAAAAAAACTTTCCAAAACCAAAAGAACAAAACACAGGAGACGTTGTTAGGATCACTTCCAAAAAACAAAAACAAAAACAAAAAATAATAAATTATCTGAATCCAAACCCTCAATAATCTACTACAAGATAATTATTCCAAAATGAAAAAAAAAAAGGACAATTCTATTTAAACTAGAAATGTTGATCAGCTAAAAAAAACAACAAAAAACTACTCAATTTGATCAATTAAACAAATCACAATTACCCAAGCATAACAACAATTTCCGTCAGTAGTCATGTTTAGTTAAATTCTGTGATGATTAAATATTTGATGAGCCAAAGTGAGGAGTGTTGCATTTTGTACATTTAGGTGTGTCTTTTCTCCAATCAAATCTTAATTGATTATGAGTTTTTTAAAAAGAAAACTTGCAGAAAAGCTTACCTTCAATGGTCTTGATTCCTGGTTTGTGTAAGGTGGTAGTACTGCCCGAAGGCCTGCCCATCTCAGGAGCAGCCCTGCCTAGGGGCGTCAACCCCACCAGCTTGGTCTTGGGAGGAATAACATTGCTTGGTAGGGGTGCAGATGCTTCCCTCTTACGATCGGAGTAGAGGGAAGGGCTGGGCTTGGGGTCTTGATCAGACCGACTTTTACTCCCCAGAGGAATGATCATCCTATCAGGTAAGGGCATACCTAATGAAGAACAAATGATGACAATCTCAATCTATCATGAATATGAATAAGATGCATGAATATTCTTCTACATGTCAAATCGAAAATGGCTGCCAAATAACACAGGAACAATGCCAGTTTGATTTTTTTTTTTCAGTAGACCTAGATCTATTGCCGCTAAAAAAATAAAAAATGAATGGGAACTGAGTTTCTTCCTGTTGGGTAAATAAAATAAATTTTCCATCTCAAAGACAAAAAATAAGGGGAAAAATTGGAAATGTGTTTTCCTTGGTGCATTTTCATGACCTAGTGCCAAATCATTGATTATTTTCTCTTGTAATAACACGCTCTAGAATTAAACTTTTGTCTTTATTTTGCGATGTATCAAAGTGAATATCTTTTCTTTTTTTTTACCCTCCCCACAAAAAAATTGAAATTAATTTTTCATAAATCTTCAATTCAATGTGGAAAGGCAAAATACAAATCACTTCAAATTATAAAATAATAATTAATATGGACATTTCGAATGTAGGCTAAAATACCCAATGTTTACAAACACACCCTCACTTTCTCATTCACGTTCATATTTTACATTTCAATATTTTTTCAAAGACAGCATACAATCTAAAGATCCTCACTCGGGCCAGAGTTGACTGAACACCTGTGAGTATTTTTCACTTATTTCACTATTTTTGGAATTTTGAAACTTATAAAGTTATAAAGCGATTATAGTGATCATGAAATATATGTAGGAGGATCTAATATCTATAGATACAAAACAAAATTCAAATGTTATTTGAAAAGGACAAATATTAGGATACAACACTAGGGAGCTAATCCTGCTATCAGCAAACGTTTTCCGATGACGAGGTGATATCATGGAATATCACCGAGTTCACTCATAGGTTAACCAAGTCAATACAAAGTATTGACCTAGACGTCCTAGTAGTGAAAGTGGGACTAAGGTTGGTAGGTTTTGCATCTTGGTCCATTGGTTTTTCCCCATGATTTTTCTACTTTTTGCAAAAGATATGGACTCGAGTCTAAATTGAAGCCTTCTACTTTATAGACTCTACTTCTATGTTGATAATCATCAACGCCTGCTCAGAAACTGGATGAGGATTTTGCTGTGTGTTGGTTCCGAAAATTGGACACTTACTGTGGTCCTTTTTTTTTTTCCTTCATATATTTCTATGTATTTATAGGCCTATATTATCAGAGAATAGGTTTTCAATAAATTTTATTTCACAATCAAAGTATCATGAAAATAAAAAAATAAAAAACACTCCCAATTTTTCGCCAACTTTTACACAACCGTATGGGAACGTAGATCTACTCAGTTTCCACACAAAATTTTTGCCACAGTCCCGACAAAGCTGTGCTGCTAGCATGACCAAGTCAGTGGATAAGCACTTACACTTCTGCATGGTCAATCTATAATTGACCTTGCACTGGGAAGTAAGTTACTGCAGCAGTTTTCTTCCAATGGAAAGTCAATGCAGAAAAGTGTCTTGGGCAGCTCATGCCAAGTCAAGGTGGCATATCCAAAAAGGGTCTTAAAATTCTACCAAACAAAATTAAAAATATCTAATGGAAGAATTATATTGCAATGAGACTATAAATCATCTTTAATTTATTTTGAGGTAGAGTAAAACCACCAAATATCGGACGTTGTTAAATATCATACAAATTGGTCTTCAACTCCCCCCAGACAGTTAATGGGCCCCGCACGGGAGGGTAACTTGCATGCATATGATAGATGGACTTCTTCTGATGCACTGCCAAACCACAGTAGAGTCAGGTTGCTGCTAAAAAAAATATCTTTCCAGGGTAAAATCCAGGGGTAAAATCCGCATAATGTGATTCCAGAAATCCTTATGACCCAGGTTAATTTTGGACTCCAAAGATCGACGACCAAAAAAAATTCCGAACGGGATGATACGATCCTTGCTGGAAATAAACAGCTGAGATGTCACATGTTCGCTGTATCGAAAAAAAAAGTGATATCGGTACCGGCCACGTTCCTACCCCATAGGAATTCCACCCTCTAAAATCCCCGTGCTTCATATCGACATTGGTGCGAGTGAATGGGAAATGCGTGCTGTACATCGCGCATGCGCTGGCTTTTTAGGGCGCAGCGCATGAGCCATCAAACACATCGGATATTTAGAGACGGAAGAGTTCTTTTGGTAATATAAATAATTATATTTACCGATTCTTTTATGTTTTTTTTTTGTTGTAATTTATAAAACGGCATTTGCGCGACAGAAATAGTTGCTGTTTCAACAATCAGCAATTATTCATTTGTCTTAGAGCGTTATTTTGACTGCCAAAATCGATCGCGGCGAATCGCCGAATATACCGATTTTAACGAGCGCATCCGATATTTTAGACAAAACAAGCTCTCAGTAGAAAGCAAATATTATATGTTTATCATTTTTTATCATTCTGTTTTATAATATATTATTAGAACATTTGTACTACCAAATACATATGAGTTTTATATATTCGGCGATTGCAATTTTTTTAGAATCCAAAATCTTAGTGTCCGTATTTGGTGGTTCTACTCTATGTTAGGTTTAAAGCTGGTTTCACACTAATTATTATTGAGAGGTTTCCTCAGCAACCAAGAGGGCGACAGACAGCCATTTTTCAGTACTGACTGAATCACTGATGTTGGTTTGCAGCTGTGTGTGGTGGATAAGTGCATCTGAGATTCTGACTTAATTTTTGGATTTTCTTTTTAATTTCCTGGAATATTTTCACATTGTGAAAGTTTCCTTGAAAGTAGGCCTAGGCCTACCAAAATTTCGGGAAGAGTAATACCACCGAGAGGCATAACCGTTAGGTTTAAGTAAAATCCGTAACTTGTTACATTTAATTGTTTGACAAGATTGAACCTCAATCACTCTCTGTGTCTGTGGCTGTGAGGCACCACCAGTCACTGCACGCTTCACCCGCGCCCCTAACTATACACAGCCCCGTTGCCGAAGGCGACGGGGCTGTACTTCCACCACCTCCATTTACAGCGAAATAATCAGCGATGATGAGCGATCAGGTGATTATATATGGTCAATTTAATCAATCTAATGTTAAAATATTGTTGTAAGGTTTCTATGATGTTTCACGCGTAACAACAACTAAAAATGAAAGTAGATCTTATATAAGAGCTTCTTGACTTACCAAATTGAATTTTCCGTTGGCCTTGTCTCTTCTCATAGTGCTGGTGCCATCGCTGCCATTTTCTATGACGTCATTTTACTGTGCGAAGACGTATGGCGAAGACAACGCACGCACGCAGAAATATACGTTGATGGACTCAATTTTCCTGTATTTTTCTACATTATTAGTTGATTACTTCATGTGAAACATTCGCAGATGTCACCAAAGGCAATTCGAGGAAAAACTTCAAAGATTTGATTCAATGTGAGTAAGAATTCAAATAAGGTATTTTTGACCACGAAATTTGTGGTCATGTATAGATATTTTCAAAACTTCGCCAAATATGTCTACTGGTTCGTCAGTTCCCGTCGCTTCGCGACGGGGGCTAGTCGGTTTACCGCGCCCCATGCCTCTGCTCTGGCCTGGTGCAGTGTTGTGGCGATGGTATGGGCGACTGGCCAGACTGGAGCGCGAATTATACCGCAAAGGCGCAATGCATGCAGCACCCCATCGATCATCATGCCCATGCAGCGATATGGACTCAACGTCACGATCAAAAGCAAACGACTTACTAGTATTTAGTGTATCAATGTTGAGATCATTTCAAACATAAAATATTTATATTATTCACCTCGACGGACTGGAGGCTTTTTAGGAGGCACCTTTCCCCTCTCCATGGTTATGAAAGTCCCTTCAAATTCGAGAAATCCGCCGTAAAATGCGACAGCAAAATCAAGAAACGGCGTGCCCCAGCAGCAGCGGAGGTGTATCAATGGTATCTTTAAATTATTTTTTATATTAATTTTTTCTCCGCAGCGCAGCATAATTCGCGGCCCTACCCGGTATACCCCCTGCATATACATGTGCAAATGTATATTGCATCCAACATGGTTTAATCTAATTTCGTCTAATCTACAGTTCGTCTAATTATGGAAGCTTAAACGTGCCACCCAGGTGTTCAGATAATCATCTCGTCATGTCTACATCTATTAGGAAGAGATGATGAGATGACGAGATCTCGGATCATGTCGGGTAGAGATGATCAGATGACATGATCTTAGATCTCACCATGTCTACATCCTGTGGGAGAGATGATCAGATGACAAGATCTTAGATCTCGTCATGTCTACATCCTGTGGAAGATCATGTCATCTGATCATCTCTTCCACAGACAGGACTAGATCCGAGAACTTTTCATCTGATCATCTCTTCTACAGGATGTAGACATGACGAGATCCGAGATCTTGTCATCTGATCATCTCACAGGATGTAGACATGACGAGATCCGAGATCTTGTCATCTCATCATCTCTCCCACAGGATGTAGGCCTAGACATGACAAGATCTAAGATCACGTCATCTGATCATCCCTTTTTACAAGATGCAGATATGACGAGATGCGAGATCTCGTCATCTCATCTTTTTTCCTCAGAGATGTAGACATGACGATATCATTATCTGAACATTTCG